>JBAIZL010000370.1:620000-625000 GCA_036971475.1 Prosapia bicincta | reverse complement strand
ACACATTATTAAATAAATAAATCTAATACGTTATAAGAAGTATAGCAACATAATTTTAGGTTTACTATTACAATTAGTAACATTTGTAAATTATTGGTTGTCAGTTCAGGTAAATCATTAACAATGTCTCTATGTAACAAATATATCTGAACACATTTCAAGATAATGATTTAAAAATGAAAAAAGATGGAGATTTGTATTCCTTATATAAACACATGTTTTTTTTTGTAACCGATTTTTTTATTTATTTAAGCTATACACACATCCGGTAATATAAGCTATCTCTGACCGGTAATGTGTTATGATGAGAAAATCCCACAATTCTTAGTTATATCCAACTAATTTTATATAAGTTTGTGTATATAATGTTATTGTTAGTATAATTTGACAATAATTTAATTTGGCATCGCTTAGTTTTGTTTATTAGTTTGAGTAATGAAATTTGTTTTAACCAGCGTACGTTATTAAACTCAATAAGTAAACTCCACTGACAAGTTGGCAAATTGCAAGAAACAGTTCAAAATTGCTTTTTATCGATTTGTTTTCTAATTACCGCTTCATAAATCTGTATAATTGTTAACTTCCGCGACCTTTATCGTTGCTTTTACAAGTATAATGGACTTTCATTCTGTTTCATTTAATATTTGCGTCTTTAAACGAAATTGCCTTTAGCTATGGGAAAACCATGACGTTAGTTCTCTTGTAGATAGTCCTGAGGCCAACAATGAGTGCTCATCGCTTTGCGACGTTTAACATTTCAAATTTAGTTTTCTTAAAATACAGCACCTTCTTTCAAAGTCATTTATAAATCTAATTATTTTTATTCATATATATTTTTGTTTTCCTTAATATTTTATGAAAAGTGCATTCTTTTATATGAATTTTACTTTATTATTTACATTTTTAAAAATCCATACAGTGGATAAAATTAAATCTGTAGAAGTTAGATTTCATTAAATGCAAAACTTGCTAATATAATCGATTGTCGTGAGAATGCTGCATTCGCCGAGTTAATATATCGTCCTCAGTATTAGTTACGCTATTACAATAGTCAACTGGATCTCGGTAATTAATTCCAGCGTGAATTAACCATCCGTGCTCAGTTAATCGACAATCGATTGCGATGAACTGAAATCGCATTCCTCTATTTAAGTACCCGGATTTCTGCAAAATAACTGCATTGCTATGACAATGGATAGATCGAAAGAAACTTTTAGCAATTGTTTGTGCATTTATTTCATTGGACAAAATTATAATTTGAAAAGAAGATATTTAAAAATACTTCTAATTATAATTTAGCTCCATCTTGCAAAGTGAAATACATTAACAAAATTATGATCAATTCATTTGTCAACCGGATAGCTTATGCTAAAACATTTTAATATGTTTTTTTAAACCAAATCTATCTTTACTGGATACGCTTTTAAATAGTTTTGTGTCTGTTATACGGTTAAATGTATATATATATATATATATATATATATATATATATATACATGAGTCTTATGTTTTACTCACAAACACAAAAAACTTAAAACATAAGCTTCTAATGTACTAGACAAAACATAAGCTTCTAATGTTCTAGATAAAACATAAGCTTCTAATGTTCTAGATAAAACATAAGCTTCTAATGTTCTAGATAAAACATAAGCTTCTAATGTTTTAGATAAAACACAAGCTTCTAATGTTCTAGATAAAACATAAGCTTCTAATGTTCTAGATAAAACATAAGCTTCTAATGTTCTAGATAAAACATATAAGACTCCCAATTATCACTAAAATCATTCTACTCAACAGACAAGTTTCAGCGACAAATCCACCATCATTAGTGCCGGGCTCACGAAATTTTGTTTAGACGTCAGTACAGGCTAAGCAATGCCACAATTTACAGAAACAAATTCTTCCTCATTCATAGACACCAGCCTTATATTAGATTAATCTTACACCATGAATACCCCAACAACTAATTTCATTACAAATATATTTTAAAAAAAAGCTACATGTAGGAACAAACTGTTTGTAAAATTAAACAAATGATGCAATAAACTTCACAAGAAATAACATTCATAGAGTCATTAAATTCAAAATGTTCAAATATATGGTACATAATCATTCACAAATTAAAAAATTATATAATTATTGTAATTTAATTTTCTTAATTGTTTTTGAGCTAATTTCTTGACAATATAACCTTTAAAATGTACGTGAATATAAACATGTATATATTAGATATTTCGGTTCGTTTAATGATTACATCAAAAAATCTAAACTATTATATTTATTGGAATCCAATAAGTAGAGCCTTGATATTTGTTTCGAATACTATTAATAACAGAAACTCCTATAATATTAGTACTTCAAAAATAAAATTTGAATTCTAATATCTAACAAAATTTAAAATTATTTGAACACAGCCTATATAACCTATAACTTTTATATTTTTTATTCAAAAACGGGTTTTTTAATCAGACATATTAAGGTGTATGATAAATAAAACTAGTAATGTAAACAAACAATGTTTGGTCCTTGGAGATGTTTTATGAAATTATATTTTATCACTTATTTTATGACAAATGAGCGAAACAGCTAAATTGCATACCTTGCCCCTTTTGTGAAATGATTTTCTCCCATATCAAAAAAAAATTAATTACATAAATTTAATTAATGAATTCATATTTTAAAAAACTGTAAAATCATCAAATGCCATCCACTTCAAGTTTTAAAAATTGTATTTAACCTTGAGTGCATGAATATAAATAAGTATTTTATTAACTATTAAAACTGTTAACAAGATATATATATATATATATATATATATATATTTTAAACCAACATATATATATATATATATATATATATATATATATATATTTTTACCAACATATATATATATATATATATTTTAAACCAACATATATATATATATATATATATATGCTGATATTTATTCTTTCACGGATGGAAAAATATGACGAATAGTTACTATCTGTTGATGAATAGTCAACTCGCTCTTCTACTGTTGTTGGCTTCACCTCGTCAATGCTGGATGAGATTCTAGCGAAACGTCGGAACTGCGAATTTATGGACTGCAGAATGAACGGATGTACTCCAGATAGTAACTATTCATTATATATATATATATATATATATATATATATATATATATATATATATATATATATATATGTATATACATACAGTATATGTGTCTACTCACTTATACATACATAAAAAGCGAAAAAAGAGAGAGGGGGGAACTAATAGAAGCAACTGAGAAAAGTATTAAACATAACTTTGTATTTTTAAAATAATTAGTAAAGTTTGTTCCAACGTGTATAAGCTACATACATTCAGATGTTTTATAGTTTTATATACGTGCTGGATCGAAGGAGCTTTAAATAAATCTTACTTGGCGCACACAATACATACACTGTAGTCCACGACATTTTGCTAAATTTATCGTCCATCGGAGGGTTAGAATGCGAGACGCTATTGCAATACAAATAGTAACACATCGCCAGACGCTTTGTTGGAGAATTTAGTGCCTGTAAGTAAAATATCTCCGATTGTTATTTATTTTGGCAAATTCAATATTACATCAATTATAATTTTATCAGTTGTTAATATAGCTGAGAACATAATATTATCAATACTACTACTAGTAATAATAATAATAGCAATATAATATAACTTGTAAATCTTAGATAAACTTTAAAGTTTATATAACTTATAAATATAAAGTTCGGAAAGTCATAAACTAATGATAAAGCATTAGTAAAGACCCACTGAAAGTAACGATCGTCAACACTCAGTAGCATAACTATTATTTAGCTATTTTATTATATAGGCGTAATAAGATGTGTTCTGAAGTAAAAAAGTAATATATTGTGTTATAAATTATACATACATTTGTAATATTTAATTATAATAATATAATTACTTATGAGAATTACTTATATAATTACCTCCATAATTACTTCTTGTAAGAATTTATGGAAAAGAAAGGAATTATCGCCAATAGTAATTAACAGTAAAAGTAAATAGGAAAAAAATAGTTCAAATGTCAAGTGAAACTGTTTAATTCGTTTGTGTAAAATAAAAATGTTATATTTTACCACTAGTGTGGATCTTATTACAATAACACGTATTTCTACCATTAATTACTACAAAACCTAGTACAATAGCACGCATTGTTATTGTTTTTATTACAATTTTGTTATTTAAGCGGTGTAAATATTAGAAAATATACTTGCAGCAGCATTGTAGCGCCTGTTACTATTCTTACAAGATTTTTTTAACTCGACGGAAGTTGAAAACATGTGTTTTCGGTAGATGTGAGGAATTGTGAATTGTTTATTGTTCGAATATTGCAACTTCGCCATTTGAATGAATTTAAAATTAAAATAATTTTACGTTTTATACGACAAAATATTTTAGGAGAAACTATGGAATTATGTAAGGTTATACGAGAAGGGAATTAAGTGTATTGTTTTGGTTTACAATGTCAAACTTATATTATAGACCTACTTTTCTACTCGCCTGTATATATGGGATAACAATCTCCAAAATCAAATAACTAAAAATATGTAAGCATTGGCATTAATAAAAAGACTTATTTTGCTCTAATAGTTAAAAATAGAGCCGTTTTATCTAATTTAAATATTGTATAGCTTTCTTGAATATTTAGTTTTAATAATTTTTCATTTATATTTATCACCTTCCCGTTTTTGTTATAAATTTGGTAGCACAAGACAAATAAAATAAACATGACTGTACCACTTTATTATTATTATTAAATAATAGAAGGCTTGGATTTAAGATTATTCAGTATTCTACCGTGTTACCAAGAGTGTTATCGTAGGACTGATTTATTCTTTGATAATGTTACTCATAAAAGCAAAACATTTTAGTCAATTCCTACTTGGGTCAACTAAGAAATTTTATTTTAGTTACTTTGAATTAAATAATTACAATCAATATAAATAAAGTAACATAACCTA
>JBAIZL010000004.1:270846263-270856870 GCA_036971475.1 Prosapia bicincta | reverse complement strand
GAAATTCATTGTCAGTTATGTGAAGTTTATGGTGAAAGTGAAATGTGTCCAAATGGTTTGCCGTTGGCAAAAAATGTTTTTTAAAGGAAACATTTTTACTTGGCAGCAATCTCGCTGTTGCAAGATCATAAATACTTTCTCTTTCTTCCAAGAAAGTATTTCATGTAAATTATTTATAAATGCCCCTATTAGATTATACTCACTAATTCTAAAAATCACAATTTCCTTATTATAAATAATATGGTAAACTTGAAAACATAAAATGTATAAAAGTGTAGAGACTATATAGAAAGATTTTGAAATGCATATTAACAAACACAGATATAAACAGATATAGATATATAAACAAACACAGATATAAATAAATACAGATATAAACAAACACAGGTATAAACAGATATAGATATATAAACAAACAGATATAAACAGATATAGATATATAAACAAACAGATATAAACAGATATAGATATATAAACAAACACAGATATAAATAAATACAGATATAAACAGATATAGATATATAAACAGATGAAACTGACCAAGAATGTCTTTTGTATGTGTTAATAGTATTTACAACTTTATTGTTTATTTTAAATGGTTTGGTTTTTTAAATTATTAATACAAGTTGTGGTTTAACTTTCACTGCTCAGTTCATATCATCATGTTCTATAATTCTTTATTTTCGCAGCGTCAACTGATCCAGTTTTGAAGAAGAGAAAGAAATCCATAGAAGTTGTTCATAGAAATACAACAAGTTTTGTCATCTTAACATTGCATAATGTTTATAAATCAAGAAAGACAGCCTAACATAAAAACATAAAATTTCTTTTGAACAACAAATAGTAATTTTATGGATTTATAAATAGCACATCGTCTTTCTAGCATTTTTTAATGATTTGTAACACTACATCCTTGTTCCATCAAACATAGTGTTACTCTAAAATTTGAGCTTAAAATATGAATCACTCTAGACACATTTGTTTGGTTTGGGGGCTTCTAATGGACCAAGCTAGCCATTAAACAGACAAATCATGTTGATTTATGCCCATATTCGATTTTATATAAAAGTAATAATGATATGCCCTACATATGTTGTTTGAAATAACACTGTAACTTGCAAAATCATATAAAGACTAAAGTATCAGTGCTTAACATTTTATTTATAGCAAACAAGTTTGTTAGAATTTAGTTTTGAGTGAGTAAACAATCAGTATTATGTGAATTACAAAATAAAAACTATCCTTTGTTGTAAGTTTTAAACATTGATTTTATTTGATATTGTGTACTTATGACTCAGCATATCCTACTTAAGAATAAGATTGTAAAACAGAGATTTAATAAATGACTTTGTAAAATATTTTGTATCTTATTTTATAATATTTCCATAGTGTCGATCTACATCTTTTATGACCAAATTTCTATAGGTTTTTCATGAAAAAGTACAGATGTTTTGCATTTAATACAACTTATTGATGGATGGTGGCTTATTTTGTCCTCTTTTGATCATCATTAAAAAAAAGTTATTAAATACACAAGAAGCATGTAGAAACTTCTCAGTTTTATAAACTTAAGATATAGTAAAGTACAGTAGAGTCTTGATAATTTGAGGTGGATGGGACTCAGACCTCCTTGGATTTACAAAAACTTGGATTACACGGAAATAATTATCAACACATTAGAAATAATAGGGGTTCGAATGAACCCTAATACTATAATTAGGAATTCACAAAATGCCATAGATCCGTAATGATTACAATACTTACTTAAATTAATGTTGGTTTGGAATACATTGTTCATCATAGTTGCTACAGTTTTTTGGGAAAAGTTATAAAGTGTCATCTGTATCTGCTTAGCAGATCGTTTTCGATCTGTTTGTTATTAGTCTTAGCAGAAGCACATCTGTTAGCGTTGTATCTGTTATTCAAAATAGCCCATAACAATTTCCAAGGGGGCTATTCCTTCTTGACTTATTTTCCATTCTTTTACTGTCTTGGTAGAACCTTCATCTTTATTCTCGTCGTCACGGTCTTCAGTAGTTCCTTGTACCATTTCAATAGTCGTAAAATGTGTAATTGTTACTTACATTGTCCTTACTCACCATTGAGGTACACCTGTATCATTGACATTTTCACAACCTGGAAGTTACTTGATAAGAAATGCCAAATCTGTTTCTTCTTGTGGATCAATGATACAGTCAACAGTTTTATTACGACTCAGGACTTTATTCCATGACTTGCATAATATTTCTTCTTTTATTTCTTCCCATGATTTGGCTATACAGTACACTATTTCCTTGAATGTAGTTTTTTTAGAAAGTCTACAATGCTTTCTTCCTTTTCAGTTGCTTACTAGAGATATTGTAAAAGGTAATGTCCGTATTTTTTTTCATACATTACAGAACACTAATTCATTGGCAGAGCTAGTCTTGTAACATTTGGGGGTAGAAATAAAGCATGGATATCATCGGACCACAGCTAATCTTCATCAGGATGCAACGGTGCATTGTCTAACAGTGAATAATTTGAGTTTTCTTTTGCAACGTTTTTTATATTACCACCAAACCTTGGTCTCCGAAAACAAAAATAGTAAGTGGTTCTAATGATAGCCACGAAATACCTGCACTTTTCAGTGGCCAATGTAAAACAGCTGACCACGTTAGATGTGTATTTTCTGTCAAGCCAAGCTAAGGGGGAGTCGTCTAGTAGAGATGACTGAGAACATTTCTTCCTGGTGATTGAAGGAGAAAATCCTGTGGCATGTTATCTTCCTGAAAGAGTCAGTGAGGTAAACTAAAATATAGTGACGATCCACAACGGGTAAGCGATTTAAATAATATTTCTGTTAGATTCATTTATATAAATTTATATTTGAGCACACTGTCCACGGCCTGTGGAGGATTATTTGTTGCAATTCTCTTTACTAAATTCTATTTCAATATTAATGTTAATAATTTTTTTTTTATTCCTCCGAAACTTTTAGTGCACAACACTTCAAATAGATAAAATACCCTGAAATGGAAATAGGCTTGAATTTAACGGAACTACAAAAAGGCGTGTATAGTGTTGATAGCAAAACTAAAGAAAGAAATGTATGAATTATTAGAAGATAAATAGGGTAGGTCAAAATTGTACGAGGTTACACTAAAAAGTCCGGAGGAACCACCCACTCTTTGTTTTAGCAGTATGGGGTCTGCTTTATTAATAGAGAACACTGTAGTTAAGTTTAACACCAAAGATAATTAAAAGAGATAACACAAGTTTCATGAGTCACAGTTAATTCTAAGCCACTTACCAATCAAACTATATGCGGTTCTTGTAGAGTGGTGAGTCGTTCGACACAACAGGCCTGTTTGGAATCTTGCAGAGATGCACGAAGTTTCTCGAAGAGTGGCATAAGCTAAAACTCATTTAATCTTTATTTTTAATAACTTCACTTCACTAACAGTATAAAACGTCTTTAATCATTAAATGTTTATTCATTCAAGCGGTTAAAAGAATTAATGTTCTGATGCAATGTTATTGACCACGCGGTTAACCTAAGACAATGGCACTCTAACTTATAACGCGGTTTAAATTGATTTATTAAAGTTTGACGTCGAGCATTTATAGGGTCGAACTGGATGTATGGAACCAGGGGAAAGACTACACGTGGAGCTGAAAACCGATGAGCTTGTTTACTGGTCATTTCAGTTGTCCATGTGCGGTCTTGACTGTAGCTACCCTATCGACGTGGTCTGCTCCTGGATGCAATCTGAGGATCCGACCCATAGGCCAATGAAGAGGGTTCAAATGTTCACCAGTTATGAACACTATTTGATTCTCCTTGAGCGGAGAGGCGTCCTTGTTCCACTTGTGCTGTTGAATTTGTGTGTGCAGGTATTGGGTGGACCAAGTTTTCCAGAAGCGGTTGGACATTTGCTCTAGCATTGACCATCTTGATTTAAGCTGAGGTTCAGTTTAACATTCTTCAGGTAGCGATAGCAATGGACATCCAATTAAGAAGTGCCCGGGAGTAAGAAAAGAGGATCCTTCATTGGGATCTGGAGATGTTTCGAAAATAGGGCGGCTGTTCAAAATAGCCTCCATCCTGATGAACAAGGTGGATAGCTCTTCAGCAGTTAATATGGTGTAGCAGTGCGGTGTAGCAACGTTTTGGTAGACTTGACAGTGGCTTCCAACAGTCCCCCAAAATGAGGAGAGGCTGCAGGATTGAAATGCCATATGTTGCGTTGATCAGCTAGTTTACGTTCGATATGAGAATTAGAGCGGTTAAGAAATTTGTAAACTTCATTAAGTCGGTTGGCAGCGCCTGTAAAGTTCGTGCCATTGTCAGAATAAGTCTCTGAGGGTAGACCTCTTCTGGAGGTGAAGCGATGAAATGCGGCGAAGAAAGTGTTCGTAGATAAGTCAGTTACGAGTTCCAGGTGAACTGCTTTGGTTGTCATACATACAAACAAGCATAGGTAAGCTTTTAATACCTTAGAGGTTTGCAGGTGGTTGGCCTTGGTGTCAAAGGGTCCTGCAAAATCTACTACTATACTCCTACTCCTCCTATATAGAAAGGAGGCAACGGTGTAACTCTTGAAGATGGTAATGAGGCCATTATAGGCTGGTGCGGTTTAGTTTGTAAGCGAAAACAGTGGATGCACGCATGGATGCGTTGTCGAAGTAAAGAGCTTAAAGCTATGATCCAAAACTCACTGTTGATCAAGGCTTGAGTGGTATGAGGTCCGGCATGTAATGCCAGCTTATGATAGTGGTTACAAATGAGGTTGACGTAATGATGGTTTTTTGGTGATAGAAGCGGGTGTTTAGAGTCATAACTCAGAGACGAATGATCAAGTCTACCGCCCACCCTGATCAAGCAAAGAGGGATCGATAAAAGGTGTTAAGCTGAGTAAGTTGATGTTGACGCGGTTACCAGCTTGAAGTCTTTTCAAGGCGTCAGAGAATGCATGGGTTTGTACCAATTTAACGCACAAAGTCTTTGCGTTACCAAGTTCTTGTACTGAAAGCGGTAGGACAGTGAGTTTATAAAGGCTTCGGTTTTGACCAGAGCAATTTTGGCCTTATAACGAGTGTTGTGAGGATGGCTGGTTACTTGGACCTTGTTACGACAATTGTTGATGAAACGTAATACGTAGGCATAAATATGATGAAGGGTGGTTAAGTTTGATTGTTGTTCGATCATTTCCAAGAGACGGTTGGGCCTTGAACAGTCGTGCAATGAACTTTAGCTTCAACCTTTGTTTCCGCCTGATCTGGGTTAGTTCCTTTAGGCCGTGTGAGATCCCAAGCGGTAGTAGAGTGTGATAACCATTGAGGGCCATTCCACCAAAGCGGGTGTGTGGCAAGTTGATAAGGCAAACAACCGCGAGAAGCAACATCTGCGGGGTCGTCACTACTTGAGACATGGAACCATTGATCCATTTGGGTGCTTGAAACAATCTCAGTGATGCGGCTGGCTACGAATGTTTTCAGCTGATGAGGGGGGGTATGAATCCAATGTAGTACTATCTCAAAATCAGTGAAAAAAAGAGTGTTAGCGGTTGCAATGAAATCAAGTGACGGCTGAATGCATTTGTATAACTTCAAAAGCAACACAGCGCCGCATAGTTCCAAGCGAGGTATGGTAAGCACTTTAAGAGGAGCTACTTTACTTTTAGCCTTCAACAAGTGTGTGGTGATAATCCCATCAATCTCAGATCTCAGATAGATGTCAGCAGCATATCCAGATTCAGAACCATCACAAAAGCCAAGAAGGTGATGACTGGCTAAGAGAGTACTGACGTGGCGAGGGATTTGAACTTCAGACAGACAAGTGATGTATAATAAAACCGTTCCATTGGTTTATAAGAGCGGTTGGTAGTTGCTGATCCCAGTCCAATTTTTGGTGCCAAAGTCGTTTTATGAATAGTTTAATTCAGAAGGTAATGGGAGTGAGAAACCCAAGTGGGTCAAAGGTACGAGCAACATAAGATAAAATAGTGCGTTTTGTAGGCATCTGGTCAAAATTTTGAGTGCGATAAGAGAACGAATCAGAGGAGGGGTTCCACTGCAAGCCTAAGATTTTAATAGCTGTGGAATCGTTCTGAAATAGTAGTGGATTTTCGAGGTGGGGCGCTGGTAGTGTTGCGAGTAATGAAGGGTCGTTAGAAGACCACTTTCTGAGTTCAAGTCCCGCAAGAGCGAAAATGTCATTAAGTTCCTGTATTAAGTGTTTTGCGTCCTCTGGTGTGTCAGCACCAGTGATGATATCATCCACATAAGTCTGATAAAGAATGACCTTAAATGCGGTTGGATATTTAGCTCCTTCATCTTCTACTAATTGTTCAAGGGTGCGTAAAGCCAGATAAGCAGAAGGGGTTAAACCATAAGTAACGGTGGCCAGTTCAAATTCCAGCAGCGGTGATTGAGGCGAAGGTCTGTACAATATGTGCTGGTAGGGACGATATTCTGGTCGTACCAAAATCTGTTGATACATCATTTTAATATCGGCACAGACAGCGTAAACAATAATCGAAAAGAGGTTATTACATTATATAAGTCCTTTTGGAGTTTAGGACAAGACAATATTTGCTGGTTTAGAGAATTTGCATGACAATCAGGTGATGAAGTGTTAAACACAACTCTTAGTTTGGTGGTCGAGCTAGTGGTTTTGAATACACAATGGTGTGGAATGAGATAATCAGAAGTAGTGGGAGCAGGATACATGTGCCCTAAAGCGATATACTCGGCCGTAACTGATGGTATTGTATGGCTACTTCGGGCTGGCGGTTTAAGCACTTTTCTAATGCATGATAGCTAGCGAGAACTGTGTTATGATTGGATTTGAGCGGGATAGCTTCTTGCTTAAATGGGAGTGCTACAATGTATCTTCCCGATGGGTAGATACGAGTAGTAGTGGTTGTGAATAGCTCTTCACAACGTTGATCTTCTGGGCTGAGGCAGTTCACATGTGTGACTTCTTCGACTTACCAAAACCATCGAATGTTGTCATCAATTGACTCTAAGGTAGTGATAAATGCGCGCGGCTGATGAGGCATACTGTAGGGTATAGATCCCATGATGACCCAACCTAACCTAGTGTTAAGTGCTGAGGATTGCCCTTGGATAATGGTGCGAGGTCCATTCGTGAGAATCTGTGTGAAAATGTCAGCGCCTAGGATGATGTCAACACTTGAAGGCGTATCAAAATGCGCATCAGCTAGCGGTAAGTTCTTATAATGGGCACGTATGTTTGGTGCCAAAGCGGTTGATGGAAGCGGGTCAGTAATGTGCTGAAGTACAGCAGCTTCTGCGGTAAGCAAGACACTCTGGTCATGCTTCAATAAAATTTGTAAGGTGACATATTCAGATATGCGGGTTGTCTTGGATGCGACACCAATCAATGAAAGATTTGAAAGATTTCCGAGCAGGTAAGTTCAACAGTGTACTAGCATGTTTTGTTATAGCAGAGATATGACTGCCTGGGTCAATGATGGCTCTGAAAAGAAGCGGTTGACCGAATTGGTCTTGAATGATGACCTGTGCGGTGAATAAACAAGGCAAGAGAGGAATTAATTTTACAAGAAAGAGAGTGCGGTTGTAATTTAATAGCAGGTTGATGTTTGACTGTTGAACTGGGATGTCGAGGTTGAATTAGTCAATGTCGTGAAGGAGAGTTGTCATGTAACAATGTGTGATGCGGATCCCCACAATGTTTGCAGTATTTTACTGATTTACATTTTGACTGAAAATGCGAGCCAAGACAGTTGAAGTAACAATGTAATTTGTCAATGGCTTTTTTACATTCAGGCACAGTTAAATCTAAAAATTAATTGCAATGGAATATGATATGGTCTGAGTCGCAGTAAATGCATTTCCCAGCATGAGTGGTCGATACGTTAGCTTGAGCCATATGAAGTTGAGGTAATCGATGTCGAAACACTGATTGACCCAGCCTGTTAGAAACTGGTGATATGGTTTGTCGCGTCACTATCTGTGGTCGAATAGGACTCTGCATGGTAGGTTTTGCTTGAAAAGTGCGAGGTTGAGGTATATTTTGCACCGATTTAAACTGAGGTGGTTGAGGGTTAATGTCCTGATTTAAGTCGCCACACGAATTAATGTTATGTGGGTCAGCAGTTTGATATGACGCATTAATTAGTTCAGGTTCATTTAAAGAAGAAACCAATACTCGAGGTTGTTGACTTATCTTGGCATTGACGTCGAAGGCTGGTTGAGCAATTCCATTGCCCTAGCTTGTTCGGTTACAAAATCATTCAAGCTGCGGTAAGTAGGCATAGTGTTGGTGCCTAGCCTAGTTTCAAAATTAAGCCGAGTGCTCGGATCTAAATTATTTACTGCCAGTTAAAACAACAAAAAGTCTGCCAAATCCGGTAGGTTAATGGCCTTGAAGGCACATACTGTGTTAGAGTGTGCAGTTAGGAAGCGGTTAAGTTCTGATTGCGAAGCGGTTTTCATGGTTTTAAATTCTTTAATCTGTTTAAAATAATGATCAGCTAGCCTGCGGGGGTTTGCATAGCGGTTTCTTAAAGCTGTGTAAGCTATTTCATAATTATTTTCGGAAATTGTTAACCTGGTAATGATTGCTAAGGCATCACCTTTCAATGTTGATTTTAAATATGGAATTTTTGCACTGTGGTAAGATTAACATTCGAGTGGATCATGGAGTCAAACATAGTGATAAAGTCTGTCCATTCATTGTTATTGCCTGAGAAAGTGGGTACTTGTAGGCTTGGCAGACTGATTCAATTATTAGTGAGGTTAACCGGCGACACTTCTTTGGATTCAGATTTTATAATGCCTGGGCATTTTGCCAGCATGGGTAAATACAACAACTGAAATTTGGTTTTCAATTGAAAAGCCTTTTCTGCAATTTCTGCGACTTGATGCTCGAAAGTTTTCTCCATGTACTCATATGTTTCAATAAAGTTCCTATTGATGCGGCTAATTTCTAAAATTAGCCCTTCTGGGATTTCATTGCCAGTAATTATGTTAACGACCTGTTCTAGGTCCTGAATTATGTTACTCAGCTTGGATAAATAATAATATGTATTAATTTCCATTTTGAAACAAGATTAAAACAATTTTAAGATGACACAAAGTTTGACCTAACCTCTTGCAGGGGTATAGATTTTGTTTAGAAGATTTACTAAGAAAGTTTGTACTGAACTGTAGTCTAGGTTTAAGCGGTACAAATCTGGCCGGTGTGGATCATGTATAGTGTTGATAACAAAACTAGAGAACGAAATGTATGAATTATTAG
The DNA here is from genome assembly GCA_036971475.1 of Prosapia bicincta. Taxonomy (NCBI): domain Eukaryota; kingdom Metazoa; phylum Arthropoda; class Insecta; order Hemiptera; family Cercopidae; genus Prosapia; species Prosapia bicincta. Next base: position 270,847,599 of record JBAIZL010000004.1, on the reverse strand, counting down.
AAGATAAATAGGGTAGGTCAAAATTGTACGAGGTTACACTAAAAAGTCCGGAGGAACCACCCACTCTTTGTTTTAGCAGTATGGGGTCTGCTTTATTAATAGAGAACACTGAAGTTAAGTTTAACACCAAAGATAATTAAAAGAGATAACACAAGTTTCATGAGTCACAGTTAATTCTAAGCCACTTACCAATCAAACTGTATGCGGTTCTTGTAGTGCGGTGAGTTGTTCGACACAACAGGCCTGTTTGGAATCTTGCAGAGATGAACGAAGTTTCTCGAAGAGTGGCATAAGCTAAAACTCATTTAATCTTTATTTTTAATAACGTCACTTCACTTCACTTATAACAGTATAAAACGTCTTTAATCATTAAATGTTTATTCATTCAAGCGGTTAAAAAAATTAATGTTCTGATGCAATGTTATTGACCACGCGGTTAACCTAAGACCACAATGGCACTCTAACTTATAACACGGTTTAAATTGATTTATTAAAGTTTGACGTCGAGAATTTCTTGTCAGCACGTATTTACCCAGTATGAAAACCAGTTGTAAGCAAGTATACCAGTTATCTGGTCAGTCTTATTTATACCTTCCTCATTATTAATAGTTTGTCTTACTTATAGTAAAAACAGTAATACCCCGTACTTACACGATTGGTGGGACCGAGCAAGAGCCGTGTAAGCCGAATTTGCGTAAGTCGGGGGTATAATTTTACATATGATCACGTTTATCATGTTTAATTGCGACCAAAGACTAGATAAACTAAATTTAGAAGAAGAATGTGTATGTATTAAAAACTTTAAAAAAAAATTATATTTTATATATACATATTGCAAAGAAGTAAGTAAAAAGAAGTTATTTTGACATAGAAAGCTTCATAAAATCTAGTAAATTCGTTTGATGAATTGAAGATTTTGTCTTCTCATAACTCGCTAATTAGTTTTTTGTTTTGTGGCAGGAATATGCTTATTGTTGGAGTCTACGTTTTCCAAAATTTGTAAGCCTCGCTCAATTAAATTAAGGCATTTTGTGAAGTTTCTAACAGTCATTTCATCTTCTACATCAACTGGGTCTAAAGAATCTACCTTTTTAAGGTCTTGCTCACGCATTTCTATGAACTCGTCAATTAATTGTCAGCTCCTGGTTGTGTAAATCCAGCAGTTTTTGAACGTCATCATTATCCACTTCTAAATTGAGTGGTCTGGCAAAACCGACAATTTCTTTAATCACATCAGCAATTTCATCAGACTGGCACTGATTCCGCTTGAGTTTCAGTGACGAAAAAAATAAACACACCTTTTTCCAAATGCCATTCAAAGTTTTTTGTGAAATTT
>JBAIZL010000004.1:270458763-270831263 GCA_036971475.1 Prosapia bicincta | reverse complement strand
TCTTTCTTATTATTTTTTAAAATTTTTATTTAATTGTTTTTATATATTTAAAAAATATTTTTTTACTTTTTTTACAAATATTTACAGTTTATGTACACTTTTCCGTTGTAGTTCAGGAAAGGTAATTCAGTTAATTTTATAAATAGTTTTGGTCAGTTGATAAACATATCAATTTTAAAATTTGATAAATCTCAATACAAATAATTCAATACAACGATAATAATAAGTTATGTATTTTTAGTCTAATTTCTGAAATGAAAACATTCTTAGCCGCGTCTGATAACAAATGTTAGGTAATTCCTCATTATGCAAAATTAAATGTTTTTCTCTATTCAAACTTTCTGTAGACGTGGCTATAAAAGTTTGACTTCTGTCGGCAATCCTCCGAGTGTCACAGCCTAAATATTTTTAGTTTTAAGGGTATCCGGCAGTTCGAGTGAATACCCATAAGAATGGCAGGAAAGCATGGGATTATAGGCAGGATTAAGGTAGGGGGAAAACCCTGTGGTATAGTTATAGTACAAACCACAGCACACGAGTGCAAGGAAGAATCTCAAAGTTCAAAGTAGATGTTAACACAGTATTTTTAAATATTAATTCATTAATTAGATTTAATTAATTTATTTTAATTTTATATGGAGGAAAAACTTTTCACAAAAGGGGCAAGATATGCAATATAGTTATTTCGTTCTATTAGGCTTACAATAAGTGATAACATATGATTTCATAAAACAGCTGATATTACGTTATAGATTATGTCGTAGAACAGCTGTTTTAACGCATAGGTTATGTTACTTTATTTATAATAATTGTAATTATTTAATAAAAAGTAATAAAAATAAAATTTTTGTTTGTTAACCAAAGTAGGGATTGACTTTAATTTTTTTTTTTTTTTTTTTTTTATATTGCTCGTTTTATCTTACGAAGAAAGTTCATAATATTAAAATTAATAAATATTGGAATTGTATTATAACTTTTTTATTAATTCATTTCCGTTTAAATTATTTTATTAGGTATTTGTATAATAAATAAATATTTTATTATTTGTAGGAAAAATAATCACATGTTTTAATATATTGCTTATGTTAAAGTACGACAAATAAGGGAATTTCCTTTATAAATGATTCCATTCAAGGACTCGAACAGGAAGTGTTAACAAGAAGGTATCCCGCAGGAACCGATTAGTCCCTGTTGTTAAAGTGAAATGGGATTTATATGTTTTTACGTTGGTTAGGTCAAATTCTTAAAAGTTTTTTTAAACAATTTTGATCCCAACGTCCGAATTTTCGGACGTTCAGTAAATTTTTTTTCCAAATATATAATGTAATCAGCAAAATTATTCTTGCATATATTAAAGCATTCGTAATGAACTCGTTTACAAAGTAGTATTACTTAAAGGTACTTCTAGTTTAATTTAGCAACTCTGTTTTAGTTCAATCTTGAGGACTGTAGCTGCTCGGCGCCAAGTGCCACGTCAGCTATCATTGTTGTGAGTAGTGAGTGAGTGTTATGTTTGTTACTCACAATTTTGGTGTGCATCTGATCTTTTTGTTTGGAATTCAAGTGTTTACATTCTTTACATCAAGTTTATATATTTTGGTAGCGGTTTTTATTAGTGTATATAACATAAAAACAATTTATTAAAACTAAAATAGAATTGTTATTGTTTATTCTGTAATTTTACAAGTGACTTAATTAATTTTATTTTTATACAAATTCATGTGTTTTTCACAATGTTGTGTTGTGAAACTAAATGTGGACTTTTTAGTTATAAACCTATATCTCTGTTGTTTGTGGATATAATTAAGTCAAAATTTAGGAAAAAACTCATTTTTATACGTACAAAGACAAGACTGAATTTTAATTTTATATACTACATATAAAATGGATACAACATTTTTGAGAAATTTTTTTAGGGAGTAACATTTTTCTCATATTTTGTTGTTGCATGTTTATTATATTTCTAGCTAAGTTATGTTATAGTAGAGTCTTTGTGAAATCAATTTTAAAAAAGAGTCATGAAAATCCATTGATAAATAAAAAATTTGTGTAAGTTTTGTCAAACCACTACATTTTCAATAAATCATGGCCAGGACTAGAGCAGATACCCTAGCAAAAGAGTTTTTAACGCACGCCTTGGAAGTTTAAATGCATTCGACATTAGTCATTCCTCGGGGTTTATTCACCGACCGTTGTAGCAGGGCTGGATTTGTAAGTGGATCAATTTATTAAACGAACTAAATTGAATAAATGTTAAAATTCCAAATGAAATCCACGATAAGTTTCTATTTAACGACAGTTCGTTGAGAATTCCGACGATTCGTAGTCACAGAATGGTAGTTCAGTATGGACATGTCAAGTCAGTCTAGTAAGTGGATCAATTTATTTTAAAAAATTGAATAAATGTTAAAATTCCAAATTAAATCCACGATAAGTTTCTATTTAACGACAGTTCGTTGAGAATTCCGACGATTCGTAGTCACAGAATGGTAGTTCAGTATGGATATGTCACGTCAGTCTACCCGCTGTTTCACCTAATTTTGACTTTGTTACACTCAACTGTTGACAGTTTCAGTGAACTTATCCACGACCCCCTGGAAATCTTCTACTACCCTAATTTGAGAACCCCTGGTATAGAAGGCGTTTTATTTTTCCTATAAATTTATCAGTTTGTTCCAAAATAGTGACTGAATCTTATATACAGGATGAGTCAAAAACTACTTTATAAATTTGGAAAATCATATATAAATTAAATAATTTTATATATAATTTATTTCTATAAACGAAAGAGCACATGGATTTTAGGGTCTAATTTTAAATTTAAATAATATACTTGGTTTATTATTTAAATTTCGACCAAAACTTCACTTGGATTCGCCATTTAATGTTATAATATTTTTGTAACATAACTTTCAATTTTTTGATTAGCAACCAGATAACAAGCTGAAATATTTTTGGCGACTAATAACAAGTTTTCTCTATTAGGCTAATGTACGAGATAATCGCAGACTGTCCGACAGTATTATGAATACGGATTGGCTCGTTTACGGAGAGAACCCGTCCCGCCAGGTCATTAGCTAACCCTAAGAAGGAAGCAACAAATCCAACTTACCTCCTATACCGAAACAGACGCGAGAAATGTAGGCCGACTAGGTGTTTTCTGAACTCTTCGCGGATTTGCGCAGTACATACGTAACGGCTTCCTGCAGGGTGGCTACAACGTTCAAGTAGGGCGTTAGCTGGCCATTGTGTGGAAATCCCATTTTACCCATAAAGCTTTGCGCCTTACAGCTGGCTAACCCGAATTGTTACTGCGCAACGCAGTTTTAGAAGCAAGTAAAACTTGTCCCAAGGGACGAAATAATAAAACATTTACACACAATATTTTAAAACTGGGAAACAAAATGCACAATGTGTTTAAAAGCGTATACATACCTAAGTAAATATACAAATATTCAAACAAATAATTTAAGTAACTGAATTGAAATTGGTTTTTAAGAAACTTTAGTCGAGCTTTGGTTGGACAGAGTGAAACTACGCAAGTGGTCATGAAGTTAGTAAGCGGATTATTTCTGGGCCCACAGTGCTATATGGTTGAGCTGCGCAAGTAACTACTAGAGAATAGGCTGTTTGTTCTCTATGATGTACTGGCTGCGCAGGTAGACCCCAGGTTCATTATGCACGGTTGATCGCACCTTTTAGAGTTGGCCTACTAGTCGTATTATAGTCAACTCTGAGCAAGAAAGTGTTAGATTGTACATGGTAAGTTCTGCAAGGATTTGTATTGCACACATTAATAACAAGGTTACTTTTAGTTGACAGCTTAGGCTGATTATTATGACGAGAAGGAATTTGGTTATAAATTGTATATGCTTCACTTTCGTTGAGAATTACTTTGGAAATTGCCTGCAAAGTTGGGTAATTTCAATGGCAGCTTTTCTTTTCAAGTACTTTGATGTTAATTGTAAGTAACAACTTTTACTTCACATTTTTACTTTTATTTTACATTTTTGCCATTCGATACGATTTGAAGAATGCGCAGTTCGACACTATCCTTGACTTAACCACTTGCGCACTTCGACCAATTAGAGTAGTGCTTGAATTCTGAAAACGATGTTGCGCAGTTCGACCGCACTGGTTTCGGTTTTGGGAGGATACCAGTATGAGTTTTTCAATATCTATGGACTCTGCGTGTAGGCTTCGGGTTAGGGCGTTTGAAGTTTTCGGCGCTAGTAACTAAAGGTGCTTGTAAAGTGGAAAAACGTTCATATGGTTGGGAATTTTTATTAGGGAGAATGTTTTTATTTAATAAACAGAGGGGGTGGTCTAATTTTTTTTAATTTGACTAATGTGTTTATAATGAACGACGACTAACTTAGTGTATACATACTATAGGACTTGCAAATGAACACTAATCTTGACTATAATAACAAAAAATTTAGCTAAACTTAGGCTATCAATATTACAAAAACTGGTAAAGGCTAACGACTTGAGAGATGTGGTGAACGGAAAAGGGAGGTACATTACGTGAGAAAGGGTGAGTCTTTATATGGGGATCTAAGATGATTTTCAGGCGTGATCTGTAGGCGGATTGTGGAGAGGAGGTCCAGTAGAAACAATAACAATCGTGTGGGTACACCAAGGTTTTAGCTCTTCCGAAGAGCTTAGCGGATGTATTACGCAAAAGTGGGAGGGACCGGGAGTAATGGGAAACGGGTCGACGCGGTTTCGTCCGGAATGATTCCAGGCGTTGTAGTGCGACGTAGCCACCAGACAGAAGCAGCAAAGGATAAGATAAAGGATTTTGACTTGCAGAGGAAGTGGGCTATATTTAGAAAGGGCGTGGAGCTTTATTGAATGCCAGACATTTTATGTGGAGGCAATCGCTTGTCTAAGATGAGGCCAAGGTACTTCACAGTGATCCTCCAGCAGGTTGCCAATTAGTCCAGTATGAGGGACCAGGTCAGCTAAGACGCGCTGTGAAATGTCGTTTTCACTTCAAAAATTGTAATTAAAGTAATATTCCTTATCAATATGTCGATTTCAGTATTTAATTTATTGAAATATAAATCAATTTCCTTAATTACTTATAAATAATATTGAATAGGAGCATTTTATTTAATATTGTGCAATACAGACAGTATTATAACCTACTATTATTATCACTTAATTTTATCAGATATACAATATTCCCTAATATAAAGGAAATTTAATGTTGAAATAATTTAATCATAACCTCCAGATAACCTCTAAGTGAAGACGAAAACGGCTATTAAGCGTTAACTGACTGTATTATATTAGCTTTTAGAAGTCTTCGGGACAGTCCGTTAATCTTCGGAAATCCTGTTCTCATGGCGCGAAATGAATGCTTTTTCTAGCCCTAGCAGTGGCATATCAGTCTAAAGAAGTTTTCTTCAAAAGCTATCTTTTTCCTAAACGAACAAGAATATATATTTCTTCATGCCGGATATATTTCTTAATTGTGAGACTAGTTTGGGAATAGTTCAGTAGGTGCTTAAAAAATCAAACGTTTAACGAACGAGAACTAATGTTCAGAGTACCTCCTAATATTTCTCTAGAAACCATAGCTCGTACAGCGATTCCAGATTAATCGTCGAGGCTAAAATCTTCGTCGAAAGGTCCCATTGTTAGAGAGGCAGAGTAAATAATAAGTTACTAGTAAGTAAATTCAACTTCCGATGCTGCACTCCCCGTTTGTTAACAAGTGGCTCAAGAAAAGCAGTCAAAGGATCTCAGGAAATGTAGGCCACAGTATACTTTATGAACGCAGTGGGATGTTATGTTCACTCACAGATGTGCACTATTTAACTGGTGCATGTTTGGTAAGTGGCACGGAGAAAACTTGAACAACGTCCGGGCCAGAGTTATCTTGCTATCTGTTAGCCATTGTTTAGTTACTGCGCACATGAGCTAAAGTGGCGAGTGATTTTTATTATACCTATGTATACGCGCGTGATCGCGCACGCACACGCACACGCACACGCACGCACACACATTCTGCAACGTCACCCCCACCTCACTCTACTACTTTACTATCGTAACGTTAATGGTGTTACGGAGTTGTTACTTTTTATTATTTTAAATCGCGCCTGCTTATCTGTGTTGCGCTCTCGGGCTCATGTAGCCTCAAGCATTCTTAAATTTTGTCTTGTGTTCACCCTTTAAATGCCACGCCTAAACGCAAGCCAATTCCCGCTGACTCCTACCATAAAAATTGTATGACCCCCCTAAAATGGTTAACATGTTTTGTTGGGTCTTTAATTAGCCATACTTGTCAGTAAAGTAGTCAGCTGGAAAGAAACATTATTAATATGAACACACAAAATTTTCAAAGAATCTTACCACAGCAAGGGGACGTGCAAAATATGATCATGTTTAAGATACCTTTTTTAAAAGGCTCCTGTGTTCTTTAAACATGATCTGCCAGTAGACTTCGTCTCTGGGCTTCAATACAAAAAACCAACTAATTTTTAGAATAGCTCAATAAATTGGTTCTCAGGAGAGAACTCGTTTGAAGAAACATTAGGTTCTGAATGTTATATATTTTTTAATTAATGAAATTTAATTAAAACTGTACTTTGATTTTATAATCATTATTTATCAGTTGGAAAAACTAAAAGTTTTATTCAACACAGGATAAATTTAAATACCATTAAGTTTTTATAATGCATTTAATTACTGGTTTTTAAAATAAAAATAAAAATATTTTCAACTAAAGTACATTTTACTCTCTCTTTACTATTTCTTTGTTTTCATTGAAATCACAAATAATCATTTAAATTTTTCTGATATTTCATATATTTAATTTCTACATTTTATCTATATATATAATTCATTACTACATTTACATATTAGAACAAAAATTATTTCCTAATTTAACATAGTAAAACATTTTTTATCCTCTGATTTCAAGATTGAATTGGTAAATTTTACATTTTATAACAAATCATTTTAAAATTGGTATAATTCTATAATTCTAGTCTTCCTGAAAATGATTGGCTTATGGCCAAAACCATTCACTTCGTGAATTTAATATTTATTATTCATTATTTAAGCATTTTTATTATACAAATTAATTTTACTGACCTTAACATTTATTTAAAATTCAATATAGAATGAAGTCATTGTTTAATTGTTATTGATAATTTTGAATTTAATATTTTTAACTTACTAAATTTGACGTTATTTAATAAAATAGAGAAAATGACTTGCCAAGGATTTCGCTGCCGGTTCTAGAGTCCTCTCGTCTGGATTCCAGGTCCCTGGACATCGGAAGTTGCCATCCCTGGTCAGTCGATGGAAGTCCTTCTCCATTTTCACGTCCCGGAGGCTGAGACTGAAGTCCTCGTCCATGTATAGAATTAGACGGCGGAAACGTAGTAGTTTGGTCCCATCTGGCCTATGGTGGTTATCCTAGGCGCTGATCAACATTACGACCGTTAGCACCTCGTATTAAAATTTTTTACAGACTGCTTTACAGGTCCATAAGTTCCTGTATTTATTGCGGCTATGTAACCCTTCCCCGCCCGCTCTAAGCTCGTCGCTATCTCCGTGCTTCTTTTCTTGTACGGGCGGGTTGGACAACGTATTCGATTCAACCTGGATAATTTTGTTATCTGTTTTAGAACACTGAAAAATGTCTATTATTTTAAAATGGCTGTAACTTTTTTGTTATTTAAATTTTTTTAATTTAGTTTTCACCATTGTTCATTTTGGATCTTGCTGGTCATTTCAAAATGTCAGTGATAGTTCTACGTAGCCTAGTTCTCAAGTTAGCATTTTTCGGCACGTAGAAAATTTTCACTGCACTCCCGTTTGTCATATTTAGTTAGTTATTACAGTTTTATTTTATTTTAATTTTTAATTTGTCTTAATAATACTTATTTAAGATTTTACTGACTTATTCACTCTTTACAACGTTTCATTATACAATAAATTAAAATCTTATTATTTAATTATTAAAATTGTTATTCAAATTTTTGAAATTATTAATTTCTTAATTTGAACGGTGATTCAGACCGTTTCAACACACACATTAGTATACATATTTTTTTTAAAAATATATGCCAATTTTATATATCCTTTTTCAATTATTGTATATAATAATTCATTGCTCAGGTGACGGGTAGACTCAAGAACAGATCTAATTCAGTTAATCTTCCATGACCACACTATGTTAGATGCTAACGTATTCCTCCGACCGGAGTGTCAGTATGGCTTTTACATAGTTTTAGGTAGTTCTACCAACATTTATTTATCTCTCTTCTTACAAGTAAGCACAATGAATGCACACCTCTGTATGGCCTTGGTAGAAGGGGACGGCAATTTGTCCTTTATCAAGGATGTTACATCCTTACATTTATCCTACCTATATTCACAATCCTTACCCATCCTTTGCATAAAATAACGGTCATACTGGCTGAACCCATTAAAACTACAAACAAACATACGGATTAAAGAATAGACTAACTTATAACTTATAAACAAATGTATAACGTCTGCTTTGATCTGTCGCGCAAAGCTTTATGGACATTAGCTGAAGAATGTATAGCTGGTAGCCTATATAGCACTTTACATCCACGGTAGAAGGCCGAACTTATTCAGGACGCAGCAATGCACTTGCGATGGTATGACTCCTTTCGCATCCTCTACCAAGGAGATATATCTCCTTCACAATCTTTTCCAATCATTCTTAGTAGTCATACTGGAAAATCTCCTACAAAGTACAAGTAATATACACACATTTTCTAAAGTCAATTCCTACTCAGCCCATAAAGAGAAATTTTATTTGAGTTACTTTTTATTAAATAATTACATTCAATATAAATAAAGTAACACAACCTACACGTAAAAACAGCTGTTATAACAAATAACCTGTAACATAAAATCAGCTGTTTTACGAAATCATATGCTGCCACTTATTTTAAAGGAAATGGGACGAAATAACTATATTGCATACCCTGCCCCCTTCTGTGTAAAGTTATTCCTCCATATAAAATTAAAATAAATTAATTAAATTTAATTAATGAATTAATATTTAAAAAACTGTGTTAACATCTACTTTAAACTTTGAGATTCTTCCTTGAACTCGTGTGCTGCAATTTGTAATATACCTCTAACAGAGGGTTTTGCCCCTATCAATCCTGCCTATAATCACATACTTTTCAAAACGGTATCAACATCAGGTGTCATCCACTACAAGTTTTAAAAAAATGTATTTATACGAATAAAAAGTATTTAATTAATGACTGAAAAATTGATGAAGATGTAATGATGGTGTGAACTAATATTAAGAATATAAAAAAAGCCTGTATTACTACTGATGATAAAGTATATGCCAATGTCTCTCAAAATAATTTTATTACAAGTCGATAATTTCTTTAAATGATCTACAGTATTAGTCATAAATTTACTTCCTCAAACTTACATTGTTGCTCAAAATTACTTGTTCAGTATTTCAAGAGCTGCTGAAAATGTCCACCTCCATTAATACACATTTAAGCCCGACGATTTTTAGAGGCCATTGGATTCTTTATATTATTTGACTGTTTTTCATTTCTCTCGCAGCAATTATGATTCTGTGTAAAAGTTTATGACAATTATCCGATTTTCGACCATACGCTAATGTATTCATGTGTCCCCATATAAAGACATTTAAGGGGTTAAAATCGGGGATCTCTTAAAAATAAACTATTCCGTTTTTATTGATTTTTTTTACATTAAGTTTTTGAGAAAAATATTCTCTACAAGTTTTATTACACATTTTAATTTAACGTAGTTATTGCAGCCCAAACGGAAAAAAGTGTGTTTTCAACCCTAACCTTTATGCTTTGCCTCTTAATTGATAGAGTTTGACAGGTTTTATACGATTTGTCAGCTCATTTTACATAAAACGTATGTAATTAACAGACTCAATTAAATCCCTAAAAATTTCAGTGTGAGTTAATTTCACTGAGGGAGCTGAATTTCAGGTGAAATCTTTGACTGTATGAGTGTCAACGAAGCATTTTCAGACCCATGTTTATATGAATATTTTTCATTATTTCAGTAAGAGAAATAGGCTTGTTCAGAGTGGCAGATTCCTCTTGAAACACACTGTGTTAAAATTTTCAGTCATAAAATACATTTTATTCCCCCACTCAAGTTCAAATACATTTCTTTTTAATTGTAGTGGATGGCTCTTGATGTTAATACCCGTTTTTTCAAATAATAATTCTATAATTAAATTTAATAATGAATTAATTTTAGTTTTATATGGGAGAAAAACCTTTCACAACAGGGGCAAGGTATGATGCAGTATAGTTATTTCAATTCATTTGGCTTAAAATAAGTGATAACATATGATTTCATAGAACTGCTGATTTTACGTTATACGTTACAAGATAGAACAGCTGTTTCAACGCACAGGTTATGTTACTTTATTTGTAAATATTATACAATTTAATAAAAATTAACTAAAATAAGATTTTTCATTGTTGATATAAATAGGACTTGACTTGAATTTTTTAAATTTATATTACTAATATATTTGTTGTAAAACTATTTGATCTGCAATCAAAAAGACTATTTGACTGCTATCCAGCAGCTCCTTCACGCCTAGCCTTCGATGCGTGCAACTTCAAGACAAGATCAGCCGTTTATTTCCTCTGCTGTTACTAAATATGGATGACACCGGAGGCAGGTTTTAGGACGCATATTGGGTAAGGTTATGTAAAAGGCCCGCTAGAGAGAACCACCAAACCGGCCTATCGCCTTGAGTTCCCATCTTATGACTTGTGGTACGTTCTTGCTTCTTAGTAGAATAACAAGTTAACTGACCTTCATATGCGTGAAATTTAATTAAATAGTATAAACGAAGATATTTTTTTATAATAAAAAAAAACTAATATTTCAAAATTAGGAAAGAATGAACTTATGTCGAGCACGAACAACCGCAGATTGAGCTTCTTATGTCGAGGAATAAGAATAGGCGTCTCTTTCTCGCAATCCTCATTTCGTGAGGATCCATTCGGATCACACGGTAGTGAAATAACCAATAAAATTAATGGAAATTGATAATATTGATAGTGATAAATGATAATGAAGTATTTTATTTCAATTGATAATGAAAAATGATAATAAAATAAGGTTGTATTACATTAAGTTCAAATAAGTCATTCATAAATAACATTTAGCACATTTTGTTTGCAGAAAAACATATTCTATACTTTTACCGCTGTTACAAAGGTGTTTAACTTTTTTTTCTCAACCATGGTGTAAAAGTACATGTTTAGGTTATATAATTTATTATATTTAAAGCATTTTACTTCAGTTACATTTACTTTAAGAGTTAGTTAAAATTACAAAATAATTATTAATCGGAAATAGGTGTAAATATCAAGCATGTTTACTTCTTACTTGTCTACAGTACAGAGAGTAAGACTGTAAAGACTGCGGTGTACGAAATCATATGTTATTAGTTACAATTAATCAAATATATGTAATTTCTTATTATTAAGTTTCTTTAATGTGGAAGTTATTTAAACATAACTTCGAAATAACCTCTAGTGAAGCCCAGAAACGTATTATCAGCCAAGTTTGGCTTTCGAGAATTTTCTAGGCAATTCCCTCAACCCACTTCACTCTTGTGAAGTTACGCACATTGTTACCTGTTCCTGCAGTTGCGTACATTGTTACCGGCTACTGCGGTAACGGACATTGTTACCTGTTCCGGAAGTTACGGACATTGTTACCTGTTCCTGCGGTTACGGACATTGGTACCTGTTCCTGCGGTTACGCACATTGTTACCTGTTAATGCGGTTACAGATATTGTTACCTGTTACTGCGGTTACGTACATAGTTACCTGTTCCTACGGTTGCGGACATTGTTACCTGTTACTGCGGTTACGGACATTGTTACGTATTCCTGCGGTTACGTATATTGCTCGAGCCTAGTTTACTGGAATTCTTAAAAAAGCTGTAAGAGTTTTACGCATATACAAAGAGGTTTCGTTTAAATGTCCTAATTAATTATATTTACATTTTATCTTCGCCGCATTCTGTTTGGAGACAAAGTTTGTAATCAAGAGAAACCTCACCATACGGTATCTTAATATCTACGTTTTAGGTTATTTGAGAATTTGTACACTTAAAAACCTATATTCGTTATTTTTCGAATTAAAATTCTTTTACATTTTGTCAATCGATTTTTTCGTCTGCAATAACGGAGCCAGAAATCCTTTCGGGGAGGGGGCGATTCTGGGAACGGAGCTAATTATATCTCCTAGCTAGAATGTTTTAAGTAAATGCCTTTTAAAGCCATTATAATATTTGAGAAGACGAGATAATCCAGAAAACTTTAAATTTGCATGACTACATCTCCACTAAGTCGCATTGAGTCTACGAGACCTTTAATAAAAGTTCATTATTATCGCCTCAGCTACAGCATGGATATAAGCCACAACCACCCCAATTAGGCGCTCTTCCGAAGTTTTATTTCCCAAACACGTATTTTACGGACATTATGTACGCATATTTATAAACAGCTGACAACTTCGTCTCTGCTACAGCATGGCTATAACCACAGCCATCTCAATAGGCGCTCTTCCGAAGTTTTATTTCCCAAACACGTATTTTACGGACATTCTGTACGCATATTTATAAACAGCTGACAACTTCGTCTCTGCTACAGCATGGCTATAACCACAGCCATCTCAATAGGCGCTCTTCCGAAGTTTTATTCCCCAAACACGTATTTTACGGACATTCTGTACGCATATTTATAAAAGCTGACAACTTCGTCTCTGCTACAGCATGGCTATAAGCCACAGCCACCCCAATTACGCGCTCTTCCGACGGTTTTTTCCCCAAACACGTACTTTACGGACATTCTGTACGCATATTTATAAACAGCTGACAACTTCGTCTCTGCTACAGCATGGCTATAACCACAGCCATCTCAATAGGCGCTCCTCCGAAGTTTTATTCCCCAAACACGTATTTTACGGACATTCTGTACGCATAATTATAAACAGCTGACAACTTCGTCTCTGCTACAGCATGGCTATAAGCCACAGCCACCCCAATTAGGCGCTCTTCCGACGTTTTTTCCCCCAAACACGTACTTTACGGACATTCTGTACGCATATTTATAAACAGCTGACAACTCTTTTTATATTAAAATCGTTCTATATTTACAATAATTGGATTATTTATTGCGATTATTACAGTAATTAGATCTAATGTCGATGGTTCCCAAAGTTAGCGCAACGGATCGTTGTGACGTTCACCGCGGTCTCTCAGACGTTCTAATTGAAATGAATCACAACTTGTGTTAGTTAACAATGAAGTAGTCAGAGTGCAACTGTTGAACTAGTTGAAGTGTAAAGACATGCTTCGCTACATAATATTATTCTGTTTTTATTTATCACCAATTGCATTGATTTTTTAATAAGCTACAAGTCTTATAGTTATGACTACTAACTACGTCAGGTGTGAATCATATGTCTATTGACAGTTTTGGAAAATATTCCTGTATGTGGTTGTACTGTATTAAGTACAGTAGTAAGAACAAGGAATGTAAACAAAATTTGTAAAATCAGTTCCTACATGAGTAAAAAAAACTTATTTTACTTAATTTTTGTTTAATAATTACCTATTACATTTTTGCTATTACTTGCGACCAAACTTTATATTAACTAAAGGTTGTTAAATTGTTAATTTTCACTTGGAGGAAAGGTTTTCGTCTTACCAAGTAACGAAAAACTTTTCCTTTACATTTCCTCTAATTCTAAGTTAACAATTTAACAACCTTTATTTAACAAAATGTTTGGTCGCAAGTAATAGCAAAGGTGTAATAAGTAATTAACAACCAACTCGTCATGAACAGCAACAAGATTTCGATATTTAGTAATTACAATTAATATAAAGAAAGTAACATAACCTATGCGTTAAAACAACTGTTCGGTCACATAACCCATAACATAAAATCAGCTGTTTTATGAAATCATATGTTATCACTTATTTTGAAACGAATGGGGCGAAATAAATATATTTCCATACCTTGGTCGTTTTGTTAGCAGTATTTCTCCCATTTAAAACTAAAATTAACTCACTAAATTTAATTAATGGATTGTTATTTGAAAAATACTGTATTTACATCAATTGTCATACACTACAAATTTTAAAAAATGTATTCAACTTGAGTAGATGAATAAAAAGTATTTGATTAACGATTGACAATTTGAACAAAATATATAAATATATCTTTATGAGAGAGTAATATATATATATATATATATATATATATATATATATATATATATATATATATATTCTTGATATTTTACGTTATCCATTGTTTTTCCGTTGCACTGACTTTATGAAGTTAATATATTACTATTGTAAGTAATTTTATCCACCATTAAGTGCAATGATTTTACCTTGTGTGATGAGGCGCCTTTCGGTCACTTGACCATTGTCGAATCACTGATTACTTTTCCTCAATTATTCAATATATATATATATATATATATATATATATATATATATATATATATTTTAAAACAACATAGGTTATTCAAATACAAAAATATTTATTAATTTATATTCAAAGCTTTTCGTTGGCAAACAGTACCAACATCATCAGGAATGAAAGTTACATCAGGATTGTAATTTTCATTCCTGATGATGTTGGTACTGTTTGCCAACGAAAAGCTTTGAATATAAATTAATAAATATTCTTGTATTTAAATAACCTATGTTGTTTTAAATTATTAAACAAGAAAACGTATTTTATATATATATATATATATATTAAATATGGTGATATGTTTTCTTGTAATATAGTTAATAAATTTAAAATATTTCAAAAACAAGAATACTTTTAATCAATATATTTATTTAATAATGAAATAATATTAATATTTATTTATTTATATTTATTAATATTATAATAATAATATTAAATATTTATTTTAATGAATATATATATTTAAAGAATAAATATATTCATTAAAAGTATTCTTGTTTTTGAAAGATTTTTAATTTATTAAATATATATATATATATATATATATATATATATATATATATATATATATATATATAGAGAGAGAGAGAGAGAGAGAGAGAGAGAGAGAGAGAGAGAGTGATATATATATATATATATATATATATATATAAATTGTATACATATACATATTAAATTGTAAATTCAATTATAATTTTTGTATTTGTATTTTGACTTAGTTCTTTACACAAGAATATATATATATATATATATATATACATATGGGAGAGTGTGAACTAGTAGAAGAAATTCATTAATTGATGATATTGACTTTAACCCCTACTAACAACAAATTAATGACATATATTCTGTAACAATGCCAGGAGATTTATGTTACTTCAAGCCATGGGTAGTAAACAAGTTGCCGAACCACTGATATAAGTGGTCAATTTCATCTATAATCTATTTTTTTGCCGATAAAGGATTTTTAAAATGTAATCACTTTACTAAATTAATAACACCCTGGGTTTTATAGTTAATATTTCTTCTCTTCTGAAATTAACAGACTAATAAAAGTCTATTGGCTTAGTGATTCTAGCTGAGCGAGCGACCTCACGCTCAATCAAAACGTCGCTTATTTTAAACAGGCGGCCATACTCCAGACCTTAGTCACTGACTGGAATTCCAGCGAGGCGCACTTGGCATGCTAACCGTTCACCACCATAATTATACAGTTGTAAATTTAGAATCGTTGTAAATTTATTTTGTTCCTTACAGCAATACGGGACCAGTTTGAACCACCGCAAAACTACTACAACAATGTGGAAACGCGGATTTGAATTCAGTAGTTAAATTTTACATTAGACCTAACTGATAATGGCTAAAACTGTGAGACAGGACTGACGATGGTATGAATTATCGGGAAACGCGTGTTTTCATTGAGAATTATTTTATAACTCTCCTAAATATTTATCTTAATCAATTATTTATTTAAAATTAATTCTATTTTTATATGGAAGAAAAACTTTTCACAAAAGGGGTAATGTATGCAATTATTTAATAGACAAACTACACAGAAAAATACTCATTAAGAACAGTAACAACAACACAAACAACAAAAACACGAACACAAACAAATTCATCACCTTCGTATACATAAACAAATTCACAAATAAAATAGCACACCAATTCAAAAAAACAGGATACAATGTAGCTTACAGAACAACAAATAAAAACCAAACGGCTATCAGATATAGCAATAATAACAATACCAACACATACAATAACTCAGGAGTATACAAACTAAAATGCAACAACTGCAATAAGTTCTATATTGGACAAACAGGCAGATATTTTACCGAAAGATATAAAGAACACAAAAGCGCACTTCACGCTACTATTGAATCCACCTTCGCAAATCACCTCAAGGTCACTAAACACTCATGCAAAAGTATGGAAAATAACATGAGCATCCTCCACACATGCAACAAAGGCCATAAATTAAACACACTAGAACAGTATGAAATATACAGACATAGCAGCACACATAAAAATGACATCCTAAATGAACAAACACGACCCAGATCACACATACTCTTCGATCACATCACTTCTAACTTTCAAAATAATGGTACCGAGGAAGCACAACTGCAGCATTCCTAGCGGCAAAAATACGAGGCTGAAGAAGTCGTAAGACGAAAACGTTTCGTCCAAGTGTAAGTTAACAATTTAACAACTTTTAGTTAACAAAAAGTCTGGTCGCAAGTAATAGCAAGAGTGTAATAAGTATGTGATATAGTTATACCGTCCCATTTGGCTTAAAATAAGTGGTAACATATAATTTCATGACACAGCTGTTTTTATGTTATAGGTTGTGTGGTAGAACAGCTGTTTTAACGCGTAGGTTATCCTAATTTATTTTTATGAATTGTAACTATTTAATAAATAACTCAAATAAAATTTTTCTTTGTTGCTTTAAGTAGGAATTTACTTGAAAATGTTTTTGTTTATATTGCTTGTTTTACTGAAACATACATCAAATTGGTTTATTAACGCTCTATTTATCAACATAGCTTATGACTTATATTTCCCCCAGGTCTGTATTGTAGCCGACTTGATGCCTTTTAAACCTTGCTAAACATTCTATACTTTCTACCTCCGAAGTTTAGGCCTTACTTTGGTCTGCCCTATGTCGCGTAGATATGGGGAACAGCAGATGTCAGCGATAGTAATATTATAGTTTCCCTACATAACAACAAGGCCTATCGACCTTTAATCCGCGTCTAGACGAGTCACAGTGTCTCTGTAGAAATAGATCATTCATTGACCATTCAGCAAATTCGTGAAAACATTTCTAAATAAAATATGTCAGCACCAGGACGTTTTACAAACTCAAGTTTCCATTGAAATCTTACAGATATTTACGATTTTACAGTTTAAGATTCTGCTAGGATACAACAAGGATTTGAATTTATATATTAACACTCTGTAGTTGTCCAGCAAATAATAGCCTTAAACAAGAATCGCTCAGAAGATGACTACTTCCGCTCTGAAACTTGAAGAGAGAAGCATTAATAAAAGAAACCTTGCTAGAAGTAAATGAAAAATATATTTAGTGTCCCTCTGCCGGTACCTATAAACTAGAAGTGACATTCTAAATAGATTTTAAAAAACTAAAATTTATTATTTTTTTATGCAAGATTTTTTCCAATTTATTCTATTACTTCACACACTCTCCCTTATACCTTGTTCACATTTTCAAACGTTTTCAGATAAAATACTTTTGTTCGTCCACTTAAGTTGAAATACATTTGTTTAACATGTAGTGGACTTGATGTTAATACAGTTTTTTTTTCAAATATTGATTCATTAATTAAATTTAATGAAATAATTTTAGTTTTATATTCGAGAAAAACTTTGCATAAATGGACAAGTTATGCTATATAGCTATTTCGTGCCATTTGACTTAAAATAGGTAATGACACATGATTTCATAAAACAACTGATTTCTTAAAACATATAATAACATACACAAAACTCACAAATTAATCATTTATTAACTCAAATTGTGAGTTTTGTGTATGGTTTTATTTGTTTTAACATAACCTCACAAGCTAAGCTCAAAGATTAGTTGTACCTGATTTCTTGTTATAGGTTATGTAGTACAACAGCTGTTTTAACTTGTGGGTTATGTTATTGTATTATGTTAGTTATAATTTTAATAAAAATTAACTAAAATAAAAAATATTATTTAGCTAAGTAGGAATTGACTTTTAAAAAATGGTTGTTTATATTACTTGATTATAGTCACACGGCAAACTGAAGACAGTTTCGTAACAAAAAGATGTTGAGCTGGCCGTGATTTCTCCACGTATTGATTTTTCTAACACACTGGATTTAAAAGCCGCTTATATAATGTTATTGACAGGTGAAAACAAGTTTTTCTTGGAAGGCTGTTTATGGTCTATATCTTAAAATAAACATGTCGCAACCTGGAGGCCGTAGGAACTCTCAGTTCCTATATTAGGTTATGTTTTTATATTATATTATACGGTATATTTAATAATTGATAGCCTACATCAAATTACACACTATATTTTTAACAGTTCTATTTTTCACTTCATAAATTATTAAATTTGAGTTATTTATTTTGAAGTTTAGTTTTAGGCTTAATTTAAATTTTATTTTATTTTAATTATTACCTTTTTTTATATCGTTTGCCTTTTTCTGGATTCCTAGGGTAGTGTTAAAATTTTAATTTATAAAGGTAGCTTCTTTTTTGACCAAACATTTTCTCTCTTTATATATACAAGTAAATATATATATATATATAAATAATTTTAAAAAATTAGAGTTATTATTTTGTATACCGTTTTATTACTAAACTAAACCAGTTTCAGAGTTAATTAAATAATTTGTTAGTAAAAATCAATAATAATTTGAATTATAAAATATTTTGTAACTGCCTGTTATTATATATATATATATATATATATATATATATATATATATATATATATATATATATATATATATATATATATATGAAAAATAAGAGAAATACAAATACAAGAATAATTTATTGAACTATACAATTCCTACGAAACAGTTGCCAACGAAAAGCTTTGAAATGTATAACTCAATAAATTACTCTTGTGTTTGTATAAAAAAATATATTTTTTTTCATTGATACACAAGAATACATATTTTATTATACTGAGTGTTTCAGGAGGAATCTGCCATACTGCACAAGCTATTCCTCTCACCAAAATAATGAAAAAAATTCATATAAATATGGGTCCGGAAATGCTTCGTTGCAAAGTTATATAGGGTCAAAGATTTAACCTGAAATTCAGCTCCCTCACTGAAATTAACACACAGAAGTTTTTAGGGCGTCAATTGAGTTTGTTAATTAGATACTTTTTATGTAAAATGACCTGACAAATCGTATTAAACCTGTTCCAGAACACTGTTTCCGAATTGGAGTAAAACGTTAATGGTTAGGTTCGAAAACGCACTTTTTTCGTTTGGGCTAAGATAATTCCTTTAAATTGCCTATAAAGGTAGAAAAATGTTTAATAAGGTTTGTAGAGAATTTTATCCTCAACAAAAATAATGGGAATAAAGTCAATAAAAACGAAATAGTTTTCTTTTAAGCGATCCCCTATTTGAACCCTTTTAGATTTCTTTGTATGGGGTCACATGAAGTCATTAGCGTATAGTCGAAAATCGGATAATAAACTTGAACCTTTACACACAATCATGATTGTTGCCCGAGAATAAAAAACAGTCAAATAATGTTAGAGCATCCAATGGCCTCTTTAAATCGTCGGGCTGGAATGTATACTAACAATGGAGGTGGACATTTTTAGCAGCTCTTGTAATATTGTTATCCCTGTAAGTTGATTAAGTATTATTATGAATTATACTGTAGATTATTTGAATACATTTTCGATTTGTAATAAAATTATTTGAGAGACATTAGCTTACATTTTATCATCAGGCCACTTCGTTAGCAGAGCGTGATTTTCATAATT
Source organism: Prosapia bicincta (assembly GCA_036971475.1). Classification (NCBI taxonomy): domain Eukaryota; kingdom Metazoa; phylum Arthropoda; class Insecta; order Hemiptera; family Cercopidae; genus Prosapia; species Prosapia bicincta. Next base: position 270,811,216 of record JBAIZL010000004.1, on the reverse strand, counting down.
TTTGGTTGTGTGTGTTCCTAAAATAAATTGAAATTAAAAGAAAACTATTTCGTTTTTATTGACTTTATTTGCATTACATTGTGTGAATAAAAATCTCTACAAATTTTAATGAAAATTTGTATTTGTTTATAGGCAATTTGAAAGAGTTTTTGTAGTACAAACGCAAAAACACGTGTTTCTTACCCAACCCTTTTTTGTTTTTACACAATTCTCTCCTAAACTACTGTAGATAGTGTTCTGGAACAGGTTTTATACGACTTGTCAGATCATTTTACATAAAAGTTATCTAACTAACAATCTCAATTAACGCCCTAAAAATTTCTGTGAGAGTTAATTTCTGTGAGGGAGCTAAATTTCAGGTTAAATATTTGACCCTGTATATCTGGCCAACGAAGCATTTCCGGACCCATTTTATATTAAAATGTTTCATTATTTTGGTGAGAGCAATAAGCTTGTGCAGTATGGGAGATTCCTAATGAAACATCATGCGTATGTATGTATATATATATATATATATATATATATATACTGTATGTATATATTAGAAACATTTTTTCTTAAAAATTAGAAAACTCCCTAACGCTTTTCGCCCTTAGCTTCATCACTTTCAAGACATTGTAGGCAGTTAACTAACAACACGTTACTCAATATATATATATATATATATATATATATATATATATATATATATATATATATATATATAGGGAGAGTGTGGAATATTTGTAGGAATTTATTTTAGGCCTACTGTTCTGGGTATTAGAACCATTTTATTTTAGATTTCGAGGAGCTAAATATTATCCTAACAGTTTCTTCATATTGGGTGTGTGTGTGTGTGTGTGTGTGTGTGTGTGTGTGTGAGTGAGTGAGTGTGTGTGTGTGTGTGTGTGTGTGTGTGTGTGTGTGTGTGTGTGTGTGTGTGTGTGTGTGAGAGAGAGAGAGAGAGAGAGAGAGTTGTTTTCACTTTAATATTGTGTCATGAAATCGACACTAAAGGACAATGAGAAAACATCTAAGAGTGTGTTATAAGATATAACTTGGAAAAGTTAGTGGGAAAACCGGCTTCAAACTTTGAGTTTTGAGAGTTCAGAGGGTAACGAGAGAGTTCATCTCACTAAGAGTGTATTAATTCGCGCCGTACTGATAATTTCTCTTTGAAGGTTGTTATCAAGTTTAACGTTGAATGAATTGAATAGGCCTTGAACTTTGAAATTGAATTTATTCATTAATGTTCGTAAGGATAAAATGATAAATTATATAACTGATTCATTTTTGCCAAGTGCCCCAATGCTAGACCTCGATCACTGAGCAAATCTATCACCTTGCAGATATTCAACCCTCATTTCCGATTGGGCGTCCTACATACGAAGTAGCGAACAGAAAGTGTTTATTCATTTTTATTGCGATGGTGTTCAGTATAACAACTACCTACATAGCTGAAACCAAAGGGCTTTGGGTGAATAATTGTTTCTCGTTTTATAGCGGAGGTTTTGGGTCCAATACGGGATTTATTAGTTATTATTTACATCTATTACACAATAAAATATATTTGAATATTACAAAAACTAAGATTCGGGAATTGTACAGCACTTGAAGTTACAGGCCTATGCTTCAAGTTTCGGACCTCATACTTGAAATTATAGCCCCATACTTGACGTTACGAGACTCAGACTTGAAGTTACAAGTATATACTTGAAATTTAAGCCCGATACATAAAGTTACGTAATTCATACTTGAAGTTAAAGCCCCATACTTGTCCTTACACCCTTATACTTGAAGTTACGGGACTCATACTTAAAGTTACAGTCCCATACCTGTAGTTACATCTCTTTTCATAAAGTTATGGGACTCATGCTTGTTTTTACACCTCTATACTTCAAGTTACGGGACTCATGCTTGATATTACAGTCTCATACTTGAAGTTACACCCCTATGCTCGAAGTTATGGGACTCATACTTCAAGTTACAGTCCCATACTTGTAGTTACACCCCTATACTTAAAGTTCAGGGACTCATACTTGAAGTTAAATCCCATACTTATAGTTACACCCCTATACTACAAGGTACGGGACTCATAATTGACGTTATAGTACAATTATTTCAGTTACAATCCCATATTTTTAGTTACAGTCCCATACTTGTAGTTACACCCCTCCATATTTTTAGTTACAGTCCCATACTTGTAGTTACACCCCTATACTTGAAGTTACGGGACGCAGTTTGCAGTTACAGACGTCATACTTGAAGTTAAAACCCAAAACATAAAGTTTTGTACCTCATATCTGAAGTTCAAGTCCCATACTTGAAGTTACAGGCCTATATTTTTGTTACATATCCATACTTGTAGTTAAACCCCTATACTTGAAGTTACGGACTAATACTTGAAGTTACAGCCCCATACTGAAAGTTGCGGACCTCATACTTGAATTTATAGCCCCATACTTGACGATACGGACCTCATACTTTAAGTTAAAGCCCTATACTTGAAGTTACGGACGTCATACTTTAAGTTATAGCCCCATACCACTACAGAAGAGAAACAGTTCTCTTCTGTGATATTTTCTTGTACGCCCGTAAAGGTGTAGAAGAAACTATTTGAAACATTTTGAATAGCGCTACTTACATCATACATTTATAGATAACGTTTTTATCTCTGGATTGCCTGTTATTGCGTTCTGTTTAATATACAGGCAACTCCAGCGAGCTGAGTGAGTGCAAAGACAGTTCAGTCAAATTCGGCGCCTTCGTAACTTGGATCGTGGCAAGTATTGAAATGCGGGACTGCCGGACATGCTTGCGTTAAACTCCGGCAAGTCAACGGCCTTTGCCCTATGTTCTTGGTGTGTCATTTGACTGTTTGTCGTGAATTATTTAGATTATTTGTTTATTACCTCTGTTCAAAAGTTTATATTACTTTATACAAATACTTTTCGATGTTTACAAAATTTTCGATTGACGATAGATAAATTCATGTTTTAAACCATTGACAAAAAATAGTTTTATGACTTCTTACCGGGGTAGTTGTTGGGTAATTGTGTGTTTTAATGGACGAAAAACATTTTTTATTACAATTTCGTTTTCTTAAAGAAACCCTATTTCAAAAATTATTTCAGAGTTACCATTGAAAAGGCAACAAACTGGGAAACGTTAGAGAGATTTAACAAACATTTGCAAGTCTGTTGTCAATCAAAAAGTAGCTCCTTGATTTATGACGCCACATGTTTCTAAAACCCAAAAATAAATCATAATGTGTGTATATTGTTTCCTACCAAATGCAAAAATCCACTCAAAATATACTGACTGGGTCAGGTACAACATAAAAGGGAAGAAATGCCGCCGACAACATAACGTTGGCTGGGAAATTCCACATTAGTTCCGTCGTCGTGGGACTTTCGCAGGATTTTCTATCGTTGATATATAATGGCTTGAAGCGATTAAAAACATAGTTTTAAATACAAAAGTTACAAATAAATTAATAATTTTAATTTTGGGACATAATTATGTTTAAATATAATATACTTGTAATGCAACAGAAAACATAATAGGTGCACAACTACTCGACAGAAGTTTTAAACATTGATAGAAATTATACAAAATGGCGGCCATGCGTCGCCTTTGCTGACCCTTACTTTGCCGAGTGCTAACTTCAATTTGTACACCCGTCTTCCTGAGACACCGGATTGTTGAAAGTCTCCGGCAATAAGGATGCCGGAGTAACAGGCGTTTACTGTATATGAATTATATTCAGAAGAAAATTATTTCGCAAAGAAAACTACACAACTGCTACACAGTTATAAGGCAAAAGCTCTAAACAATTACTACTGGACGAAATGATTGATATGGGACCTCCTTGTCACTGCCGAGCAGATCCGAACTCCGCCGATAGTTAACTTCTATGTGTATACCCTGCTTTCGTGTAGTACCAAACTATTGTAAGTACCGGACTATATTATACCAAAGTAACGGTCAGCTACTGTTCTTGGACTTGGGAGGAGGGATTAAGCAACATGATTACTATCGCCCATGAAGAATAGGAAATAGTTGTAAATGGATAGATAGATAGATAGATAGGCGGTGGACATGACTGGTATATGACGTCACACGCTAACGTAGTCAAGGAGAATAGAGTGGGGAATAAAGGACTAGGGACTAAGGATCTCCTGATAGTGGGAATAGAGAAAGTTTGCTTCTCGTGGCTGGATCTTGTATTACGTCAGTCATGGAACTCCTTTTGTTCAGTGATGAATTCAGGAAAGTTCTTTGCGAAGAGAATGAAAGATATTCAGTACCAAAACTGTTGCGCTCTTCAGTTTCCCCCTGATATGTCCCAACTGTACCCAGATCCAGCTAACGGATCTTATTTTTTTTCAGCTCTCTATTCGTTTTGCGCCTTATTAGTCGTAATGTTCCTAAAATCGTTCTATAAGCGTTCCTGCTTTTCTTGTTCTAACTAAATGAATTTTCCTCTGCAGCTTCCTAACTTTCAACAATGGGAAATTGAGAAACAAATATCAATAAATTACGCAACATAACCTCTAACCGTAGTATTTTTGTATCATCGTCCATTGCACTGCAGTACATTTCGACTGCAAAGCAGCTACCCTCAGAGGCTACAAAAAGCAAATCTCACAGTGAAGTGTGTGTCTGTTTCTGATGATGTTTGCTTGGCATCCGAAATGTACATAAAATTGTTTTTTAAAACTATGGTCAGAGGATGTTTTGTGTTATTTAATTAATTCACATCAGTTATGTTAAATAAAGCAATTTAGTATTTTATTAATAATTTGCAACGTGCAAGTCATGTTAAAATGTAGTCTAAATGTTCAATTTTTTACAACAAATTTTCATAATTCTATTAACCCTATAGATCTCCGGTCGTCAGCTTCTTAATTTATATATAAAGCTTTTGAAATGAAAATTTATACTAAACCTATAATTCAAACACTCTTTAATGTTGAATGTTTGGGAATTCGCATCACGCCTAATATTTTCTTTTGCGAAATATTTCGTAATGCAAGAAAATATTTTTTTTTTAATATACATTTTCTTTGTATTTATAGGCAATGTTACACTAATATCATTTTCAAAGTTTTAACTTTTATAAATTATTCGATTCCGTTTATTTTACAACTAAACTACCGGTACATAAAATATATCAGTAAATTTATGAAATTTATAATGCATATAAATTTAAAACTTTGAGTAAGGGTAATATATTTATTTTAAATAATAACTGACTTGATTGACATAAGTTTGTTTGTTTCCTTTTGGATTATTTAAAAAAAACTGTGTAAAATATATATATCAAATTATGTTTAACAGAGTACTATTTTCTTTAGGGACTATTTTTTTAAATTTGTAGCTCATTTTCTATAGACAATAAAATACTATGTATAACGATGTAAATTGTTAAGACATTTCTAATTATATATTATATATTTTCATTATTAAGTTTGCTCATAATGTTTGAAAAATTAATTTAAACAAACTAGCTGTGATATAGCCTAAGTGTTTCGTCTTGTGTTCTATTATATTTTACTATTAAAACATTGCTTTGGTTTCTAATATATTCAGCAATAATGCCTTTATTTTGTTATTCAACTATTTTCTTTATAATTTTTATTAAATGTTTTTCTATGTATAGGAAAATATCCCCTGGATTAATGCCACCTGGATCACCGGGTATTTTCCGCCGCAAATCTTCAACTGAAATTTCCCCGCATGCTACACTGGTCGCCGCTAGATCGAGCGCAGGTTCTGACGATCATTCAGAAAACAAAATGGCGGCATCAGCTACGGCCGTAACTCCCCAAGGCTGGCCAAATAGTAAAGATGATTACGAACTCAAAGAAGTTATCGGTTAGTAAACTTATATTCAAATATTTAAATTTTCATTATCAATTTTTGGAAGTTTTTATACATATCCTTTTATAAGTGTATTAATTTTTGACAAACTATTAGTGACGTTGAAAGTCTGTTAAGCATTGCCGGTAGTGTAAACCATGTTATTTATAGATCTAACCTTAATTTCGTGATAAAAATATCTGCATTATTTTGTTAAAGGTGTCGGTGCAACGGCTGTAGTTCAAGGTGCCTTTTGTAAGCCAAGGCAAGAAAAATGTGCCATAAAAAAAATCAACTTGGAAAAATGGAATACGAGTATGGATGAATTATTGGTTAGTAATTTTATAATACTTAACCTAACTTTTTAGGAAAACAATAACTACAATTTTTAGTGTTTTTTTAAAATTTTACATAACTGTGTGGAGAAATTGTTAATTGAATTTTAATGCTAGCGTAATTTTACAATTTATTATTTAAAAGCTTATTAAGAATAAATACTACTAGCAGTTGAAGTAGGCATAGGTTAGGTCAGTTGTATAACACTCATAAATTGTTAAACATTATAATTTAAAAGTGTTATTGAAATTTACAATTAAAAATGTGCTAATTTTTGCTTAAAATTTCAATAAATTTATTTTGAAGGAAATAGTCCTACACATGAAAACATGCCCGTTTTGTTTCTCGCTTGAGTTCGAGTTACTAAAGTTAACTCTTCATATATATATATAATAGTACAATTTATATAATATGCAGGGAGACAACAATTGTTTAATTGTAAATGTCTTCCTTATTTAACTTGGGCCATATAAGTCGAAATTATAGGATGTTACACATTAAATATATAAGTAAATGCTTTGTAGATAATAAGGTAATGACATTCTTAGTAATAATGCAGCATATACTTGATAAGTTTTTTATCTTTTTTTTTCAATGGTGAAATATAAACAAAAACTGAGTCCATTTTTTGTTGACAAAGTAATAACAAGGTAAGGAATATAAAATAGTGAGAAGAATTGGATTCTTGGATAATTCGTTGAAATAAATAGTGCATAAATTTACAATTACCAAATTTGTAGATATGATTTATAAAATTGTTTATTATTTTTTGTTTGAGAAGGGGAAGCTAAAAATGCAATTCAATTTCATGTAATATGCATTTGAATATATGAAACAGTAGATGGGTTTTAGAATAATAAAAATTTATATTGATAAAAACAATTGTCTGATTTTGTTAGCTCTATTTACTAACCACACAAGATGTATAAAATACAACTGATTAATATTTCAACTATTATTCTAGACAAAAGTTTAGTAAATCATGTAGAACAAAAAAAAAAAATTATGTTACAATTAATTATATGTCATTCAGCAGTAAAATATATATTGACTATAAAACTTTGGAAAATTCAATTGTTTTCTATTCATTGACATTAGCAAATAATCTTTTGTTTATCATAATCAATTATCTTCTAAATAATTAAAATCAACCAAACTTTAAGCATATGTCTGCATGAATTCCAATAGTAAGTTATTAGGTTTTCTGTTCTTCATCATAAATAAACAGTGTCATAAATAAACAAATACATTTTCAAAGATCCAGGGCTGGCACGATTTATTGCATACTGTAGAACTTTGATCAAATTGAAGAATGTATATATTATGTATTCTATTTAGAAATAATAAGTCATGTTTGTTGATTCCATCTTCACGTGAGTTAATTCCATTGGACGTTTGAGTTAACTTAGTATATAGTAAAATAATGTATAATATAATAACGTAACTAACTATGGTTTATCAACAAAATTTTTTCAAATTTTCTATAAACAAAACTGAGTAGGATTAAATAATGATTGTTCTTAGCTGATTATTACTTGGATAAATTGCACTTTAAAATTCTGGTTGATTTCCTTTAATACCTTAACCGAGGATTGGGTATGATTGTCAATGATTAGCAAAACTTTTCCGCTTTCATTTGTCTCCGTACAAAATGTTTGTACAATAGGAATAATATTTTTAAACCAGTCCAGAAAAATAGGTAATTTCACCCAAACACTGTTTTAAATTTTGGTAGACCACAGGAAGGTTTTCATATGGTTTTGAAATAACACTTTTTTTTTTTGTTCTTTCCAATACAAACATCTTATCTTCTGATAACTACTGGCTACCACACCATAGCTACTTCTCTCCTTACTCATTTTATAATCTGGAGCAGATTTTTCATGTTTAATGCCAGTGACTTGCATGGAAGAGCTCGGCAGTTTATGGCATTCTCATTAGTATTGTAACATCTATAGTAAACATTTTCAAATGGCTCCTGATTTTTCCTTGTTCAACTCTCTAATCCATTCTCATTTTTGTAGTTCTTGAGCCTGCCTCAACTGATTTTGAAATATTTTGGTCTCTTAAGCTGTTCATTAAGTTTTAAAATTTTCACAAATCTGTATGCTCAAAATTGGTTGTCATAATCGTCTTTGTTTGCGTATTCTAAGACTATGTTATTTGCTAGATGTACAATTTTCTTTTCAGAATACCAAGCTTTAATGCAAATTGTTCCAGTTGAACTCTTTTTTTTTAATGTGATTTATAGTGAAAGTTAATACATTATAAATCTGTGGTGTCCACACTTTCACTTTTTTTTAAATTGTTAATTTGGATACAGTCAAAATATTGTACTGTTTCTTTGAACTTGTTCCCATCACGAGTGTAGAACAATAAACTATAAAATGTACCCCTAATTACTTGGAATAATTTTTTGTGGTTTATTATTAGTCAGTAATACACTCAACCTCTAACCACAAATATTTTTATCTAGTCTTATGTACATTTCAGTTACAAAGTAACCATCCTCAAGAGATATGATTATGTATTGTCATATCTCTGACAGTATGTATTGTCATGTCTATGAGGATGGTTACTTTCTAACCGAAATGTACAGCTACAATAAAAACTAGAATGTTTATAAAACTAGAATAAAAATATTTGTGGTCAGAGGTTGTGTATATTATTTATTTATAAAATGTATAGCATATAAATATAAAAAACAATCAGTTTGGTAAATGTGACGTTATCTAGTGAATGCACAGAGTACCGCTCAAGGTCAGTAGTCTGTTATGATTGGTGGGGAGCGTGGCAGCAGTTTATCAAAATTAGAAGTAGTTGTATGGCCTTTACATACTCTCCATTCTTTCACAATCACCCTTTCCCCTCTTTCTCCATGCTCCATGCTATTTCCACACTCCGTAGTTATGAGCACACCACATAGGTAGATGTTACCTGTTACTTTGGAATTTTGATGTTCATATTATCGACATTCTACTGTACATTGATATATTTACTTTCCTTATAACTGATTTATTTTCTGTTCTATATAGTATGGTAATACTATTTTATATACCAATCTCCAGCCTTAGCTACTAGTTTATACTTGGACAAATGTTAATGTGACACTTGCCTTACAGTATCACTTATTTTTTGTTTAATGAGGACAGCTCTTTCTCACTAAACAAAAAGTAAGTGCTATTAAAGGCAAGCGTCGTGGAGTAATATAAATTTATGAACAAGTGTATAAGTAAAAACAATTTTCCGATAACAAAAACATAATTTATCATAAGCTTATTACCCACAAAGATTTGAAATCAGAGCCAAATTTCATACTTGGACTCATATTTAACATTCTGAATCAAACAACATGAACATTGTCTTCGTCTGAGTTTGATTAAATATGATATATATATATATATATATATATATATATATAAAGGGTTTCTACATGATGTTGAAGCAAGAAATTTTAAAAATTTATGATACAAAAGGTTTAAGGAGATATTATATCATATTTTTAAGGACCTAAAGTAATCGCATTCCATGTAAATCATTTAAAGCAGGTTGAATTGTCTCCTATGTGTATATTTGAACAGACAAAGTCTGATATTGTTTGTTCTTTTCGAGAACAAAGATCAATTATTGTCCTGCATACTCTCATAATATCGAACACATGGAATTTTTGTTTTATGAGAAGACTCTATGCTTCACTATAATTAATCATTAGAAATCAAGCAGTCAAAAAATCGATAGTTTCAGAAATGTTTAGAATAGATTTGATGGATTAGTAAATACAAGGCATGATTGCGTTGAGTTAAAATTTTGAGGGTAATAAGCTTATGATAACTTTAGTTTTCGTTATTGGATAATTTTTTAAAAATTTTTAGTAAGTAAATGGTTTGTTTTTTATGAAGTCGATTTTGTTTTCTTTTAAAATTTTTATTTCTTCATTTTTAGAGGTATGATTTCTAATTGCTATCTACATTATAATCGAATTTCATTTCATGCAATTATGTTGGCAAAATTTCCAATATTTATCCATACAAATTTTTGATGTGTATATCACTCTAATCATATTGCTTGATTGTTGTTCAAACAATTGACATACCCTTGAAGACTATGGTATACATATCAGTTTCTCAGACAAATACATTGATTACTTTATGTTGGAAATTCTTCTATAGAATTTTTCTAAAATCCTATATATTATTTCTTATGTCACAGTTATTCTTATTCATTTTGTTCAAAATCTTGTTAATAATCATGTAATGCAAAATCTCATTGAAATATACAATAATGGTATCTTTAATAATTATTAGGAAAAACATTTTTCACACCAAATATTAATAAAAATGAAGTGAAAATTGCTAGTAGTTTAAGCATTAATAAATTTCTCTTTTGATATTTATTGAAGTAGTGACGTTTTCACCTGAGGATTATTGAATACCTTGCTATGGCAAGTTCATTGAACTAAATCATATTTTCAGTGTATTTAATCTCACTCGAGTTGTACAAAGTTATATATCAATATGGGTAGACCATCATAATATAGTACAAGTTCTATAACACTATTATAAGATTCTTCATCAACAGTGTTTTAGGGCTATGAGGCGCTTTGTATTCAAAATGTTAGCCTAATTCAAAAGATTCTGGTGAGATGTTTTTCTTTTGAAGAATCTGGAAATAATTCTACTCAGCTCATTTATCTAACTGGGTTGAATTGGATACACAATACAATTTAAATAGTTTTGAAGTAAAGATAGATTGCATTTGAGAATGTTTAATAAAAATATGATTACGTTTTGTTAATATTATAGGTTCATCAAAATTAAATATATGTAATAATCATATTTGTTCAATGTAAATATATTAGTAGCTGTGGTTGTAAATTTGGCAATGCCCAGATCCAGTTCTTTCTTTCGTTAAAATATTATAGGTTATGTTCAGTTTTTGTACTTAAAGGTTTGTTTGTGATAGCATCACTGAAGATGATGTCTTAATGTCATTGAAATGCGTTTGAGATTAAAGTTTTTAAAATTGTGAGTTTTATATATATTTCTTAATGTGTTTATAACGTTAACTCATTAACCAGCTCGAATATTATTTATTAATTATGGTGTTGGGAACATAACCACTCTTTACAAACATAATCCTGTAATAAAGAGCGGTATAAATTAAGCAATCCAATTCATTGCTATAAATACAGAACAACAGTTTGAACCTGCATCAGAAATAAATGTTTGAAAATTATTTGGTCTTTTTCAAGCTGAGGTAATTTTTACATTATAGTTCCTTGATGTAATCATCTTGAATTCACTGTAACTATAATTAAAAAGTACTAACTAAGTGAATACGTAATTGCTTACTTGTGACGAGTTTCAAAACTTTCGTACCTTTTTTGAAGCTAACCCTCTACTCAATGCTACTACTTGAAGCTGAGTAGAGGGTTAGCTTCGTAAAAGGAAAACTGTTTTGAAATGTGTCAGCAAGTAAGCCATTATGTATTCACTTAGTTATTTTTTTACATTAATGATAAATTTTATTGCATCTCATTAATTTTAAATAAATTAATTTAATGTATAAAATTTAAAATAATAAATATTTGAATCATGAACATTTAAAAACATTTAAAATTCAGTAACAAAACATTTAATTTTAAGTTGTAAACATAATTCAGGTGGCAAATGATTCATAAGTAAGGCAAATTTTAGATGAAATTTGTATGTTAAATCTGTCTGCTTCTTGTTTAGGTCTTGTAAAGTTATCTGTCTAGTATTTTCTCGGAAACAGACTTGTTACATAAACATAAACCTATTCTTGTCTATATTTTAAACTTTCTTTGAAATAATTGTTTATTATTTCTTACACCTGTAAGTTATTAACTCGCTTATTGTCTGCATTTACTTTTGAAATAATTTATGGTTAAATCACACTATGAAACCAAAATAGATTTGTGCAGAATGAGTTAATTAGTTGAAGGAATGATAATTAGTGTTTTTGTAAGTTTTAGGAATATTTGTATAGAAATAAAGAGCATTGAATATATTCATGTGGCATACAATTAATATTTGTTTTTCTCTTTGAAGCTAAAGAGACTATACAATCTATGATTAGCATATATAGGGAGTGTTTTATTTGCATTTATAAATGCCTATTTGTTTCACATTTCTATAAATTTGTGCATCAATAATCATGTTTATTTCATATAAGAAACAGTTTATACATGTAAAATAAAAGTATTTGCAAAATATTTGAAGAGTCCAACCATAATGATATACAGTAGAGTGTCAGTAATCTGGACATCAAAAATCCAAAGCGTCTCAAATCCGGATCGTAGTTTCAGCGTGCACAGCATTTGGCATGAAGAGAGCGGCTTTCGGTGCCACTATGATACATACTAAACTAAGTGTTATCTTTAATTATGATTGCAAATAAAATAAACAAATTCTGAAAAATGCGTAATAACTAAATTTAAAACGCAACATACAGTATATTTAATCATGATTTAAATTTTTTATATTTGTATGTTCTACACGCTAATCAATAATGTGTATTGTAAACAATCAATAAAAATAATAACATTTATTATTAAACATAATCTTTAACTAATTTGTCATATAATATGCTTTTGTTCAAAAATCAATAAAAGACTTTTTCATTCACTAAGTTTGTGTACCGGCATATTTTTTGGCTTCCTGCCTGTACTATATATTAGTATGTACATTATATGTTTTTTCACTAAATTCTTTTGTATTTTTTAAGCCCTATGACGTCTATTTGGTAATAATTACGGGTTCAATTAAACCTACACAATAGTCTAAGTATTTAAAATAGATTATAGTTAATGAAATATCAATTATACACTGGAGTTTAGAGATCGTTTAAAAATCCGGATAAATCAGTAGTCCGGATGAGTCCCGGTCCCAATTGATCCAGATTTTTAACGCTCTGCTGTATAGCATAAATATAAACTATTGTAGTTATTTATACAGTTAAATATTTTAATAGTAGTGTTTCTAAAAGGTTTTTTTTAACCAAATACAGAATGAAGTTGCTTGATGTAATCACCTTGAATTCACTGATTAAACTATATTTAGAAAGTACTTAACTAAGTGAATATGTAATTGCTTACTTGCTGACGCAGTCATAAATCCATCCCGTTAGAGCCTTTACACCTCACCGATGCCGCCAGTAGAGGGTTAGCGTTGTAAAAGGAACAAATTTTTGAAACGCGTAAGCAATTACGTATTCACTTAGTTAAGTACTTTCTAAATATAGTTTAATACAGAATATTACTCTTTTAGCATAACCTTTGATTTAAGTGTGATAATAGATTGAAATAACTTTACTGTACCTTCTTCTGATACAGTTCACTCACAAGATTTTATCTGTTCGTTATCTTACACTTGAAGGTTTTATCCCCAAATTCTGACTAGAATTTGTCATTTTTAAAATAATACAAATATTATTAAGGTATTTAGTTTTATTTTGAAGTATTATGCCTTATGAAACAGATTTTATAAAATGTTTTGCAAAAAATGGTTTGAAGTGTTTGTACTGTATACTATATACTGTAAATATAGTTTAATTTATTAATCAACTGAGAATTGATGCTCAAGAGATAATTATATACTAATAATTAATTATTAGTTTGTCAACTGAGAGCTTTACGAAATGCATAGCTTTCTCCTTAGCACCATGTTTCAGTCATGATTGAGTAGTTAGTGGCTGGTGTCACATAGCCTCTAATCTTAAAATATTTAATTAAGGTTCTGAAAACTCTTCACAGATTATAAAGAGTTTATTACCTTATAAAAACAAATTCTAATCCAGGTCCATCCACTTCTTGTCTAGAATTATCAGATGTGAATGTCTATCTACAAAACCAAATCATTTGTTTTAAAGTCAGGCGATCCAAATAGATGTCCCAATATTTGCCATGTGCCATAATGGCAGTGTCCAGTACTTTTGGTTTTTTAATAAAATTGGAAGTTTGGCAATTGTGTCAGGTTTTTTGTTACTATCCTTGAATTATTTGAAGATTTTCAATATCATTTGAGGTATAACAGATTGTCTGCCTTACTGTAGCGGAGGTAAAATTTCTTTTACAGAAATTCTCTTTGTAAATTTTCTAGTCTGCACTGGCTGGCCCTTTGGGACATAAAAAACTCCATTATCTTTTCTCACTAATTCTCTTCTATTAATTTGGCTTCATGATTCTATATATATTGTCCTTTGTACTCCAACTAAAAAGTATTAAAATTTTACCTACAAAATTATAACATTCCCCTATCAATATTTACTTCTAATCTGCTTCCACACAGCTTACCATTTCTTCACTGCTGAAAATGCTTCTAGCATGCGTTTTATGAAATGTTGTTCTTTACTCCTGATGAATTCTCTTCTGTACTTTCAAAATAGTGTTACCACAGAATTCAGAGATTCAATATCCAAGGTTAGTAGTATCCAGAAGGTCCTGTGCATCCTCAGTATGGAGAGTTTTCTGTTGTGCCAACTTCAGTTTGAATACACCTTTTGCAACCACTCTATGCATGTTCAAATTCTCCCTCAAAATTACAGTTACAGCACTTAATAATAAACACATAAAAACCTCTTTACCACAAACTTTCTTTATTTTACCCTTATGTACATTTCTTTTACCAAGTAACCATCCTCAGAAGGATAACATACAAAGACTATTAGGAATCTTTGTATGTTATCCATCTGAGGATGGTTACTTGGTAACTGAAATGTACATAAGGGTAAAATTAAAAAAGTTTATGGTAAAGAGGTTTTTATGTATTTATTATTAAATTCATCTACAGTATATTCCTAATAAATAGGTACAGAACTTTTTCAGATTTTCTACCCTTAGAACAAAAAGGTTACGATCAGAGCGGTTTGTACCCTCCCAGATTATTGGTCCCTTCCATGTATCTGTGGCTGTTTTTCAATTGGTGGAACCACTTCTTCGCTAGTGTTACCCCATAGCATTGTCTCCAAAAAACTGTTAAATCATAATTATTTCACTTTGAAATAAGCAGTTAATGAAATTTTATCCATTAAATTTGTATTCAACTCATTCCTTCACTCTGGAGGGATTGGCACACTTAAAGGACGGAATAAAAATTAAAATTGTGTGTATTCATTTTTCATTGTACAGTTTCACCATTGGAAATATTAAGGTCAGCTTTTTATACAGCTGTTTTATATCTCTTGATTATTTTTTTTTGCTTACAACATTCTGTTTCCATCTCATATATTCTTCATTATCTTCACAATTCCTTACCATTTTAGTCTCAATTATTCTCTTTACTTCTTTCTTTTTTTAGGGTATCTCATTTTTTTATTCTGTCTGTTTAGTTCCCGTTTTAATTCTCATATATTTTAATAAACTTGCCTAAGCTTTGCTCAACGCAGTACAGTATCTCTTAAAAGATATGATCAATCTCTCTCAACCGAGTCTTTAATAGATATAATTGAACCCAGATAAATCTAGCGTTAAGAATTTAACTTTTAAGAATTTAGGGCTTTTATAATAGGATGTAACCTACCCATCCTTTTACTAATCCTAGGTTATTTACTTCTTATGTATTATATGGAGCCGTACAATATAGGCAAAAGGATTGACCTAAATACTTCATTACATCCCATGTAATTCTTTTACAGTAGTAGAAAATTTTAATTGTAATTTTTATTTAATATCTGTGATAACTATTCAAGTTTTTAGACTACTGACAGATCACAGACCAATTCATGTTTTTACAATACTATACATTTTGATTTTCTTCCCAATAATCCTTTTCAAGGGCTAAATTTTATTAATCTAATATTTAAATTGTGATAAAAAATTTGACTTGTAAATGGGAATATTTATTAAGAGTGTATTTTTTGGTTTTTTTATGTCAATGTATTATGTATTTTATAAATTGTAAGCAATGGTTAAATATTGAATTAATACATTTTAGTTCTTAAAAAGGATTTTCGGAAAGAAAATCTAAACGTAGAGTATTGTAAAAACATAAATTGGTCTGTGATCTGTCAGTAGCCTAAAACATTTTAATTGTATTTAGCTATTTAATCTAATATGATTAAAACAGATTTAACCTACCTTTATATAATCTCTGTAATCAAGTCTTGTTATTATAATCTAATAGTGCATAATAAGGGTGTTAAGTAAAAGTGACTCAGTTTTAATATTCAACAAACAACAAAGCCTTTAACTTTCCTTGGGTATTAATGTTGCAAATCCTCTTTATGTTATCTCACAATAGTAATAGTTATCAGGTTGTGCTGATAGGAAAGAGATTCCAATTTTTTTAAATCAAGGTCACATGATATGATATTCTAATGAGACATTCAGTAGATTTAAGTAATGTCAATCATATCGGATTAACGCCCATTCTTTTCTTGATTGATAACTAGCAAAAAACAAACTGTAAATCTTAGTATTTGAAATAGTAGGCTAAAGTCATTCACTCTTTAATTGGTAGTATAGAACGAATTTATAAAGATCTCTATACATCTGATTATATTAGGGTTATTATCACCTTATCATGCCTGTTTATTATTTTAATTAGTAAATCTTTTAAGAAGCATTTTTTAGCATATAGGTGATAATAAATGTATGACGTGGGTGTTGTTAGTCACCTTTTACTTTGTAAATGTAGTTTTTTCTAATGTTAGGTTAAACACTAATTAACTTTTTGTATTTTTGTACAGTAGAACAAGGATAAGTTTTAGCTAAATTTAAAGTAGAAGCTCATTATACCAGACTAATTTTGGTTTCGGGCTGTTCATTTTATAATGAAAGTCCATTATAAAGCAAAAATTTATCTTATTGAAAATACAATTAAAACAAAAAAGAAAAATGTAAAAGGTTAACAAAAAGAAATGAAGTGATTAAATATCTGTAGGTTAAAGTTACAGTTTTAAAATCAGTCAACACATTCACTGTGGCTATTGTAAGGTAAGATTCAATGACAGTGCTAAACATTTATTTATTACCAGTGACTCTTTGGTTTGTTTACAAAACATTTATCAACAGTCGGGGTTATAAGTATTACTGACACGTCTACACTATTTACAGTTTTTTGCATAATTTTTAGGGAAACGACAGAAAGTATAAATGACCATGTCAGCAGTGAAGGTGTCACACCAACTTGAGTTGTGTTATGCCTGTTTACGAAGCTAGTGAATGGTGTTATCTATCTTCAAAATAAGTCCATTATAAGGCTTTGCATGACCAGTCCGTTATGAGCTGGGTCTGTCTGGTTTAAACAGGGTCAGTTAATAATGGCGCTTTACTGAAATTAAATTATTTTTTAGGCCCTAAAAATGCTGGAGATAATAATTATGGCCCATATGTTTAACATACACTATATTTTCATAAAAATAACTTAATGAAGCTGTTTTATTAACCCTACAACTGGCAGTCAAAAATCCTGTAGTAGCGCGGTGTTTTTACCTCACCGTAGAGGTTTTTTTAAAATACATAAAAAAAAACAGTTAAATAATTATAGTGATGTATAATATATCAAATTAATCACAAAAATGATAGATGGACTTGTCACTATTGTCTACCCCTCCCTATTGTGATTATATCTGACAATCATGATGGGTATCACTGCCTGAAGACCATGCTTGCTTCTTATCATCTTATCCTCAGCATGACAACCAATACTAATCAAGTAAACTGGTTTACGGCTTTTCTTCTGTTTATATTTGACCAATAAAACTTTGCCTCTGTTAGGCCTATACCGGTAATAAACACTTTTTTTAATTCCTAAATTCACATTCTTTATATTTACAGGCAGATCTTTAGTATTTTTATTGACAGTTCCTGTCAAAAAAGTATTTCTTGAAGCTAGTTCTTGGACAAGAGGCAGTTTTGTATACCAGTTATCAGTAAAAACATGGTATCCCTTATCAAGGAGTTGACAAGTTTGCAACTCATTGACAACAACTTTTTGTGTAAAAGGATCATCTCCATTAGCCAAAAATTCTTTCCCACTGTATAGTGAAACACTGTATATAACTGGAGTCACTATCACATGTCTCAAATTTTTTTATACCGAATCTGCAGTGTTTTTTCTTAGGTAGGTACTGTATAAATATGCAGCGGTTCTTCATGCCTATCAAACTTTCATCTATCGAAATGTTTTGTTTAGGTATGCAATAATTTTTTATTGCAGCATTAAGAGGCCTAACCTTTTGCCAGGGATCGTAGCCCGGTTGACCCAGACGAGTTCCCTCTTCTGAAGTAATTCTAAACATAGAATTTATAAGTTGGAATTTTCTCAATGACATGGTGTTAGGAAAAAATGGTATATACAAAGATTTTCTGGCTGTCCAATAATTAACAAGGTCCTTTCTTTTGTCTATTCCCATGTTTATCACTAGGGCAATAAACTTTTTCAAGTCTTTCACAGATAGGTCTACCCAATCTCTTATACGAGAAAACTTTTTCAGTGTCCCAGAGTGAGACATATTTTGTTTAGTTCTACGGGTATAGATGTCCGTTTCCCTTACTAATAAATTCCACACTACATTTGTGAAAAACAAATAAAAATACTGGATGGGAGAGGAATTTCTTGGGGGACAATTTCTAACACCAATATGCCTGATCTTGAATTTCTCATTCACATCAAACTCGGGTTTTGGAGGCATTACCCTAATCCATTTTGGTCCAGAATTTCGATAAGCCAAGGGTAAACTTGAATCTGATGCACTGCGATCATCTTCACTATCACTAGTATGAGTTACATTGTGTAACAAAACATCATCACTAGACCTAGACTCACCATCGCTTTCATTGTCACTTTCGTCGCCAAACTAAAGTCTTCCGGTATTTCTTCCACGTCTGAAATGTCACTCCAACTATCAGCATCATCACTATCACATTCTAATAGTTCCCTAATGTCACTTGAAAGTAAATTGTCCATGATTATATTACAATAAAACAGATCGACGTAACCTTAGTGCACAACAAGCAACAAAGGCGGGAGCGTATAACCAACTGTGTCAAAAACGTAAACATTACGTCAGCTCACAGGTGTCTGTCAGGAGATATTTAGCAAGGCCATAGAGGTAAAAATATTCAGGGTGAACATAAAATGAAAGTCCACAGCCTTCCGAATCTAACTGTGTAATGTACTATGCAAACTGATTATTAGATGCCGAGAAAAACATCGATTGTAAAACAACTGTTCGGTCATTGGACCTAATGCAACACAAAACTAAATTTTTTGTAAATTTTTGAAGTATCTAAACAATGTGTGGAGTTTTTCTATTTTAAAATTAGGCTTATTATGTATTCATATCTTTTCTGAAGCTCACAGTATCGGCGTTGTCTGTCATGGCATACATGACTACCTTGTGGGAAGATAAATAGACTTTAGTCATAGTTACAAATCGGTTGATCACTTTGCATTTAAATTCATTTGAGTGTCATTTTAATAAAACAATATTTTCAATTTTTGTTTGAATTAATATTGTCTTGATTCTATGCATAACCTAAAGTTTATTTTGATTTTATAATTTCTGTTTGTTTTCCAGTATACGTGAGGTCATATATTTTAAAAAAATTGTTTCTTATACTTGTTTTATTTATTTAAAAAAATTCTTTTACATTTCATTATATTATAACCATAATATTTATTGGCACATTTGATGTATTTTTTTATTGGCCTACAAATTTGGCATTCAAAATCATTAACTCGTTAAAGACTATATTATGTAACTATCTAGGGGTTTTTACTACCATTACTGGTTTGTTACGGAGGAGAGAGGTAGTAAAAATCATTCATTTTAATGTTACTTAATTTAGGGATGGCTCTCATCACTTTCCCCCTCACTGCTAATGATTTTTTCACAAAATGTTATTGTATTCTACTGAATAAAATTTACTGAACTAGTAAATTATCCAAGGACATGGTGATCACTCCCAAAGGCACTTACTTTTAAAACAAAGGATAGAGCATTGCGGCTAAAAAAGGTACTCTACTATAGGGAGAGACAGCCTGCCACTAAGTATCATTCAAGATGTTACGTGAACAATTTTTTGGAACCAATAGTGTGTCTGGATTTCTAACACATATCCAAACAAAAGCAGCTGTGCCTTTATTTTGTAGCAAAACGTATTCAGTGTAGAGTATAATTCTCGGAAGATGAACCCTGCTACAAGTTTTTCTTTAGGGTTAAAAACTTCAAATTAATCACATTTGAATTCCTTGTTCCATTGTACTTGTATAATTTCTAGGTTCTACTATGTTATATGTTATAGAAATTTTACTTAACCGTTGTCATTTTAATATCTGTGTGGACTTTTCAGGCCTTTCTGTCTATGACCAATCAAACTTTACTCACTTATATTATAATTGTCAAACTGATTTAAATTATACAATTTTTATTACATAATGCAGTGATGTGTCCAATATTTATTTAGTTATTCAACCAAAAGTCCAAAAAACTATTGTCACTGTTTGGAATTGCTAGAGCTATTTCCAGCTTTATTCGTCTTTTTTTTGTTTTGTTCGTCTAATGTATTAACCAAATGGTAATTTCATATACTAAAATATTTTTTTTTCTTTTTCACTTTTAATTTTAGTTTTTTTTCAATTTTGAGCATCAGCTGGGCTAATCGCTCTGCACAATGTTGTCGAAGATTCAGAGGCTTGAAATTTGGTGTCCATAACACTAGTTTGAGGGTAAGCTGTCAATCGATTTATTCTGGAGATCATTGTTTCTAAATCATTGCCCCCTCTAGTGATTTTTTTAACGATTCTAACAAGAAATTTTGAATAAGGTTGGTTAACAGTTTATAAAACCATTTCCTGCTGTTTATTCCTGGTCAAAAATGCGATGTAATGATGCCATGGTGAAAAAATATCATTTCTGTTGACTTTACTTTTTCAGTAGCCAGTTTTTGTCTCTAGTAGTTGCCAATAGTAAACCACTTTTAAACTTGGTTATGGATTCCCTTTGAGTTAAAACAAGGAGTTGCAGAATATCCCAGTTGTCAAGGTGTTTTTAGAAATAGAAAGTTAATAATAATTGAAAGGATCTTTACAGTGGCAAAAATATTTCCATATTCATAAAGTTAGCTGTCTAAATAGAAGTTTATTAGCAAAAACAAATATGTGAACTGTAAGTTGTTTGTTTTTACTATCTTGGATATTTTCCAGTTTCTTTTGATGTATTCTCATTCTTTAAAATTGTTGTTTGTTAGTTAAGTAAATTGGTAGCAGCTATAATTTATTGCCAATACATAAACACTAATAGTTACATAATTTCTAAATGTAGATCTTGCTAGCATTGGCTCCATAACAGTTTTTTTAAGAAGAAATGCATTTTGTAATATATAGGTGATCACAAGTGATCAGTTTTCCATTTTAAAATTGAAACAAAATTGGTTAAAGAAATATAAAGTATTATTTTTAATGTTAGTAAATTTAAAATAAATTTTGGTATTTTCTTATTGGCTCAAATTTTAGTTATCACAAATTTAGTATAATACT
The DNA here is from genome assembly GCA_036971475.1 of Prosapia bicincta. NCBI lineage: Eukaryota > Metazoa > Arthropoda > Insecta > Hemiptera > Cercopidae > Prosapia > Prosapia bicincta. The sequence goes on along the minus strand of JBAIZL010000004.1, from coordinate 270,789,533 downwards.
GGCAGTATTAAATTTATTTATTGTTATCTAACAATAAATAACACTGCATTTGATTGAGGCGTTATTGGCACATGACATGTGGATTTGGATAACTTAAAAAAGCAAATACTGGCTACTTCATCTCTGTTTGAAATTGCTGTCAATTTAACAGAGAGTTCTGTCAATAACAGATTGCTACATGTATCAAATTTTATTTTCTACATGATTGTTTCGCAATGAAGTTTTTAAGTAACAACAAAATGAATTGAAAATCTGTGGTAATAAAACATCACACATTGAAAAGAAGTTATAGACCAATAATTGTTCATTCAAAACATAATTTAGTTTGAAAACAAAATTGCCCAAAGAGAAAAGTAACCCAGGGAAATTAGATTTGCTAATTTGTTTAAATTTTGTTGTACTTTCAGCCAGGGATAGGGCTGGCATCATAGTTAGGATTAAGTTAATGACATAAAACCACCTGATGTAGGTGAGATCACGACATCCTATTTACTTAGTTCAGTACTTAAGAACTGATAATTTAAGAACATATTTATCCTTTCTTATAATTTGTCTTACAAAGAGATGTAACGATCAGACTATGTTCTATAGCCCCGTTAGAGTATAGGTCTACCTACAGTCTGATCGTTACGCCAACTAAGAAAGGATAGTTGTGGAATTAGATAAACTAAGGGAGTACAGTAATACCCCGTACTTACGCGATAGATGGGACCGAGCGATAACCGTGTAAGTCGAATTCACGTCAGTCGGGCTATAATTTTACATACAATCACATAGGAATCATTTTTCATTGGGACCAAAGACTAAATAAACTAATAATTTTGAAGAAAAATGTGTATGTATTTAAATCTTAAATACATAATACAACAAAAATTATATTATATACATACATATTGCAAAGAAATAAGTAAAAAGAGGTTATTTTGACATAGAAGGCTTTATAAAATCTAGTAGATTTGGTTAGATGCATTTTTTCTTCTTGCGCAGAATTTTCTCGTAACTCGCTAATTTTTTTTGTTTTGTGGCAGAAATACGCTCTTTGATGGAGTCTGTTTTCCAAATTTTTTAAATTCTTGATCAATTAAAACTAAAGCCTTTTGTCAAGTTTCTAACTGTCATTTCATGTTCTCCATCAACTGGGTCTAAAGAGTTTTTAAGATTTTGCTCTTGCTCGCGCATTTTTATGACCTCATCAATTAATTATTAGCTCCTGGTTGTGTAAATCCAGCAGTTCTTGAACACCATCTTTATCCATTTTTAAATTGAGTTGTCTGGTAAAACCGACAACTTCTTTAAACCATATTAGCAATTTCATCACTCTTTGGCACTGATTCCACTTGAGTTTCAGTGGCGAAAAAAATAGATACACCATTTTTTAAACGCCATTCAAAGTTTTTTTTTTTTTGTGAAATCTCATTCCAAGTTTGTCCAATGATTATCAAAGAATCTAAAACATTGAATAGTTTCCAAAAGTATTCAACAGAGAGTTTGTTGTTCTGTCTCATAGCTTCATGCAGATGCACAAATATTGTTGTTGTGTAATAAGCTTTACATGTTTGATGACTCCCTGATCCAACAGTTGAAGCAAACATTTGTGTTTGTATGCAAAAATATACTTTCACGCATATGTCAAAATTTGAAAGTTGAAGTAGTAGGAGGATGGTCAGGTGCATTATTAATTAATAAGAATCTATAAAGACAATCTATAATAAGAATTTAAAAGGAATTTGTTTAGACCAACAATACCGTTTAACTTGATGTATGAAATGATGACTAAATCAGTCCTCAAAAAGAGAAGCTGTTACTCAAGCCTTCCGATTCGACTTCCAAATCACTGGGAAGCTAACTTTAGAAATATTTTTTAATGCCCTTGGATTGTCTAACCGATAAACTATGAGAGGTTGCAACTTACAGTCTCCAGCTGCATTTGCGCCAACCATCACTGTCAGTCGGTCTTTGGCAGCCTTTAAACCTAAAAATATTTACTCTTCATGCGCTATGAAAGTTTTTTTCTCGATGCTCTATCCTCCATTGATTAAAGTCCCGATTCAGATTCTTGTTTTCTTGAGTGCTAGAATATGTGTATAATTTATTAGAAAAATAATTAACTATCCATTATGTCTCATTTATGTATTAGTTTTTTTCAATTAATTAAACGATTAAAGTGAATGCCGATTTAAGATAACAAAATTGTTATTATCGTGAAGCAACAACAAAGATAATCGGAAGAGCTTCATCATATGACCAAGATGTTTACTAGATTCATTATTAAAGAATATCATTTAGGTCTATGTAATTTGAAAGAATCAGGAATCTGAACAAAAAATTTATAATCGGAATCAAAAATTTTAAGAATTGGCACATCCCTAGTATTAACTTAGAGCTATGTTTTTGAACTACAGTATTTTGTATAGTGCTAATTTTATACTTCCATCTGCTGGTTTCCTAATCTAAACTTGTGACCCAACCACTTTATTTAGGTAGACGTATACTTTCTAGCAAAGACATCTTTCTTCACTACGGTTGAGAGCAGGTCTCTTCAGGTCAACAATCATGTTCCTGTGATATAAATTTCGACTATTCTCAGTATACCAGGGGATTATTGTTATTTTGTTAGTTGTATCTAGTTCCACTCATCCTTCATCTTAGGAGTAGCTGTATGAGTACGGCTCTTTTTATAGCCCTATTATAGAGTTGCTCTGTTTCAGGTAAATGACCGAAATAAATAATTTTCAATATAGGCTAGTGACAGATCCATCATACCAAAATACAATTTTCTGGAATATTGCAACGTATGACAGACGAATGTTTATGAATCTAGGCTTAATAATTAATTATAACTTTTTTAAAGTGTTCATAAAAAAAATTACAATTTTACCAAGTAATTATTTTAATTCACTACTTTAACTTCTTAAGGTCAGTAACATTCAGTAATCTGTGTATAACTAAGTAAGTAATATGTCATAACCATAAATGTTTGAAATTAAAAAAATTCTATAAGAATTTTTATTCCGATATTTCCGTAAATTCTGTTTTCATATAAGCAAATCAAGGAACCAGCTAATAATCTTGAATTTGAAGATTTTAGATATTTATGGTTTCAAGTTTCACACTATAACTTTTTTGATCGGTAATTAATAATTTTATTTTGTGAAGGTAATACAAAAAAAAAATATTCTAACTTGATGCTTATTGCTAACAAAAACTTAAATTTCAACCATATTGCACCGGTGTTTCTCAAAATGTTGCATGTTCTAATATCTAGTCCATCCATTGCTAGGTTTTTATTAAGATTTGCATTCAAATCCAATAGTAATATATCAAATATTTCAATATACATTTTAGTATAGTGTGGTTTAAATATGAGAAACACATATGGGGAACTTATACAGTAGAAAGATAAGTAAAATATGAAAAATACAATTATATTTAAAGTGACAGTGAGGTCAAGAAGGACTAATTTGTATAAATTTTATGAGGAAACAGCTGTGACAACATCCAGCTAGTGGTGCTACTCAGCTTGTGTTTTATTGTAAGATTAATTTTCTCTAAAACTTCAAGTTGTAAAACCCTACACATTCTATTTTTGTTGTTTTTTAATGCTAGAACCTAAAACAGTTGTAACTACAACACATAGTTTAGAGATCTTAATGCATATTTTAACATGTTCTGTAGCTTATACAAAAATACATTAATGTGTGACAAGTAAATGCCTTACCGTATATCAGCTATTTAGTGTCTTGATAAAGTGTAAATTATTTAATATGTTGCTGATGAAACTTAAAATTTGTACGAAGTTGGTTGTTTATATTTTTAAAAAGGCTTGACAAACTGTAAAATATATTTCATAGTTGAAGTAGGGTAGTTATTTTTATAATTCCTTGTGTTTTGCACATTTAGCAAGTAATATAAAAAAAATTAAGTCAATTCCTGCTTAGGTCAACAAAGAACAATTTTATTTGAGTTACTTTTTATTGTATAATTACAATTAATATAAATATGTTTATGTCTATACATATGACAAAATTACAATGTTAAATAGCAAGATATAAAGCAAATTCCGTTACAATTTTCTACCTTTCTCCGTGTACAGTATATGGTATTGGACTATTACTTTTGTTTGTTACTATTTGTTCGGTTTCTTTTCTTTCATTTTTAATTTATGACGCTGATGGTGGTCTATAATTTCTCATTCTATCCATCTCTTATATTGCTTCTTTATTGTAAGGCATCTTTTTTTTAATTTCTTATACATCTTTAAGTAATAAATTTGAGCTATGGGAAAGTTGGTCCAGTGCCAAAGTGCTGAATTTCAAACATATAGTAATTTAGTTTAAATCCGAGACACTAAAAAAATTTAATTATTGAATAAATAATTGAAAAAGTGTATTAACATCAATTGTTATCCACTACAGGTTGAAAAACTGTATTTGAACTTGATTAGATGAATAAAAAAAGGAAAAGTTAACGATTGAAAATTTGAACAAGATATATATAAGAAGAGTGTGAACTAATAAAAGGAATTGTATAAAAAGAAGGTGCCAGAACCTGGGAAATGGTTAATTAAACTAAATAAAGTTACTGGTATCACAGATGTGGATAAGTTCCAAAGATTGACAGCCTTGAATGAGTCATGACTTGTTTTCTTTCTTTATATAGCCTATAATCTGTCAGGAGTGTTGCATAACTTTAATTTTACCTGGGATAATAATTTGAGTGGGTTACATACAAAGCCTCAAAATTTGTGATTTTGTTTAATAGAAAAAACATCTATAAATTCTAATAATAAAGCATTTAGGTTTTTAAAAAAATTTAATGACATTTTAATCATAGTATTATGGTTAATCAAACAAAAAAGGCTAAAATTGTAAGAATTGAAGGTATGTTATTATTAAAAATCCTTTTTGTAAGTAACAGCTGAGTTACGATGTTTTAACATTAATTACCTATGTTCAGATTTCAGTTAATTTTATTTTAATTTTTACATTTTACAAATATAAGATGTATCTAATATTCTTAAACAACTAATAATTGTATATGTGTAAATTTTTTCTTGAAAACTACTCTAAGGATTTTCACAACAATTGTTATATAGGGAGTTTTTTACCTCAGAAATCCATTGGGCTAGTTCAAAATTTCCTGAAAATTGTCGTCATCAGTTTTCAAAAATTGCATATATATATATTTGTAAATTTTTTTTGGAAACTACTCTAAAAATTTTCACTAAAATTGGTGTATAGAGGATTTTTAACTTTAGTAATACAATGGGCTGAATGATAATTTTATGAGAAATTGTTATCGAATTTTCTAAAATTGTTAAACATTTAAAACTACTTTAAAGATTTACATAAAAATTGTTATATTGGGGGTTAATGTCAGTAATCCAATGGACTAATTGAAATTTTTCTGAAAAATCTATATCAAATTTTCGAAAGTTTTTAAGTTTATAATTACATTGGACTCAAGCAAGAGCCAACTTGGATGTGTTATGCAAATACATCGACTTCCAGTTAGATCGGCATTTGCTATGACAATCCATAAGTCACAGAGGTGAACTTTTGATAATTGCTGGTATCAACTTAAGAAACTCTGTTTTAATGCACAGGGAATGGCATGTGTGCCATTCACTAGGATTAAAAGAAGGAGTAGCTTTAAAATTCTTTTACCAAATAATAATCCAAATCATATATGAAACATAATATTTAAAATTTCAGACTCAATCGGAGTTTAATCCTATTGTAGATCGATTTCCTGATATTATAGGTTAATGTGTATATAGGCTGTTATGATTTAATGGATAGAAGGAATAGTGGAATTATAAGTAAATATGGAAGTGAATTTATTTCAGTAAGAGTGATAAGGAATTGGGGGTTTTAACAAAATTTAAACCTTTCTTTCAGTTCTAAATAATTTTTTAAAGTGTAATATGTTTTGATACATGTTTTACAAATGTATCATTTAATTTAATCCTATTTCAAGCCAACCCTTATGATATCAGTTTGAAAACCTAATGTATACAATGCCAGAATGTTTTATAGATTCCTAATATGATCAGCAATCAGTGATCACGATCAGTGAAAAAAATGCAATATGATTTTATTGAAAATTTCTATTTTTCACGCCTGTGTGCATGTATATGCATACATACCATTTAATATAACTACTACAAAGACCGAAAAAACATTTTACCACTACAAACATTAGACTCCAGTCAGACATAGGGTTAAAGTTAGCCAACTCTATTAAACCCTTCTGACTTATTCATGAAATATGGCTTGAACACTTATATAGATAATAGATGCTTGCTATTTGAATCAAAGCCAGATAAAAAGCAACAAAAACTCAATGTAGGCTAGAAATTCCTTCATGTCCATAATATGGTCATTGTGGTTCAAGGACATTGCTGGCAGGTGGCACACTGCAGAGAAAGTAATATAATGGATTCAAAAGAAATTTAATATTCAAGTTGGATAGTGAAAAGTCTTAAAAAATTTCTTTCTTTTCTTCAACTTTAAGTATGTTGTTAATAGCACATTTGTTTGTTATATTTAAGTTTGTTTTTCACCTTTAATTAACACCAATTAAAGTATAATTAATCATACGTGATAATAATTTAGTTTTAGTAGACTTGTTACATGAGTTAATTTAATTGGTTAGATTTTAGAAATACATGGCTATAAATATACAACAAAAGTACTGAATATTGTCCAAAAGTGTTTCTTATGCAAAACATTATTATGATTAAACTTAATATAGAGGCACTTAATAATCTACACAAATTGTGATTAGTTAACAATATAGAACAGTTAATAAAATTGATATCACAGATTTGAATGGCAGTCAAGTCATGTAATATTTGTTTAATATAACTTCATTTTGGTTTATTCTAGAAGCTTATTATAACCCTTTTGATCCCAACGTATGATTTCTTAGACTGGTTTAAAAATCGCATTTGATCCCAGGGTCCAAATTTTTGGGCGTTCACAAAATATTTTTAAAAATATCGAAATCTTGTTGCTGTTCATAACGAGCTGGTTGTTAATTACTTATTACACTTTTACTATTACTTGCGACCAGGCCTTTTGTTAACTAAAGTTGTTAAATTGTTAACTTACACTTGGAGGAAAGGTTTTGTCTTACGACTTCTTCAGCCGCTAGGAATGTTGCAGTTGTGCTTCCTCGGTACCATTATTTTGAAAGTTGTGAAGTGATGTAATATTTTTATTTAGAAGTGATGTGATCGAAGAGTATGTGTGATCTGTGCCGTGTTTGATCATTTAAGATGTCATTTTTATGTGTGTTGCTATGTCTATATATTTCATACTGTTCTAGTGTTTTAATTTATGGCCTTTATTGCATGTGTGGAGGATGCTCATGTTATTTTCCATACTTTTGCATGAGTGTTTGGTGTCCTTGAGGTGATTTGCGAAGGTGGATTCAATAGTAGTGTGCAGTGCGCTTTTGTGTTTTTTATATCTTTCGGTGAAAGATCTGCCTGTTTGTCCAATATAAAACTTATTGCAGTTGTTGCATTTTAGTTTGTACACTCCTGGGTTATTGTATGTGTTGGCATTGTTATTAATGCTGTGTCTGATAGCAGTTTGGTTTTTATTTGTTGTTATGTAAGCTACATTTTATCCTGCATTTTTGAATTGGTATGCTATTTTATTTGTGAGTTTGTTTATTTATGTGAGGGTGATGAATTTGTTTGTGTTTGTGTTGTTCTTACTGTTCTTGTTGAGTATTTTTCTGTGTAGTTTGTCTATTAAATAATTGTCATATCCATTTTTGTGAGCTAAATATTTGATTGTGTTTAGTTCCTCTGTGTAATTAGTTGTGGACATAGGTATTTTATTTAGTCTGTGTAGTAAATGTTTGAATGCTGCATGTTTATGTTGTATTGGGTGGTTCGATGTGTTGTGTATCAGTGTGTCTCTCATGGTTGGCTTACGGTATATGTTGAATTCATGTTTGTTTTGATTTTTGTTATGGTGATGTCTAAGAAATTCAATGTTTTGTTGTTTTCAAACTCTGCAGTGAACTGGATATTTTTGTGTATTTTGTTTATATGTGTTTGGATTTTGAAAAACATATATTATGATTGGTAAAATAAGTCTTGTTTATATTAAAGCATTCTTGATAAACACGTTTACAACATAGTAGTACTTAAAGGTACTTCTAGTTTGATTTAGCAACTCTGTTTTAGTTCAAACTTGATGACTGTAGCTGCTCGGCACCAAGTGCCACGTCAGCTATCATTGTTGTAAGTAGTGAGTGAGTGGTCTTTTTGTTTGGATGTTTAGTGTTTACATTTTTTACAACAAGTTTATTATTGTTGGTAGCGGTTTTTATTACTGTATATAACATAAAAAACATTTTTTTCTGACAATAAGACAGCATAAAAACATTTGATTAAAGCTAAAATAGAATTAATGATGTTTATTTTGTAATTTTACAAGTTACTTAATTAATTAGTTTTATTTGTATACATTATCATAAGAGACACTGATAAAGATCGCCATATAGCGATCGAAAACGTTCTGTCTCAGTAAGTTTTAACAAATTTACAAAATTTAAAGTTTGGATAGTCATAATCTATTGTTTAAGTGATTAATTATCTTGTGTTTTTCACAATGTTGTGCTACGGAACTAAATGTACACTTTTCTAGTTATAAACTTATTTTTCCGTTTTTTGTGCATACAACTAAGTGAAAATTTGGAAAAAACTCATTTTTATGTGTAAAAAGGCAAGATGCTTTTATTTAGGAACTGATTTTTAATTTTATATACTTAATATAAAATGGAAACAGAAAAGATTGGAAAAATGTTTTCTAGTAAGTAACATTTTTCTCATATATTTTGTTTGCATGTTTATTTTAATTCTAAGTAAGTGTATGTTATAGTAGAGTCTTTGAGAAGTAAATTTAAAAAAAGAATCATGAAAATCCATTGATAAATAAAAATTTTGCTGAAGTTTTGTCAAAACACTACATTTTTAATAAATCAAGGCGGGGACTGGAGTAGATAGCCATGCAAGACATCCCGGGATCAAAAGGGTTAAGAACAGTATAAATTTGGAACTCAAGTTATCTGCATCTGGAAATTTTACCACCAGATACCTAAGTAGTCTGTGTATAGCCTGCTTTTCTCCTTTTAACAGCATTACCCTGTTAAATAAGAAACAAATGTTAAAAACAAAACCTCAAATTGTAAAACTTGCTATTGTCACACACGAGAAGGATTATTGTAAACAAATTCAATTTCTAGACATTATAGTAAAATTACTTCTAAAATGTTTCACTTGTAGTTCAATTTTTTCTCTTTAAGAGCAGTTCTCAAGAATATTTCATCCGCACAATCTTTACGAAATACATGATTAAATCCATTTTGACACAAACAGAACAATATTCATCACTCAGATTTATGTAACAACCAGGCATGAATTGTTTTTGTTTTTTAATTACTTTTTGAAAAATTTAACTAAAGAATATTAAAACAAAAATAATATTTTAAACAAAATTTTAATTTAAAACATGTTTGTCCAGTTATATTTTGGCTCAGAGCCAGGAATATTAATTTTATTTCATATAAAGGAGTCTTTTCATGTTAATGATATAATGTTAGTAATTATGAGTGATATAATTTAATGGCAATCACAAGTTAATAGATCTTTCAAAGACTAATTGAATGCTATTATATCCTGAAATCCGTCATGTGCCTATACTTCTAATAAATTAAAAGTATGTTAGTACAATTGTCAATAAAATCCTAAACCAGAATAACAAGAAATGTGATCCTTTACTAAGTAAGCTGCAGGTTTACAAAGTTGTACCTAATTACATCTTACTTGGAATGTGGTTTTAATACATGTGTTTAGATATATTCTCTTGCTTTAATATTAAAGCATGAAGTTATTGCTAGTGGGAAAGTTTATGTTGGGGTTATATGCTACCTTGGTATTGTGAGTAGGGGATATAACGACTGATAAAGGCCGTATCACTCCCTAATGTATATCTGTTCCTTGAGATGTGAGTTTAACCTCATCTTTATACACAATATGAACAAAACATTAGTGAAGTAAATATAACAAAACATATTCCATAAATGTGCATAATATTTTGGTGAAAGGATTAAAATTTGTTACACTTTTTTGGTCTACAAATTTGATGTATATTTTTCATCTAAAAATGTGATTTTGGTATTTCAAGAGCTTTCAAAATCTAGTCTTTAAGCGATGACATAGTATAAAACTTCTTTAGAAAAAAAGTAGTTCCTTGATCGTCAAAAGTGTTTATGAAAAAATTTAATTTTATTCTTGAGAAACAAAAATACATTATATGCCATCTAAGTTAGCTAGACACTAAGGAAAAATTAAAAGAAGTCATTGAACTTTTAGAAAAACTCCTTTATATTTATCAAAGAAAGTATTATGTACAATATATGAACATACATATTGTTTTATAGAGTTAAACCCCTTGCAATTTATTTCTCGGTAAATAAATCTGTCAATTTTGGATATTTAATTTTGTGAGCCACTTTTGTGCCATGCTAACCCGTATTCTTTTCAGCATAAAACACACAAAATATTACATTCATTATTTTGTTTATATGCAGCTTTTAGACAATTTTATTGTTGTTAGACTTTTTATGTATATACTTCACTTATTTGTTTTGTTATTTCTTATTATTGTTTTTTTAAAATTCTACTTCAAAATTATTCAGGGTTATCCGGAGATTGGAGTTAACAAAATCCGACTTATCAAGGTTCTACTGTAATACATATATTGTTAGTTTACTTTATTTTCTTATTTGCAACATAATTTAAAGTTATTATTTTATGATTTGTTTGTATTTTTATTTTTATTTGCAGATCTAGAAAAATTGACTGGTTCAGGTGGTGGGTAAACCCATCATGCCCTGGCTTAGAGCCAGTCTGTTTTTCGTAAAGTCCCTGTCCAAACGTTAATTTTATCCTATCCACAGACCTATGTTGGAATTATGTTTTTTACTTACTTATACCTTAACTCCACATCATTTCTATACAGAAAAGTAAAGGGTTCACGTCTCCCTATGGCCCCAATAGAGAGTAGGTCAAGTATACAAGTCTATGCACAGGAGCTATAAACCTTATGATCTATATATATTTTATTAATAGCTATCACATGTAAATGAGACTAATTTTCAATATGAGATTTGTTTAATATTGATTGATTTATTGTTTAAAGTTAAACTTACATAATAACTTGAATGACTTGTAATTAATTTTTATCTTGAAATTTTAAATATAGTCATCTTCACTTCTGTTAGTAATATTTTCCATTGTGGGCGTGTTTCAGAATGACTCCATTTTCAAAACTCAATTATAAAGGCGAACACAAGATTTGGGGGAACAGTAGTATTGAAGTTTTGAAAATGGAATAATGTTAAAACGTGTCAACAATAGAAAATATTGCAAAGTTAGGGAAGACAAAAGACTTACTAAAATATATAATTTGTATATATTGAAAAATCAAATATGAGCAGTACAATAATGGAAGATATTTATTTACAGAAAGAAATTCAAGCAATGTCATCTTGTAACCATGAGAATGTAGTAACTTACTATACAAGCTTCGTAGTAAAGGAAGAACTCTGGTTAGTTCTACGATTGTTGGAGGGTGGTTCTTTGCTCGACATTATTAAACATAAAATGAGAGCTGCCAACTGTAAACATGGTGTATTCGATGAGTCGACGATTGCGACTGTCCTTAAAGAAGTTTTAAAAGGTTTAGAGTATTTCCATAGCAATGGACAAATTCATAGGTAAGATTTTTTAATATATTGTAAACAATAATGTAATAAGTATAAACAATATTTGAGCTGGCTTGTGAGTGAAAGTTATAAATAATAGAATAAATGTGCTACAACTCACAATTATAAAAACTTTATTATCATAGGCGTTTCAGTGACAATATGTCATCATCTTCAGTAATGCTACACAATTTAAACTTAATTGAAAAAACTAAACATAACCTATAATGTTTTAACAAAACTATGAACCAGATTTACTTCTTACTTTTGAAAAGATCTGGTTCTTTTGTTAAAACATTATAGGTTATGTTTAGATTTTTCAATTAAGTTTAAATTGTATAGCATCACTGAAGATGATGACATATTGTTATTGAAGCGGGTATAATACTTTTTTTTAAATAAGTTTTTATAATTGTGAGTCGTAGCATATTTATTCTTTTATTAATAATTTATTAGTTTGGAATTACTAATGTGTTGCCGTCTTTGATATGATTCAGTTGTGCCTTTGCAGATCAAAATTAACCTTTGTCATCTCAAAACCTTTGTAGTTTTTAACTGTCAGTATATGTGCTTTATAACTAATTAACTATAGTTTAAAATTGTCAGAACCTAAGTAATATTTTGTATAAATTCTCTGTGAATATTTTATTTAATGCCTAGAGTTATCATTCTTTCTAAAAGTTTTAAACTCAAAATAACCTTTAATTAAATCCCATTATTTCTTCAGAGTGTTTAAGCTTGAATATAAGATATCACAATAATAACTTAATTTTGGAATTACAACTTTCAGTGCAGAGCTACAAGCGGTAGTGGCTTCAGCGGGTAGGGCCTACCCAACTTTTATATATATTTTTATTTGTTAAAATTCTTAACATTTATCAATAATTTAAAATGATAAACAATGTTTATCTAAGATGAAAAGAAATGCTTATGAGATTATAGAAAAATTTAGAATCCACCAAGCAACAATAAAATAGGAAATAATAATGTTTAGCTTATTATATCTAATTGCCCTAAGCGTAAAAATGCCCTAAAACACACAATGTAAATTTTAAACAATTTCTGGGGGTTACAAGACCCTCTCGGTACTCACAACTCTCCTAAACTATGACTACCCTAAAAATATCCTGAAGCCGCCCCTGACTACAAGAGCTCATTGAAATTGAAATATTCTTGATATTATTAAATTCAAGTGAAGTCCATTTGGCATTTAAAAAACATTACTAATGTTCTTGTCAAAAACCTTTTAAAAAAGTTTTTTCCATATATATATTTGTTTATTTATTTATTTGTATTTTATATATAGTATTATATATATATATATAAATATATATATATATATATATATATTATATCTTGATATTTTACGTTATCCATTGTTTTTCCGTTGCACTGACTTTATGAAGTTAATATATTACGATTGTAAGTAATTTTATCTCACTCAAGGTAAAATCATTGCACTTAATGGTGGATAAAATTACCTACAATAGTAATATATTAACTTCATATATATATATATATATATATATATATATATATATATTTCATTTAATTTTTCAAAAATATACAAGATAGTACCAGAATCGAAGCAGCTCATGAAATAAAAAATTTAATTATAATTAATAAAACCCATAGACAAACATATTTAGGAGTTAAAGATTTAAAAGATAAACTACAAAATAACAATCTAATTACAGTAAAAGCTGATAAAAGTAATGCTATTGTAATTATTGATAAGGACGAACACATAAATAAAACAGAAAAATATATAAATGAAAATCAATTTAGTGAAATACATAAGGATCCTACAAAGAAATATCAAAATGAAATAAAAAATTTAATAAAATCTTTATATATATAATTCTTCTGTGAGTGTGTATGTCACTGAACTTCTCTTAAACGACTGGACCGATTTTGATGAAATTTTTTGTGTGTGTTCAAGGGGATCTGAGAATGGTTTAGATTTACAATTTTGTCCGCTGGACAATGTTTTTTTAATTAATTTTTAATTTATTAGTAGTTGTTGATTTTGGAATGTTTTACATTGGATCCGACAGACGGCGCTACCATCGCAGTGTCAAATATTAAATATTCAATTTTAATTTTAGTCTGTCCCGACAGTTAGCGCTGCGATCAAATTAAAAAAATGTTTTGTTATCATTGTGTTATTGTAGACCATGTGCTGGATCAAATATTAAATTAAAAGGTACTGAGTGTTTTGAGAAGAGTTTTGAAGTGTGCCTAAAAAACTATACATTTTGCGAATTTAGTGCAGAATCGAAGTGAGTATATTTCTTATAATTTTTTTTATCAAATTTACACGTGCGTTAGTTAATAACTAACCTAACCTACAAATTTATTTGTGTACTATCGGCGTCATTAATTTATGACTGTTTCGAGATTTAAGGGAAAATAAAATAGTATGCAAATAAAATTTAAATAATTGAATATAAATGAATATATATTAATAAAGTAAAAAAGCATAGAATGAAATATTCGATATTTTGAAATCTGTGTCGATAAAAAATCCATCCAAATAAAACTCAGTGTTAATAAAGAGGCAAATATAAAACGTGAATAAATAAAAATCCATAAAATTAAAGTATAATTTCATAAACAATACATGGAAATTCTATATAGGTTATCTACATAATTATACTTTTATTTAATTGTTTATTTATTTATTTATTTAATTTTCATCTTTAATAAATCACTCATTTTCGTTATGTATTATTTTACAGTATTTTCCTTATACAGAAAAATGCCACGTCTTCGTGGAAGAGCAAAAAACATTGGTCGGCGTACTCGGAACGCCCAATTAGTCCATGATCGTCGGTTAAATAGATCAATTGAAGGACACTCAACGGATAATGCAAATTTAAGAGATCAAGTTGCATGTTCACGAGCAAATGAGAATTCAGAGCAACGCGTTCAACGTCTTCATGCTAATGCATTGAGACAACGAGAGGCACGTCAACGAGCTACCGACGCACATAGAGACCATCACCATCAACAAGTGCAACATAATCGAGCATTGTCACGAGCATCATTTAATCGTCTCGCGTTCGAATATGTTCCTGAAATAGATTATTCGTCACATGCACTAATCACGATAGGTAGTATGGACAAAGAGTGTCAATATTGTCATGCTTTCAAGTATAAAGGTGAATCAACTGGTTTATGTTGCGCATCTGGAAAAATTTCACTGCCATCGCTAAATCCACCACCGGAACCTTTAAAAACACTTTTAGCCGGAACCACATCTCAATCGAAATTGTTTTTGCGAAAAATTCGTAAATTCAATTCATGCTTCCAAATGACATCATTTGGAGCAACAAAAATTGTTCATAATGAAGATGGTCGTAATTTTGAATCTACATTCAAGATTCAAGGTCAGGTGTACCACCAAATTGGTTCATTGCTTCCAATGCCTGATGCCGATCCAAAATTTCTACAAATTTATTTTATGGGCGATGAGGAGCAACAATCACATACACGCTGCCTTTACAACCATATAGAGCGGATGGGAGAACGAGAAATTGTGGATAATTTGCAAACGTTTTTGCAAAACAATAACCAATTGATACGATTGTTTAAGACTCTTTCTAACAGACTGCAAAACGACAACTACGTCATTGTCATTAAAGCAGACAAAGTGCCCTATGGAGAGCACGCAGGCACATATAATGTTCCAACTATTAATGAAGTTGCAGTCGTTATGGCTGGTGACCCATGTGAACGTCGAGATATTCGCATACAACGCAGAGATAATACGATGCAAATAATTCAAGACAATCATCGTTCTTACGATGCTTTGCAGTATCCGTTGATATTTTGGGAAGGAGAAGATGGATATCATATCAATATTAAACAAAGAAATCCAACTACAGGTAAACTTATAAATTATCTTAAAATTATTTTATTTTAATCAATAATTTCTGTTAATCTCATAATTATATTTATTTGCAGGTGAAGAACGGGACAAGAAAGTTAGTGCTATGAACTACTATGCATATCGACTAATGATTCGTGCCAATGAAGGTAATGGTATTCTCCGATGCAGACAGCTATTCCATCAGTACATTGTCGATATGTATGTAAAAATCGAAAGTGAGAGATTACGATACATAAAATTTAATCAAGCAAAACTTCGTGCTGAGGAGTACATTCATTTACGTGACGCCGTAATCGGCAACGTAGATGCAACGAATGACATCAACAATATTGGTACCGCATATATTCTCCCATCATCATACACTGGTAGCCCGCGTCATATGCAGGAATATATTCAAGATGCCACGTACGACTTACGTACGTGCATACGGCCGACCTGATCTTTTTATCACATTTACGTGTAATCCAAACTGGGATGAAATCAAAAGTTTACTGTTGCCAGGTCAAACATCGATGCACCGTCATGATGTCACTGCACGTGTCTTTAAACAAAAATTAAAATCTTTGATGAATTTGATTACACATTACTCGGTATTTGGTGAAACGCGTTGTTGGCTTTACTCTGTTGAATGGCAAAAACGAGGTTTACCTCATGCGCATATTTTAATTTGGTTGGTGGATAAAATACGCGCAGAAGAAATTGACAAAATTATTTCAGCGGAAATTCCAGATCCGAATGTTGATCCAGAATTGTTTAACATTGTTACTACAAATATGATCCATGGTCCATGTGGCACTCTAAACATGATGTCGCCATGTATGGATAATGGAAAATGTACAAAACGTTTTCCAAAAACGTTTTCCAAAACCATGTGAAACTGATACTATCACCAATATGGACGGTTATCCATCTTATCGACGTAGAGACGTATACAATGGTGGTCAATCATATGAATTGCGTCTGTCAAATGGTGTGAGAGTAGATATTGATAATCGCTGGGTAGTTCCATATTCGCCATTGCTGTGCAAAACCTACAAAGCGCACATAAACGTTGAACTATGCAGTTCGGTGAAGTCTATCAAATACATTTGTAAGTATGTTCACAAGGGTAGTGATAAAGCTATATTTGCTGTTCAAAATGTAAACGACAATGACGAAATAACACGTTATCAAATGGGCCGATACATAAGTAGCAACGAAGCTATTTGGCGCATTTTTACGTTCCCTATAAATGAAAGGGATCCTGCTGTTATACATTTGGCTGTGCATCTTGAAAACGGACAGCGTGTTTACTTTACAGAAGAAACTGCACTACAACAGGCTTTGACGGCTCCAAAAACCACTCCTACTGAATTTTTTAAACTTTATAGTCGACAAGATGCTGTTGGTCAATTCGCAAGGACGTTGATGTACACTGATGTCCCTAAATTTTTACATGGAATAAACAATCAAAGAATTGGGAACCGCGGAAACGAGGCATTCCAGTTCCAGGATTCGCTGATATATTTATGACAAATACTTTAGGTCGATTATATACAGTTCATCCTAAGCAACGCGAATGTTTTTTTTGCGTTTATTACTGGTTAACGTCCCTGGACCGACGTGCTTCCAATATTTGCGAAAAGTCGATGGTACTTCATACGACTCTTTCTTCGATGCGTGTCGTGAGTTACATTTATTGGAGGATGGTAACCATTGGGATCTCACACTTGCAGATGCAGCACTGAGCTCATCTCCACAACAAATTCGTCAATTATTTTCAATAATATTGACAACGTGTTTTCCGTCTGATGCATCTGCTCTGTGGAACAAATATAAAGACTCAATGAGTGAGGATATTTTGCATCGGACTAGAATTACTAATCAAAATCTTAATATTGAATTCTCCGCCGAAATATACAACGAGTCATTAATAATGATTGAGGATATTTGTATTCTTATTTCAAACATGCCGCTCATCCATTTTGGAATGCCAGCGCCGAATCGCCCAGCAGTAGTCATCATCAACAGCGATGTTCAACGTGAACACCAGTTCGATAAGACTTCTTTGGCTACTTTTGTTGCGGAAAATGAACAATTGCTTACTGCTGAACAACGAAATGTATATGATCAAATTAACGTTTCAATTGCAGCACAACAAGGTGGATTCTTTTTTTTAGACGCTCCAGGTGGCACTGGTAAAACATTTCTTATCGCACTGATACTTGCGCGGATTCGATCTCAAAATCATATTGCATTGGCCATTGCTTCATCAGGCATTGCAGCAACGTTACTTGATGGTGGACGGACTGCGCATTCAGCACTTAAATTACCTTTGAACGTTCATACAAATCCCGAAGCAATGTGTAACATAAAGAAGCATTCGGGCATGGCTGAAGTTTTGAGAAAATGTAAAATTATTATCTGGGATGAATGTACAATGGCCCACAAGCATTCGCTTGAAGCTCTCGACAGGTCCCTGAAAGATATCAAAAATAATGCTCGGCTTTTCGGTGGTGCTCTACTGCTGCTGTCTGGTGATTTCAGACAAACATTACCAGTCATTCCACGCGCGACATATGCAGACGAAATAAACGCATGTTTGAAAGAATCTTATCTATGGCCAAGTGTCACTAAATTATGCCTTACTATTAATATGCGCGTTCGACTTCAAAATGATCCATTAGCGTCAGGATTCTCTGAACAATTGTTAGACATTGGCAACGGAATTTTTGCAACATGGTGGCTACCAAAGATGAGTTAATAACAAGTATCTTTCCAGATTTAAGACATAATTATACTAATCATGAATGGCTGCGAGAGCGAGCTATTTTAGCCGCAAAAAATTTAGATGTTGACACCATCAATTTTAAAATACAACAGTCATTGCCTGGTGATGAAATTACATTTAAATCGATTGACACTGTTGTTAATCCTGACGAAGTTGTCAACTATCCTGTAGAGTTTCTAAATTCACTAGATTTACCTGGAATGCCACCACATAATTTGCGACTGAAAATTGGCTCACCTATAATTTTGCTTCGAAATTTAAATGCCCCAAAATTGTGTAATGGCACGCGATTAGTTGTAAAAAAAATCATGGGCAACATTCTTGAAGCCAATATTTTGAGTGGAAAATTTCAAGGTGAAGCTGTACTTTTACCACGGATCCCAATGATTCCTTCAGATTCGCCTATACCATTCAAACGTTTACAATTTCCAATCCGCTGGCATATGCTATGACTATAAATAAGTCACAAGGCCAAACAATGACAATTTGTGGCTTGGATTTAGAAAACCCATGTTTTTCTCACGGCCAATTATATGTTGCGCGTTCCAGAGTTGGAAAACCATCGAATTTATTTATTTATACAACTCAGGGTTTAACCAAAAATATTGTACATCCAATGGCATTACGATAAATTAAGTTTTTGTAAATAATAAAATATATTTCTTAAATAAAAAAGTTTGAGTATAAGCTTTTTTACCTTTAATTAAAACAAGTTTAAGATTTCATTACACATACTCACACGCTATCGATTAGTCTAATTGTAATAAATTTACATGTAATGACGTTAGATATTGTCATAACATTTGAATAATAATTTTCATCAAAATGGTCCAGAATGTTTTACCTTATTAAAAAAAGTTTGAAATTTTCAAATTAAAGACGTGTAGACTTTCTATCTATCTTTTCTATCTTATCTTATCCTAAGACATTTCATTCAAAATGTTTGTTGCCAAGCAACACTCAACAATTAAAAATTATTTTCCAACACATTTCAAACAATATACAAAAAACATTTTACATCCGAATGGACTTCAATAAGTAGTATTCAATCAAGAGATTTTATTGCCACGCTTTTCTCGATGGACTACTATAAGTTCAGATATTATTATGTTAATAAAATACTGATTTAAGTTTAGTTAATGTTAACACAACATTAATTGACTTTTAGGCGATACGAAGTTCGGCGGGTCAGCTAGTCTTCTTATAAATTATTTAATAAATATAATATTAGTAATTATATGAACGTTAATCCAAAAATTCCAATAACGAATGGACTTATTAAATTACACAAAATTGAGAAACCAATTAGACCATTAGTAAGTTTTATGAATGCCCCTTCTTATAAAATATCTAAAACCATAACATCTATTCTTAAAGATAAAATGAAACTAAATAATAATCATACCATAAGTAATTCTATTAACCTTATTGATAAATTAAAAATTATTAATATTGATAATAAAACAAAATTAATATCATTAGATATAAAAAATATGTACACTAATATTCCTATAAAAGAGACTCTTAATATTATAAAATCTAGATTAGAGCAAAATGAAAAAGATAGAAAATTAATATTAGAAATTATAAATACATTAAAAATAATATTAAATCAAAATTCTTTTTCATATAATAATAAAATTTACAAACAGGAAGATGGTCTTGCCATGGGTTCTCCCTTATCGAATATAATATCTGAAATATTTTTACAATATATAGATGATAAAATAAATAAAATTATACAGGCATTTGATAAAAACGGTTATTGGTTTAGATATGTATATGATGGTTTATATGTATCTAATAATAATGGTATAAACTTAATGACTATTTTAGACAAAATAAATATGATAAATAAAAATATTAATTTTACTTATGAAATGGAGAAATATAATAATATCAACTTTCTAGATATAACAATTATAAGACATATTAATGAATTTGAATTTAACATACATCGTAAACCGACACAAACTAACCAAATTATACCTAATAATTCTAACCATCCGTATAATCAAAAAATGGCTGCATTATACAATTTATTATATAGATTACATAAAATACCTATGAATAATGAAAACAAGATAAGAGAGAAAAACATTATCTATCAAATTGCAATTGAGAATGGCTATAAAAAAAAAACTGTTGATAAACTTAATTATAATATTTTAAAGAAACAAAATAATAATCTAATTTACAAAAATAATGATGAAAATATCATATGGACTTCATTTACATTTTTTGGTAATGAAGTAAAAAATATCACAAAATTGTTTAAAGGTAGCAACATAAAATTTGCTTATAATACTAATAATAAATTAATAAATATAATGAATAATAATAATATTATTAATATGCATGAAAAAAAACGGTGTATATAAATTAGAATGTGATCATTGTAATAAAGTTTATATAGGACAAACTAAGAAAAAACTTAAAGATAGATATAAAGAACATTTTAATGCATATAAAAAGCCAGAAATTTATAAATCAAATTTTGCTAGTCATTGTATTAATAATAATCACTTATTTCCTAATATAGATAATATGATACTTATAAAAGAAATTAACAAAGGCCTGAGAATGAATATTTATGAAGCTTTAGAAATACATAAATATAATACTAATAATGAGTTGATAAATGAACAAATACAAGTAAAATCGTCGTTGGGGCCAAAGACTAAATAAACCAAAAATTTAGAAGAAAAATGTGTATATATTAAAATCTTAATTACCTAATACAACAAAAACGTATATTCATGCATATTGCAAAAACGTTGTTTTGATATAGAAGGCTTCATAAAATCTAGTAAATTAGTTTGACGAATTGAAGGTTTTTTCTTCTCACGCAGAATTTCCTCGTAACTGACTAATATTTTTTTTCCTCCTTGTTTTGTAGCACAAGTGCACTCTTCATTAGACTCTATGCTTTCCAAAATTTGTAAGCTTTGCTCAATTAAACTAACTTCGTTTGTCAAGTTGCTAACCATCATTTCATCTTCTATGTCAACTGGGTCTAAAGCATTTCTTTGAGCTCATCAATTGTCAGTTCCTGGTTGCGTGAATTTAGCACTACATGAAGTCATCATTATCCACTTCTAAATTTAGTTGTTTGGCAAAAGAGACAACTTCTTCAATCACATCAGCAATTTCGTCAGACTCTGACACTGATTCCTCTTGAGATTCAGTGGTGAAAAAAATGGACACAGCTTTTTCCAAACACCATTCAAAGTTTCTTGTGAAATTTCATTCCAAGATTGTCCAATGATTTTCACTGCATCTAAAACATTGAATTGTTTCCAAAAAATCTTTAACAGAGATTGTTTCTGTCTCATAGCTTCATGCAGATGCACAAATGATCTTCTTGTGTAATAAGCTTTAAATGTTTTGATGACCCCCTGATCCATCGGTTGAAGCAAACTAGCTGTGTTTGGTGGCAAGAATATCACTTTCACAAGTGTGTCGAAATTAGTTAAAACCCAAGCCTTCTAAATCATGGGCAAGCCAGCTTTAGAAATATTTTTTAATGCCCTTATATTTTCTGAATTATAAACTATGAGATGTTGCAACTTGCAATCACCAGCTGCATTTTGCCAACCTTCACTGTCAATCGGTCTTTGACAGCCTTAAAACATGGAAATGTTTTCTCTTCACGCGCTATAAAAGTTCTTTTAGGCATTTTCTTCCAGAACAGGCCAGTTTCATTCATGTTGAATATGGTTTGGCTGGTATCACCACTTGCTGCCTCTCCACTTTCTGTAATACTGTGCCAGTTACAACTTTTAAAACAGCTGAACCATCCGTTGCTAGCTTTAAACATTTCATCCTTAGCTACCTCTCCAGCTTCTTCTTTTAATCTGTTAAAAATCAGTTTAGCTTGAGAACAAATCGTGTTCTGGTCAACAGGATAATTTTTCACTGTTACTTGATTATTACACCATAATTTTAACATTGTTTCCATCTCAGCAATAATACCATGATGTTTACAAATGATGGTTGAATTTAAAGATTAGGCATTTTTCATAGCTTCGAGAATTTTCTCTTTACTTTTTATAATCGTTCTGACTGTCATTTCTGGTAGATCAAACTTCATTGCTGATTCACAAATTGTTATTTTGCATCGAAGTCTCTGATAATGTCAAGCTTATATTCCAAAGATGTTTTTCTTTTTTTGTTTAATGCAAAAGAATGTCTTTTGGTTGACATAGTAAAGTCTGTCAAGTGTCCATAAATAATACAACACAACAACTTTCACTTACACAACAACTTTGTAACACAAATAAAATGTGTTTCACTTTAGATAGCTCTCTCGACTTGGCCCCACAATATACACGTATGAATACAATCGACAGCTAACACAAATCTGAACCTGGTGATGATGCGGACTGAGTGAGACACGTTCTCACAATAGCCACATGGCTCCTTAAGGTTGAGTATCATGACTTAAAACCTCATAACTTGAAAATCGTGTAAGACGGGGTACCATAAGTCGAGGTATTACTGGACAGCAAAAATTACTTAAATCATTCATTCACTTAATATTTATATACAAATACATATTTACAAATATACACAATTTTACAAAAATCATTGTTTAAATAACAATAAATAATTCATGTAGTAACCTATTAACTCAGATATATATGTTATTTGTACTGATATCTCACATACTGGCACATGTATATACAAAAGGTATAAATGTTTTAGACAATTCCATCATGACTTAGAGAAATATTAGAGCAATCCGTGACGATTCACAGAATTTCTCCACTGTGCAAAACTTACATCTATGCCTCTTTATAAGAAGTAGTCACTTCAAAATCATACTAAGAATTGCAAAAAGTCATCAGGAATTGGAAAAATATTATAAAAACTTCCGGTCATCTCCCAAAAGTTTAAAATTTTGGAAAATAACAACCGCCTCCTCCCATAACTCATGTAGAACATTACAATTTCAAGGTTTTAGCTCTATTTTTTTTTTTTTTATGTAGTAACCCACCAAAATACCTGGAAATGTAATTAAACTTGCCGTTGACTCGACAACTTCAACACTTCGTTTTAGGCTAAACTTCAACACAAGTTCTATCGTTTTTAGGCTAAAGTAAGAGATAAAATGTGTGTAAATGCTCAATGCAACATTTTCTGTTGTGTAATAGTGACTGTAAGCGTTTCATTCTTTTCAGTAATTTTGCAACTTACTATCGCAAAGAAAATAATATTTGTGTGCGAGTTTTATAATCCTATAAAGTTTAAACGCCTGGTGGAACGTAGTGCTAATAGTGCTTTGTTAAAATTGATTTTTTCAAAATCTGTAATTTTTTTTGAGTCATCCACAGGTGTAATTATATTTTGAGGCACTTTGCGGATTACTACTTGAAAAAAAATAAAGCATAAACATTGAATTACGTTTTGCTTGCGGCATGAAAGGGGGAATTGCTATTTTTCAAAATTTTAAATTTGGAGTTTTCATAACTTTTGTTGTATTCCTGGTGACTTTCTGCATCGCTCAGTATAATTTGTTTTTGTAAAATCAATTACGTGGGAAAGGGAAATAAATACTGGTAGAGAAATCATCTTTAAATGGGAATCTCTGAGTAAAGTGCAGGTCGTATAGTCC
This sequence comes from Prosapia bicincta, assembly GCA_036971475.1. NCBI lineage: Eukaryota > Metazoa > Arthropoda > Insecta > Hemiptera > Cercopidae > Prosapia > Prosapia bicincta. The sequence continues at coordinate 270,765,461 of JBAIZL010000004.1, read as the reverse complement.
ACCTTTTTCTATCAGAAATTAGCTTAATAGCAATAATAATGAGTTTACTACTGCGTGTGAGTACTATCATTAGGTCATGTTTCAACTTGAAAGAACAAAATTTCATATGACAGGTAGCATCATTTATTCTGAATAATGTGCAAAGGCTTTTTAAATTTAATACATTACACAACTGAATTAATTGTTGCCCAAATTAACTAAATAGACCCCATGGCTACACAAGATCTGAAAACATAATTGCTATAATGTTCTGTTGCCATTTTATTGCTTGCCGTTTTGATTCTGGATTCATGGACGGCTAGAGTCAGGCCCTTGTGGACATTGTGTCAAAATTTCATTTCTTTCTTTATTTGATCTTTCTTCAAAAACACTGCCCGTTAAAATTTTGTTCTCCCTAAAATACAGCATAAGAGTCCACAATAGCCACAATAAACAACATTGAACTTGAAATTTGTTGAAATTAATGGGTGAAAATAAAAATTGTAAATTATCATAATAAGTTGCCACATAAACTATCAGCCCAAATTGTCTGTGGTTATAGAAGTTCGGTCCGATCACAATTTTTCATGGACAATTTACCACTTCAATGAGCTCAACTTCTGAACAAGTTACTGCATTGGGGATTTTTATTTATATATTTTCAAATTTACTTACAAATGTTCACTCTTATCATGTTTTTTTGCATGGAAACTAAATTACAGATCGTATTTTACAGTCTAGGGATCTGCCAATTGTCTCACTCATTTTAACCTCACACTGCCTTATTAATGCAGTATTCTGATTGGAAATAATATATGCTTTTGGGTAAGGCATGCCGGAAACCAGAACATGAAATTATAACTTAGTTTTTCAGTCTGACATAGTTTTGGAGATAATTTAAAAAATTTTGATCAGATCTATAATATTAAATGGCAGAGTGCAGAAATTAGAGAGAAACACAAAGAAAGGAGCATTAAAAAGCAAAGTTCCCTATTTTCTTTTTCCTTTACTGATATTAACCTTTTACATGTAGTATTAGTAACTATTATTATACAAAATGACAGCATGTCACATGTATATAGTACTGTACTAAATGATAATATATCATACATAGAATACAAAATATCTTTCTGAAACCACTATATCTGACTAAGTTGTTATGCTTGAAGTGGGAAAAGCATTTCTACACTGGCTATACTAGGCTCTGTTTAGTAAAATTTTCCTGTAGATTTAGAATGCCGTTTATACAAAACATAACAACATATATACAAACTTTATACATAAATTATAAAAAATTTAGGACCTATAGCAATCTTGGATGATTATACCTTGACTATCAAAATATACATTTATAATGTAAGGAAACGGATAAATTCACTTAATGTTTCTTATGAAATTGGGTTTATGATTAGGCCTTACAGTCCAGATATAACTTAGCAGGTTTATTTCAAATATTAGGGTATATAACATATTATCTATGTAGATTTATAGGGAAGTAATCACTTTGTATCACAGAAGTCATATTTTAGTGTTAATTTGTGAATAAGAAAAACGTCTTGAAGCAATATAAAGCTAAAATTTTTAAAGCATTAAAAATAAAGTCTCTTGGTTGACAACTCAGTAACATTGATCCTTGCTGTGAATTTGGCAAGTTTTAGTTATTGGTTAAATCTTGAACAAAGCCGTGATTCATGAAGAATTGGTTAGAAAATAATGGAACCTATTTTGATACATCAATGATTTATTAGTAATTTCATTTCTGTTCTGCAATATGTGTTGAAATAATAAAATATATTTTTAAAAATTTTAAACAATGAAATGAAGACATTTACAATTTTTTATAATGAAAATTAAATCAAGTTTAGGTTAATAATGCCATGTTGCTAGAGTTAGCGGGATAAGGTAAATGTGAGGGATAAGGTAAATAAATGATTCTTTTTTTAGGGGCATAGTTAAATCCATCCAACTATCCATTTAACTTTTCAAGTGTTAAATTTATCAAGTTCTACAATTTGTTTTTATTAAGTTTTTTGTTACAAAATTGTTAACATAATAAAACTCATATTAATATGCAATTTAAAAAAAAAAATATGGCCACATTCTATTGAGTTTTAAAGTTGAGAACGTTGTCTGTACAGATTTTTCTTTTTGTTTTGGCATGCTACTCTTATCCCGCTACATATAAAATAGAATATTTATCGTTAGTGCATAATTAGTGTGTAAAAATAAATTGTTGATAATATTACAGCTCTGTTTAAATTCTTATGTGTTTGTAAGGATGAATAAATAATACATTTTTTTAGGTGTTTATATATTTTTTACAGCCTAAAATGATTCAAAATATTTTTGGTTATGATAGATTTAGAAGTTTTCATCTAAAGTGTAGCATGAGGCTAGATATGTAAGTTTTACATTTGTAACAAATGTATAAATATACAGTTAATGGTACATCTGGAATACAAAAACAAACTCAGGGCTCCCTCGGATGACAAATGTCTGATTGGTTCCAAGAATTCATTTGTGTACATTAAACTCCAATAAACGAATTGTTGATGATAAGAAAGTGTCCGAATTTCATATTCTTAAAAGCAGTGTAATTCAAATGGTTTCTGAGGTGTATGTGTAGGGGGGGGGGTTGTTGAGCAGTAAACTAATGATGGCATAGACATTTTATTAACTCCTGACTTGTACACTTCATCAGGAAAGTTCGTTGGGTTATTAATCACTGATAAAAGCTCATTACAACTTCTATATAGTTAGCAGTTTTGATTAAAAACTTAAATTGTGAACTATTGCTTGGATTTTTTAAAATTAGAAACACATCACCAACTTGTGATAAAAAATAGTTAAATAAAAAATCAGCGCTATAAACACCCACGGCTCTTGTGCTGGGGCTGAAGGTCAAGAATTTGTTAGTGTTCAAAATTTTTTAATCTATTCCTGTCCAAAAATACATTACTATTTTACCAGAGTGTGAAAAAAGTTGTAATTTTTAAAAATTCGTTTCTTAAGCTCATGCAGACGTTAAATTTATCAACAAGTTTAAAAGGTTGTACTATTAGTACTTCTAAGTGTTATGTAACACAGATAATGGCATAACTTACAAGCTGCCGATTATAAAACAAATTGGTCTGGTTACAAAAATAGTTTTGTTGACCACTATACAAACATTAAAAATTAGAAAATTTTTTAGAACATAATTACTAGTAAATAAGAATGAGTTATATCATTACATTATAAAACAACCTTTTGTAAATAACAGTAGAAGAGATGACACAAGAAAGCACATATCATACATTGATACTTCATAATATTAAGCATTGAAAATCATTTCTTTTAATCTCTTGTGATACAAAATATTTCACACGCATCAACTCACATCTTCTCAGTGATATTGAATCTTTTTCAGAAATCAATGTCAATTTGAAGGATGAAAGTATTTCCACAACTTAAAAACCCATACAATATCAGTTTTAAAAAGGTTGTAATTTGATTACACATAACATTTCCAATACAAATATTATATATACCTTGCCATTTATCATTGTATACACAAGTTTTTTAATTGATAATTTGAAAAGCAATACTATTTTTCATAACAACTGCTGAAATCCTATAGTTATAAGAAAAAAACAGAAATAGCAATAAATTTTTCCCTTATTTTTTAAAACTTTAAACTTAAAAGTCCTTATTTTTTAAAGCTTCGAATTTTTATTGAATTGCATTGATATTTTTTAGCAAAATGTTCTGTTTCTATCTAAAAGAGGTGTATTTAAATTTTGTGTAATGTTTTGTTCCCTTTATCATGTATTCACCAAGTCCCTAAGAAGACACCAAAAACTAATTAAGTGTATAAATTATAAATAAGTTTTGCATTTTTGTTTTTTCTTGATTTTGGTATTTTGAAAATATGAAGTTTTGGCTATTTTCTGTAAGTATTTTTTAAAGGTTGTGCCAAGCTTTTAAACCATGTGCTTTTATTTATAGATATGTGGGAAATCCTAGATAGAAACATGTTAAAAAATAAAATGTTACATAATTTTATTCTATAATGATGGAGATAGGAAATTGGTTGTCCCAACATATACAAAAATATTTTCATAAATACGTTAAGTATATGTGTGAGGTTTTTTTCAAATATGCCATTATTGATAAAATAAATCTTAATGCAAGTTTTTTGTCAACAAAACATTTTATTTAAATCTGAAAAACAGTAAATTCAGTGTTTTACCATCACAAATTATAAAATTTTTGAAAGAGAAAACTTTTATAACCTTTTCAGTTATTACTTTTTTTTGTAAAGAAGTATATAAATTTTGGTGTATGGTTGTGTGTTATTCAGTAATTAACCAAGAGACTGTAAATGTATTGATATAAATAAATTTGATGTAACTAATGCAATTATTAGTTGACTGTGTGACTAATTAAATACAAACATGAGTGAAACAATTAGCATAAATGCAGTGAATAGTACCAGGTGTTTATTCATGTTCTTGACTGTTTTATTTTGTCATTTACAGTTAAAGTCACATTTACTACACACAAAGAATTCAATGTAGTTATTTATACTTTTCTACAGCTAATGATTTACAATAGAAATGGCTACTATATCTGAGAATCTCTTTTGTTTAGTATTGTTATTATATTTGCAACTAAAAGGTTAAAAATAAAACATGTAGTGAACTTGAAGCATCAGTAAACACAAGTAGTAAACCTGCGTAAACACATTCTAAGTTTAAAATATAACACTTCATGCAATAACAATTTTAATAACACATGGCAACTATCACGTGTTATATTTAAACTTAGGCATTCAAAACATTTATTTTCCTCCCATTATCTTTAGATTATAAAATATTGATCAAGTCAATTTGCAGAGTTTCCAGGTATTCTATTAGTGCTGATATTCTAAAGAGGTTATGGCAGTACTTTAAACAGGGGCTTTTCCTTCCTTTCTAATCTATTACTTCCCTACTCATATTTTGCATGAATAGTTAACTAAGGGGAAAGAGTAATGGGTTTGTAAAATAAGGGTTTTTTATCTCTATAAACATTTAATAGTGTAAATCAAAAGCATTACTATTTTAAATATGTGCCAATAAAGATTTAAAATAAGTTCACTGAATTTTGACATGTATGAAAAAAGTGGCATTTTATTTTAATAATTTTTTGAATACTAGTTTTACCTTTTTATATAAACTTTTATCTATACTTTTAATAAATACCAGCAAATCATCGCTATAATAAACTTTATTGTATAACATTATTATGTATAAACTTTTTAAGTATTAATTCTAACAACTTATAAAAATTGAATTGGTTATCAGCAAGGTTACTGATGAGATCACTCCCAGTAAAAATATTTTAGGCTGAATGTGCTAATGTATTTATTCAAACCTACCCTGTCAATAGTTCTTTTTTATTGGGATATCATTTATCTTGTGTTCTGTCACAATGTCAACATTTCTTTTAAGTGTTACAAGGTTTTAAGTTTTGACATTATAGTTATCCTATATATTTCAAGTTTAATTTGTCCCTTTGCACTCCACTGCTGGATATAAATTTACAATGACAATATACATTTTAGCTCCAACCATCAGAGCAACACCCTTGGTCGCATACTCCGAAGGCAAGCAATACCTGCCAATGTTTTAAATTGCATAACCCATATGTTACATTCTATGTTGAAACCGAGTATAACCCAGAAACTTTTTGGTACCCTGCCACTTCTTCTTGAAATGAAAGCCTCCCACAACCCATCTACTCTTCACTATAAATAAATGGGCATATGTAAAAGAACATTGTTATATATATATATATATATATATATATATATATATATATATATATATATATATATATATATATATATTTGTAGATTATGCAACACTGTTTTCTTGTATACACTTATCACTTTCACTTATGTACTTAGTATGCCCGAAGATGGAGACACTAACCAGTCTCTGAAAGTACTCACATAAGTGAAAGTGATATATATATATATATTCTTGATATTTAACGTTATCCATTGTTTTTCCGTTGCACTGACTTTATGAAGTTAATATATTACTATGTAAGTAATTTTATCCACCATTAATAATAAGTTATGACATAACTAACATGTACCCTAGTATCCCAATAGAAGAAACCATAGAAATAATAAAAAACAAACTGATACACAATAACGAAAAAAGTAACATAATAGATAGTATCATTACGCTAACCAAACACATATGTAACCAAAATTACTTCCAATTTAACAATAAATATTATAAACAAACAACAGGACTCCCCATGGGTTCACCCATATCATCTGTCATGTCAGAAATATATTTACAACACTTTGAACAAATAATAATTAAACCTATAATAAACACACACAATATCTCACTATGGACAAGATATGTAGACGATATACTTGTAATATACCAACCTACCATTCACAACGAACACGTCATAATATTAAACAAACTAAATACATACAACGAAAACATACAATTCACCGTTGAAACAGAAACAAATAGAACAATCAACTTCCTCGACATTACTTTAAATATAAATGATAATAAAATAGAAACTACAGTATACAGGAAACCTACTTCCAACAACACCACAATACACTACAAATCTAACCACCCCTGGACACACAAAATTAACACTTACAGTAACATGATAAATAAAGCAATAAAATACACACAGGATAACAAACAAAAATTAAATGAAGAATTAGACAACATTACAAAAATAGCAATAGAAAATGGATACAACAAACACATTATAAAAAATATATACAATAAATTCACAAAAAAACCTAACCTCAACACAACACTACAACCGGAACACGAAAATAATGAAAATAAAAAAATCTACCTAAAATATAAATACACCAATAACAAAATAGAAAAAATAACAAATATATACAACAAAGAATACTACACTCCAACTTACAAACCAAACAACAAAATAATAAAATATCTTAATAACACAAACCACATAACAAATTCAGAAAAACATAACCTATCAGGAATTTACAAAATCACATGCAACAACTGTAACGCTTTTTACATAGGAAAAACAACCAGAACATTTAAAATAAGATTTGAAGAACATTATAGAGCATTCAAAAACAAAAATTCTAAAGTATCAAATGTTGCAGCACACCTAATATCCCATAAACACGAAATAACAAATTACGAAAATAACCTAACCATACTGGAAATAAATAACAACCCAATAGAACTAAACTCACTAGAAAAATACCACATTTATAAAAACTTACACAACAACTTAATGAATCTACAAACAACATATACAGAAGACATACTATATAGAAATATCATACACACAGATCAAGAAAAAGTGTGCGTAACGTCAACAAACACCAACTTCACAGACCGAACATCCACAACAGAAAAACATCAGTGATTCGACAATGGTCAATTGACCGAAAGGTGCCTCATCACTCAAGGTAAAATTATTGCACTTAATGGTGGATAAAATTACTTACATAGTAATATATTAACTTCATATATATATATATATATATATATATATATATATATATATATATATATATAGTAAATTATTTATTTATTTATAAATACTTTCACAAGAAACATGATATAATGTGTCACGTTTTAATTCGCAAGGTAAATTTTAGCTGATAAGAGGGAAACCTGTTAGTGAGATAGATGAGCTAGAGTGTTTTCACTAGCACGCATATTTAAATTTGTATTTTAGTAAAGACAACGCAAGTCATTAGCAACATCAAGTTTGTTTCCATATTTTGTTTTTGTTGCAACAAGGGCTGAAAATTTATTTCGCACAAATAAGTGCTTGAAAAAGAAAAGTATAAAGGAAGTATAAAGTGTCTGTGATACACTTTTTAAGTGTTTTATCCAAAATGAAGATTTGCCCACTGTTGTCACATTGAACAGCAAACATTCATTTCGTAACATTTTTGTACTATTATTTTTTTCAACCTGTCATTTTGATTTAATTTTGAGTTTACAAAATTTTTGCGACCTTTACATATACAGTAAACTCCCGATTATCCGTGGAATAGGGTGGCCCGGCAACGCCAGATAACGAATTCCCCGGATAATCCGCTATGAACAAAGAATACGCAAAACGATCGATAATCGATTATTATGCCATAAGTTTACACAAATAATGACCCCGGTTAATGCAACTCACAAATAATCTTCAGAGGACAAAATAAATATAGAAAATAATTTAAAATGTCGATGTATTCGACGGATTATAACATGTACATTTATATATCTAACTATTTACAATACGTACATAAGTATATGTCAAACGTAAGTATGTATGTACATATGTAATTTCCTTTACACATAATACTTTCACTTTTTAACAAAAAAATCTGTCACTTTCGTATGTTTTTTTGTGAGCATTGATTTAGCTTTAATGTGCGATCTACGTTTCTTGAGAACCATTTTGTCGCCCAGTGTCTCCTTGTGTCACAAAACCATAAAGATCGATAATGTATATGACAGACATGGATAATGCATATGTCACGTCCTAGACTATTTATAGCCGAGATTAGCTGACATTTGTTTACAATCTTATGATACTCATTAAGTTTTCGGACGTCCAAGCATTTTGTCATTGTCTCTTATATATAGTAGTCTGCTCGCTCCTTTTATTTCGCTGGCCCGCGTCGGGATGCTTCCCTTTCAATGTAAAAATTAGTACGTACATATTTACATATCTATTCCCTTCATCTTAACTTCTATTAACCCCTTAACGGTCGATTTAAATTTCACTTTAACAACCCAAAAGGGCCTATTTTTTTTATTACTTATTTTTATTTGTTATAGTATTACACAACTATTAAACATAAAATCAAAATTAAAAAAAAATATTTTTATGGAAGAAAGTGAAATTTACCTACATTTTGACGTTTTTTACAGAATTTCAGTTCTACATATCCATATATTCACTAATACTAGAAAAAAAGAAAAAAAACACTAGGCTAAAACTGTACATCACAAGTCTACAATTTTACACATTTTAGAAGTTTTTCTGTGTGTGGAATATTTTAAAGCATGGTGAAACGCAAAGTGCCACGTCGCACTCATTACACTGATAACGTGACTCACGCCGTATGTTATGCTTGGAACACACAGCACACCTCCTCATGGCATTTTCTCTTTTTTCTGTGAAAAATTCTTGTTGCACAATAATATCAACCAACTCATCTGTGATAAATAACTTGAATAGTTCATATGGATCATTATGATTTTGTATCGTTACCTTTATTCCTGGATCTCCAGTAAAAACATTTTCAGTTAATTTTTTTCCAGCAGAATGGTAGTTTTCCCAAACAAAGCTATTTAGATTTGGAAGGACAGCAGTTGCATTTACTGGGTTTGGATTTTGCACTTGAGGGCCTAATACTAGAGGAGCATTGTCTTCTATCTCAATTTCCTCCCCTAAATCACCTATTTCATCTTCTGGATCACTATCAGAAGCACTTTCTAACAATTCATGCAATTGTCTGTCACTCAAAAATTTATCCATTTTATAGAATGTATGAATACCTTTATAACCTAAAGCCAAAGTTCAAGAAATATCTCTCTTGAAAAAGTAAACAGAAATATAATTTTTTTTTTTTTTTTTTTTTTTTTTTTTTTTTTTTTATTTACTATAAATAACTTTAAACACTAACTACACTATACATAAAATAAAATTAAATTGCATAAATAACACTATGAAACAATATGGCAAACGAATAGACAAGCACAAATGCACAGCAGGTTGACCGTTGGCAACTGACAATTCAAACGTCTTGAATCGAAAAAAACATTGGTAAAAATAGTATCATATTACAAAATATTTGCTTGAAGATATATGCACACGATCTAACGGCATTCGGATGAACTTTGTCGAGCAAACGCGGCATAAACGGAATAAATACGATCAGGCCATTGACGTGACGTGTATACGCGGCAGCGGCCGTTTTTCAGCATTCCGCTCGTGTCGCGTATAGTCGTCACAAACCAGTAAGGGGTTAAGCCTTATATGTATTTACGTCGTAATTCACCGTTTGGAAATTTAAACACATGAATCTGATTGGAATAAAAATTGGATATTTGTAAAACAATGGCAGACCCCGGATAATCCGCAAACCGGTTAATCCGCCCACGGATAATCAGGAGTTTACTGTATTTCTTTTATAAATGCATACATTTCATTTAAATTTTCTGAACATCATGGTGAATAAGATTACCTATGTAAAAAAAATCAGGTTTAAATTTAGTTTTAAATTTTGATAAATTATGTACTTAAATTTTAACTAAATGAGAATTTATCATACTATTTTCCGTTCCTACAGCAGTTTGGGAACCCATGCTGTAGAGGGTAAAGTGATTTTGTATAAAACTTAATTTATTTTTCCTATGTTGGAGGTTCTGTTTGATGTTATCAATAGAATAACATATCCTGGGCATATCTGTTTTAATACACAAATACTATGTTTTAAATGCCTTTTTGCTAAATATATTATTTAGTTGTTTAGTTTTATTTTTTTTTTAATATTAGTAGTGTTGATGTTTGTTGGAAAGAATCTTTTATTAATTATTTATCCCCAGACATTTTTTGTGAATTTCCACACCCAGTGGAAATATAAATAAAAACGTTAAATTTTTAATTAATTATGTGATTTATTTAAGGGTAAAAATTTAAGTTGTAACGAGGTATATTTTACTATTAATAAAAGAGATTGTATAATTGCAAAATATTAATTATTTAAAGCCTTTATAAATGTCAGGGTAAATGTTAAAATAAATGTGTTAAAAGTCTTGGGAGTGGTAGCGCAGACGTGTCGCAAGTCTCGGAGAAGACTCATCAAACACCTAAGTAGGTTCACACACCTAAGTTCAGAGCCGTGCCAAACAAGCGTTATCTTTGTCGAAGTGCAAAGGGTCAGTGATCTGAACTAACTTACAATGATTTTTTTTTCTATATATAATCTTCCCTATATCATTAGTGGATGTGTAGGGTTAACTACAGGAAAACAGTGTGGCAATTAATTACAAATAACTAATCTATCATTATTTTATAATTCTTTTTATCCTTCTAATGTTAATTTACATACTTGTGCTTAGGGATGTCAAAGCAGGAAATATATTGTTAGGAGAAGATGGCACAGTACAAATTGCGGATTTTGGAGTGAGTGCATGGTTGGCGACTGGAAGGGATCTTTCAAGACAAAAAGTCAGACATACGTTTGTTGGTACACCTTGTTGGATGGCCCCTGAAGTAATGGAACAGGTAACTTGTTAACTTTAATTGTATTTTATAGGTTTTATTATAGGTATTTACACTTAAGCTGGCACTTGACAGATTGTCTTTACTAGTCTAGATGAAAAAAACTTGTCTGCCGTCATGCGGGTTGTGTCAATTGTCCTCGTGAAAGAGCTACGAAATGCTGTGAGTGATTTATGTCTACATCCATGGAAATGTTCTCAGAACGGCCGTAATCTCCACCCACCTCCCGTCTATAGTCCAGCGCCTAGGCCAAGTCCCAATTTACGTGTCAACACCTATACATATAATATCTGCATAAGACTAGTATTATATGATTTTTAAAGAAATGAAAATATGGCGATTAAAAACCTTTACTTTTTACTTCCATTAAGTCCATAATGAAGTTCTATAAACATTTAATGAATCAACAAAGATTTGTAACTATGTTGAAATTGCTTTATATTTCTGTTCTTAATGGACAATTTTATTCTTTTAGTATATATAATATTTTGAATAGGTTATGTTTTAGAATAATTAAACATAATATACAAAGTAATAAGCTTTGAATAAATATGTAAATGAGTTGAAATTTCTTTATATTTCTGTTCTTAATTGACAATTTTATTCTTTTAGTATATATAATATTTTGAATAGGTTATGTTTTAGAATAATTAAAAATAATATACAAAGTAATAAGCTTTGAATAAATATGTAAATGAGTTGAAATTTCTTTATATTTCTGTTCTTAATTGACAATTTTATTCTTTTAGTATATATAATATTTTGAATAGGTTATGTTTTAGAATAATTAAACATAATATACAAAGTAATAAGCTTTGAATAAATATGTAAATGAGTTGAAATTTCTTTATATTTCTGTTCTTAATTGACAATTTTATTCTTTTAGTATATATAATATTTTGAATAGGTTATGTTTTAGAATAATTAAACATAATATACAAAGTAATAAGTTTTGAATAAATATGTAAATGAGTTGAAATTTTAGTAAAAATATACTGGCTTTGGCTTAAAAAAGTTTTAATGTAAACCTAATATAAAAATGTTTGTTTTGTTTTTAATTACTTTTTACCACTGAATTTTGTTATGTAGGATCATGGATATGACTTCAAAGCTGATATTTGGTCATTTGGAATAACGGCTATTGAGATGGCTACAGGCACTGCACCTTATCATAAATACCCTCCAATGAAAGTTCTAATGTTGACCCTTCAGAATGACCCTCCAACGTTGGATACTGGTGCCGAAGAGAGAGATCAGTATAAAGCTTATGGAAAAACGTTTAGGAAAATGATTGTAGATTGTCTTCAAAAGGATCCTACTAAAAGGTAAATTGAAGCTAGCACTTGTTAAGATCATTAAATAGATTTCAGTGGAGTTTATGAGTATTTAATTCTTTATTGTAGCCATGAGCACATGGTCATCGTCAGAAATAAAGTTATTCCAACAGTACCAGTGATTATCACTTGCTGGTCCTTTTTTCTTTCAGGAAAATAAATAATGCAGTCACAGTGACTCCAGCTCAACATTAGTCTTTTGCTATAGGTAGTGATATGAGTAATAAAACTCACTCTCTCTCTCTCTCTCTCTCTCTCTCTCTCCGCATAGGAGGGGAGGTAGCAGTTTGAGATAAAGCCTACTCAGCTGGAGTTGGTTTGTCTACTATTGTACTACCCACCCGCCAAAAATTAGTCCTTAAACATTTTGCAGAATACTTCTCATCATCTTGAGAGGCGGCTGCATTCTATAGCTGGCTCGTTCCCCTGATTTGACTCCATGTGACATATTTATGGGGTTATCTGAACTCAGTGGTCATCTAAGAACCCTCCTCATCTAAAGATCAACATACACCAATTCATCTCCAACATACTTATTGTTATTCTTGAAAGAGTTGAACAGAATTTTTGATATTGGGTAACTCAATAAATCAACAATTAGGGTTAGCCTTTGACTTAACTGATGAAACAATAACTGAATCATTTATAAAATTATCTAATTAAAATGCTAATAGAAACTTTATTAGAAACTCGGAGGGAGCTTATTGGTGTAGAGTACTTAGCTATAGCCTTTGTACTCTCTTCCCATCCCTAGCACACGATTAGCTTAGTGGATACCTATCTCTTTGCAGAATCCAAGTACCCACCTGATGCTGAATCTTCTAATATCCTCTGGTGTACATACCTGCCAGTCAAACCACTTTCTCCTTGCAACCTCCAAGGCAAGACATTCACATAGCACGTGGATTGGGTTTTCCTCTTGGTCCTCGTCGCATCTCTTTCACACAGGGGACCTAGATCTTCCAATTTTGTAATGGAACGTCTCAGATTTCCACGGCCTGTGTCCAGCTCTAGAGTAACTCTGAGTTAAGGTCTACTTAAGGCGAGTAGTTCTTTGCCTCGCAAGTCTCACGAGTATTCCCCTAGTACCTTGGATTTAATGCTCCTTAAAGTTGCATTCCATTCTTCCCTGCACAAACTGTCTATATGTACCGTGATCCTCTTGTGCCCCTCCTGAGGCGGCATGCCCACTACCCTCAGCAACAGTCCTTGAGTTATATACCCTTGTTTTGCTAAGGCGTCCGCTCTCTCATTCCCTATCCAACCAGAATGTCCTGGAATCCAGGTTAGGTTGAGCGAATTATACTTACCCAGCTCTGCTAGAAAAGCTATGGTCCCAGCCACAAGCTTAGAGCTGGCACTAGCCTTACCTAAAGCCTTCAGAGCTGTTTGACTGTTCGAGCAAATCCAAATAGTCTTCCCCTCTTGCCAGACCCTATTATTTCCTCAACATAGTTTGATCATGTGCACCTCCGCTTTGAAAACAGAGTTGTAGTCTAGGCTAAGACAGAAACTGTCTTGGTGTCTCGGTTCACTAAAGACGACTCTTCCTTCATCTTGGACCCATCTGTAAATTAGATTTCACCATGTGTGGGTCTAGAGTCTGTCTGTGCCTCTCTTGCAGGAATATGGATTTTGTAATTTATTTTTTCCCTCACAAGAGACAGTATTTAATCCTGAAATTATATCCAGAGCTCCTTCAGTGAATCACCAAATATCTGTTTATGTCGTTTGCTACTTCTCTTCCACAGTTAGATACAAAATTAAAATATGGAATAAATGTGTTTTAAATAAAAAATAATATATATATATATATATATATATATATGAAGTTAATATATATATATATATGAAGTTAATATATTACTATGTAAGTAATTTTATCCACCATTAAGTGCAATAATTTTACCTTGAGTGATGAGGCACCTTTCGGTCAATTGACCATTGTCGAATCACTGATGTTTTTCTGGTGAAAAACATCAGTGATTCGACAATGGTCAATTGACCGAAAGGTGCCTCATCACTCAAGGTAAAATTATTGCACTTAATGGTGGATAAAATTACTTACATAGTAATATATTAACTTCATAAAGTCAGTGCAACGGAAAAACAATGGATAACGTTAAATATCGAGAATATATATATATATATATATATATATATATATATATATATATATATATATATATATATATATATATATCGCAGTATGTTTTCTTGTGTATTAATAAAGAACAAAAGTCTAAATACAAATACAAGAATTATAATTGAATTTACAAATCAACGCTTTTCGTTGGCTAACAGTAATAACATCATCAGGAATATTAAACAATTAAAATTAACATATGTGCAAATTAGATCAAATAAATAGTTATGCCAAATCAATTACAATGTTAATTTTTTTTTTTTTTTTTTTGTTTGTTGCCATAACATTACAAACACTGAATATATTATCAAATTTAGATTTTACTTGTATTTGTTCATTTATCAACTCATTATTAGTATTATATTTATGTATTTCTAAAGCTTCATAAATATTCATTCTCAGGCCTTTGTTAATTTCTTTTATAAGTATCATATTATCTATATTTGGAAATAAGTGAATATTATTAATACAATGACTAGCAAAATTTGATTTATAAATTTCTGGCTTTTTATATGCATTAAAATGTTCTTTATATCTATCTTTAAGTTTTTTCTTAGTTTGTCCTATATAAACTTTATTACAATGATCACATTCTAATTTATATACACCGTTTTTTTCATGCATATTAATAATATTATTATTATTCATTATATTTATTAATTTATTATTAGTATTATAAGCAAATTTTATGTTGCTACGTTTAAACAATTTTGTGATATTTTTTACTTCATTACCAAAAAATGTAAATGAAGTCCATATGATATTTTCATCATTATTTTTGTAAATTAGATTATTATTTTGTTTCTTTAAAATATTATAATTAAGTTTATCAACAGTTTTCTTTTTATAGCCATTCTCAATTGCAATTTGATAGATAATGTTTTTCTCTCTTATCTTGTTTTCATTATTCATAGGTATTTTATGTAATCTATAAAATAAATTGTATAATGCAGCCATTTTTTGATTATACGGATGGTTAGAATTATTAGGTATAATTTGGTTAGTTTGTGTCGGTTTACGATGTATGTTAAATTCAAATTCATTAATATGTCTTATAATTGTTATATCTAGAAAGTTGATATTATTATATTTCTCCATTTCATAAGTAAAATTAATATTTTTATTTATCATATTTATTTTGTCTAAAATAGTCATTAAGTTTATACCATTATTATTAGATACATATAAACCATCATCTACATATCTAAACCAATAACCGTTTTTATCAAATGCCTGTATAATTTTATTTATTTTATCATCTATATATTGTAAAAATATTTCAGATATTATATTCGATAAGGGAGAACCCATGGCAAGACCATCTTCCTGTTTGTAAATTTTATTATTATATGAAAAAGAATTTTGATTTAATATTATTTTTAATGTATTTATAATTTCTAATATTAATTTTCTATCTTTTTCATTTTGCTCTAATCTAGATTTTATAATATTAAGAGTCTCTTTTATAGGAATATTAGTGTACATATTTTTTATATCTAATGATATTAATTTTGTTTTATTATCAATATTAATAATTTTTAATTTATCAATAAGGTTAATAGAATTACTTATGGTATGATTATTATTTAGTTTCATTTTATCTTCAAGAATAGATGTTATGGTTTTAGATATTTTATAAGAAGGGGCATTCATAAAATTTACTAATGGTCTAATTGGTTTCTCAATTTTGTGTAATTTAATAAGTCCATTCGTTATTGGAATTTTTGGATTAACGTTCATATAATTACTAATATTATATTTATTAAATAATTTATAAGAAGATTTTATTAATTTTTTTATTTCATTTTGATATTTCTTTGTAGGATCCTTATATATTTCACTAAATTGATTTTCATTTATATATTTTTCTGTTTTATTTATGTGTTCGTCCTTATCAATAATTACAATAGCATTACTTTTATCAGCTTTTACTGTAATTAGATTGTTATTTTGTAGTTTATCTTTTAAATCTTTAACTCCTAAATATGTTTGTTTGGTAAATATGTTATGATTCTGGTACTATCTTGTATATTTTTGAAAAATTAAATAAAATATATATATTTATACTTAAATATATATATATATATATATTTGTAGATTATGCAACACTGTTTTCTTGTATACACTTATCACTTTCACTTATGTACTTAAACAAGAATCTTACTTGGTATTTATGCAAGCGCTTTCAGGAGCTAGCGGTGCTTCCATCGTCTGGCATACTAAACGTATTTTGAACTGCGGGCTGTGTGGAATCCGCCGTTGACCTTGATGTACCGTTAACTTCTATTTTTGGTTCCGCTGCACTGTGCGAGTTTTTAGCATTTGTCTTGGGGTTTATACTGTCTATTAGATTGAATAATTTGTCGTTTTTTGATTTTATTTGTATCTGTTCGTTGATGATGTTATTTTTATTTTTATAAATTTCTAGTTGTTCCCAGATTGTCATTTTGAGGCCTTTTTGAACTTTTTTTATTAGGTGTATGTTTTCTAATGTGGGGAATGTGTGTTTGTTTTTGATTGCGTGTGTGGCTAAGTTTGAATTATAAATTTCCGGTTTGATGTATGCATTGAGGTGTTCTTGATATCTATCTTTTAATTTCTTTTTTGTTTGGCCTATGTATATTTTATTACAGTCTGGGCATTCGATTTTGTATATTCCGTTACTAAGTGTGGGACATATTTCTTCTGGTTGGTTTATTTTGTTGATTATGTTTCCTGTGTTTTTGTAGGCTATGTTAATATTATTGTTTTTTAGTGTTTTAGTTATTCCTTTTATGTTGTATCCTGTGTATGTGAATGTAGCCCATTTTGTTGTTTGTGGTTCGATTTTAGGTTGATTTAATTTTTTTAATATTTTAAATTCTAATTTATCTATAGTTTTTTTATTGTATCCATTTTTTTGGGCTATTTGATATATTATTTGTTTTTCTTTTGTTTTTTCTTCATTTTTTAGAGGCAATTTTAGCATTCTGTATAAAAGTGAGTTATATGCGGCCATTTTATGTTGTGGGGGATGGTTGGAATGGTTTGGTATTGTATTAATGGTTTGTGTGGGTTTTCTATAAATGGAGTATTCAATGTTATTTGTATTTCTGGTCATTGTTAGGTCAAGATAGTTTATTTTATTGCTTATTTCTTCCTCCATGGTGAATTGTATGTTAGGGTGTAAGTTATTGATTTCATTTAGAATGATGTTATTATTTATTGCTTTATTTTGTGAAATGTATAATAACATCATTCTAAATGAAATCAATAACTTACACCCTAACATACAATTCACCATGGAGGAAGAAATAAGCAATAAAATAAACTATCTTGACCTAACAATGACCAGAAATACAAATAACATTGAATACTCCATTTATAGAAAACCCACACAAACCATTAATACAATACCAAACCATTCCAACCATCCCCCACAACATAAAATGGCCGCATATAACTCACTTTTATACAGAATGCTAAAATTGCCTCTAAAAAATGAAGAAAAAACAAAAGAAAAACAAATAATATATCAAATAGCCCAAAAAAATGGATACAATAAAAAAACTATAGATAAATTAGAATTTAAAATATTAAAAAAATTAAATCAACCTAAAATCGAACCACAAACAACAAAATGGGCTACATTCACATACACAGGATACAACATAAAAGGAATAACTAAAACACTAAAAAACAATAATATTAACATAGCCTACAAAAACACAGGAAACATAATCAACAAAATAAACCAACCAGAAGAAATATGTCCCACACTTAGTAACGGAATATACAAAATCGAATGCCCAGACTGTAATAAAATATACATAGGCCAAACAAAAAAGAAATTAAAAGATAGATATCAAGAACACCTCAATGCATACATCAAACCGGAAATTTATAATTCAAACTTAGCCACACACGCAATCAAAAACAAACACACATTCCCCACATTAGAAAACATACACCTAATAAAAAAAGTTCAAAAAGGCCTCAAAATGACAATCTGGGAACAACTAGAAATTTATAAAAATAAAAATAACATCATCAACGAACAGATACAAATAAAATCAAAAAACGACAAATTATTCAATCTAATAGACAGTATAAACCCCAAGACAAATGCTAAAAACTCGCACAGTGCAGCGGAACCAAAAATAGAAGTTAACGGTACATCAAGGTCAACGGCGGATTCCACACAGCCCGCAGTTCAAAATACGTTTAGTATGCCAGACGATGGAAGCACCGCTAGCTCCTGAAAGCGCTTGCATAAATACCAAGTAAGATTCTTGTTTAAGTACATAAGTGAAAGTGATAAGTGTATACAAGAAAACAGTGTTGCATAATCTACAAATATGGATATCGCCCCACAAGGTAATCAAGCAACCAAACTATTGAACAAATTTGAAAAACTTAGAAAACAAATAATAAATATCAACCATAATATACATTTTAATAAACAATGCATTAAAAACAAAATAACACCAAAATATGCCAAAATAATAATAAAAAACCAAACTAGTTCTGCACAAAAAACGGCTAAACAAGCTGAAACTCTATGGATAAAAAATGAAATTAAATACCTGTACACAAAGAAAAACAAATTAACTAACACACTCTTAAAAACCCACCTAGAATTAGCTTACATACTTAAACCAAACCAATGGCATTATAAATATATCAAAATTCAAGAAAAATGCAAAAAATTTAATAGAATTAAAAAACAAAAAATAGAAACTAAACTTAACAAACTAATAGAAAAGCAAAATAACATCGACAATATCACAACATTCCATCAATTCCACCCAAATTTTATAAACCTCACAAAAACAAATTTCACCAAAGAAGAAATAAATATACTCGAAAATAGCACAAAAACCAACATCAAACCAAAATTACACAACACAATAGAAAACCTCATAGTAGAAACAGAACTGGCAATAAATCTCATTAATCACGAAAATCAAGATAATATCAGAAACATAGCATCGCATGAAATCAACAAAATCATCAACAAAAAATTCAAAAAAGGAAATCACGTTGAAAATAAAGTACAAATAAACCAAATTAACAAACTGAAACAAAAACTATTCAAAAACGAAATAATTGCAGCTAAAGCGGACAAAAGCAACGCTACAGTTATCATAGCAAAAACAGAATACAACCAAAAAACAGAAGAGTTCATAAAATCCAACAATTGCATAGAACTAAACAAAGACCCCACCAAAAAATACCATAACGAAATCATACAATTAGCAAAAAACAATGACAATTTATTCAACCAAAAAAACCCCTACCAATACACAATAGACAACCCAAAACCCCCCAAAATGAACGCCCTTATCAAAATACATAAAACCAACAATCCCATAAGACCCTTAATAAATTTTAAAAACGCACCTGCCTATAAAATATCACAAACAATAGCCAAAAATCTAAAACACGAACTTAAATTGGAAAATAAATACACCATAAAAAATTCAATTGAATTAACGGATATACTAAAAACAATAAACATAACCAAAAACACCAAATTCACATCATTCGACATCACAAACATGTACTCTAATATACCAATTAACGAAACCATCCAAATAATAAAAAACAAATTAACTGACCTTAAAACCAACCCCAAATACACAAACCAAATCACAAAATGCCTAAAGACCATACTAAACCAAAACTATTTCATATTCAATAATAAAATATATAAACAAACAGACGGCTTAGCAATGGGATCACCACTTTCAAGTATAATATCAGAAATTTACCTCCAAAAACTTGACGAATTAATCACACAAACCATAAAAACACACGACCCCAACGGACATTGGATACGATATGTCGATGACGGATTATACATTTCACAAAATAAAGCAATAAATAATAACATCATTCTAAATGAAATCAATAACTTACACCCTAACATACAATTCACCATGGAGGAAGAAATAAGCAATAAAATAAACTATCTTGACCTAACAATGACCAGAAATACAAATAACATTGAATACTCCATTTATAGAAAACCCACACAAACCATTAATACAATACCAAACCATTCCAACCATCCCCCACAACATAAAATGGCCGCATATAACTCACTTTTATACAGAATGCTAAAATTGCCTCTAAAAAATGAAGAAAAAACAAAAGAAAAACAAATAATATATCAAATAGCCCAAAAAAATGGATACAATAAAAAAACTATAGATAAATTAGAATTTAAAATATTAAAAAAATTAAATCAACCTAAAATCGAACCACAAACAACAAAATGGGCTACATTCACATACACAGGATACAACATAAAAGGAATAACTAAAACACTAAAAAACAATAATATTAACATAGCCTACAAAAACACAGGAAACATAATCAACAAAATAAACCAACCAGAAGAAATATGTCCCACACTTAGTAACGGAATATACAAAATCGAATGCCCAGACTGTAATAAAATATACATAGGCCAAACAAAAAAGAAATTAAAAGATAGATATCAAGAACACCTCAATGCATACATCAAACCGGAAATTTATAATTCAAACTTAGCCACACACGCAATCAAAAACAAACACACATTCCCCACATTAGAAAACATACACCTAATAAAAAAAGTTCAAAAAGGCCTCAAAATGACAATCTGGGAACAACTAGAAATTTATAAAAATAAAAATAACATCATCAACGAACAGATACAAATAAAATCAAAAAACGACAAATTATTCAATCTAATAGACAGTATAAACCCCAAGACAAATGCTAAAAACTCGCACAGTGCAGCGGAACCAAAAATAGAAGTTAACGGTACATCAAGGTCAACGGCGGATTCCACACAGCCCGCAGTTCAAAATACGTTTAGTATGCCAGACGATGGAAGCACCGCTAGCTCCTGAAAGCGCTTGCATAAATACCAAGTAAGATTCTTGTTTAAGTACATAAGTGAAAGTGATATATATATATATATATATATATATATATTGTAACATTTATAGAATGGGCTATATAATATTATTTAAGAATTGGAAGAATATATTAGAAATAACTCACACAAAATTTAAAAAGAAATTCATTAAAAGATTGGTTAGGTTAAAATTGAAACTAAATTGAGGTAAAAGCCTAGATTAGTAAATAAGATATTTGAACTGTAAATACATAAAGAAATTTGTTGTATAAAATAAAATTTAAAACAAGATAATCTAATAATAATTATATTCAAACAAAATTGTAAATATTAGTAACATAGGGCATAAGCAATTACTTGAACGAAAAGTGAAAAACGATTGTAAACAATATAAGGTTATGTTTGGAAAAGTCCAGTCAAAACACACACAATTCAAAATATTTTCAAAAGTAAAACACAAAGACACTTCACACACTAATAATAGTAATTAAATAAACACTGGAAGGTTTGTTAAGGAACGGAAAATTGAAACAGTATGTAACAAAATTAAAACTGGTGAAAATAGTTCGTTGACATTAACAGCTGTAAAAACAAATGGAAGTAGGTCAGTTGCCGTCGACTCTAGTGAGAAGAGATCGAACTGAATTATAACAACATGTGTTTTAGGAGAAGGAGGCCGCCATATTTGTAACATTTTAAAAGAAAATCTAAGGACGCGTAGTTAGAGTTTAGTCGGAGATAGCGTGGGTGACGCTACAAGATCGGACCTGCCAAGACCAGTCAAAATTCTATTTATTAGGAACTTCGTCAAAATTATACCGATTTGTTAAGAAGATTGGCCAAACTAAATTAAGGAGAAGTGAATTTCAGAATATAATATAGTGGTAATATAATGTGAAGTAAATAAAACGAATTTAAGTGTGTAAAATGTCAAATTAAAGAGAAACGGAATTCTAGTGTGAGCAAACAGCCATTTGCCGTTATTTGATGAGATAAGTATCTAGCGCTATAAAAAATAAACTTTAATGGACATTTAAGATAATAAGGAAGTTTAAAATTGTACATTAGAATATCTTGTAGTTAATTAATAGTAAGTAATAAGAAAAAATCCAGTTCAAATAGTTTCGCCTTTTTGCTTATTCAAAATTAAAGTATTTCCATCCGGAAAATATTTATTAAAGCTAATTTCAAAATTTAATATTGTTTGTTCAAAATTTATTTAATTAACCTAAGAATTAAAAAAAATATAGCCCATGCTATAACCCCGAGATAATAAGAGATCGTAAAATTAGCCAAGGGTATTAAAATTGTGTAACTCTAAAATTAAAAGAAAAAAGAGTTAAACCGAGATTGGTAAAAATTGTTAAGTTATAAATTTTTGTTTTGTGTGTATTGTTTTAAATGTTGAAATAAGAAATGTTATAATAAAGAATTATGAATTGTTCCTGAGTTGTTTGTGTTTTAACTAGAAATTTGATATCATCATTCAAACATTCATTAAATAGTAAAACATCGTTGTAAAGCGTCTCGGAATAATTATTATATTTGGCGCAACAACGTGGGAGCTCGATAAAATAAGAGATAAAATTTATTTAGAGAGATTTTGAAATAAAATTAATTTAGAACTTTTTATATGAAAAACATTTGAACTGGAAATAGATTTAGACAAAATTTTGTAAAATTAAACACTGAGTTGAA
Source organism: Prosapia bicincta (assembly GCA_036971475.1). Classification (NCBI taxonomy): domain Eukaryota; kingdom Metazoa; phylum Arthropoda; class Insecta; order Hemiptera; family Cercopidae; genus Prosapia; species Prosapia bicincta. The sequence continues at coordinate 270,742,120 of JBAIZL010000004.1, read as the reverse complement.
TAGTCAAGGCTAGGTTGTTTTGTAAAATAAGTTTACTAATAGCTTAAATATGTCTGATGAAAGGGAATCATACAATTTGCGGGGAGAAAAAGCAAAAAAAACAGAAAAAGGGGAACAATTAGAAAAGGGTAGGCGGAAAAGGGTGATAGAAACAGAAGGGGCTGCTCAGGGGAGATTTGTTAGTTTTCAGGAGGGGATCGAAAACAGGGAGGAAAATATTATAGGCGAGCTGGTAGTTGTAGGGGACCAGGAAAAAGGGACAAGCCTAGAAATACTAGAGACAGAAACGGAAGGCACAGATATGCCTATAGAAGAGAGTGAGGTGGAAACCCAAGTAGATGAGGCTAGGGGACTACCACCTATGCAAACCCAACAAAAAAAACAGGGAAATAATGAGAATGAAGATTTAAGGGAGATGATGAGAACTCTCATGGAAATGAGTGAAAAAGGGAGTGAGAAAATAAAAGAGGAGATGAAGGATATGAGAGAGGATCTAAATAGACAATTAAATATAAATAATGAAAAAATAAATAGACAATTAAATATAAATAATGAAAAAATAAATAGACAATTAAATATAAATAATGAAAAAATAAATAGACAATTAGATAAGATAGATGAAATAAAAGGGGAAATGAAAGATATGAGTGAGGATATGAGGGAAATAAACAAAAAATTAGAGGAAAATAGAGAGAGATGAAGGAAGATTTCAAATTCATAACACAGGAAATAAGGGAGGAAAGTAAGAAAATGATAGAGGATATGAGGGAACAGTTGAGAACAGAGAATAATGCTGTAGTAGAAGTTATGAGAAGAGACTTAGAGGAGAAGATTAAGGAGAATTTAGAGGAAACAAAAGAAATAATAGCTGATGTGACAAAAATTAATAAGAAAGAGATAGAGAAGGTAGAAAAAATAACAATACAGAACAGGGAAGAATTAAGAGTTTTAAATAGGGAGATAGCGATTGAGAAAAACAATAATAATGATAGAATTGACCGATTGGAAACAGAAGGAAGGAGGAATAATGAGAAACAAGGGGAATTGACCCAGAGAATGGAAAAGGTAGAAAAGAAGGTGGAAGAAAGTAAAGGAGGAGAAGGCCTAAGGATCATACAGGTGTCATGCGGGAATCAGGAGGAGATGTCCAAATTTAATGGGAGGAATGGTAACCCTATGGAGTTCCTAAAAAGACTGGATAGGTATGTGGAGAGAAAATTTGAATGTAGGACAGGGGAAAGATTTGAAAATGAATGGAGAGGAATCATAGATAGAGCTTTGGAAGTAGGAGCGGCTAGATGGTGGGAATCAATCAGAGAGGAGGTGGAAAATTTCGCGGATTTACAAGATAGGTTTATAGAAAGATACTGGGCCAAAGAAATACAGGAAGGCATTAAAGAGAGAATAGAAAATGAAAGGTATATAGAGGGAAATGGAAGAGCCAGAGCAGATTATTTCATAGAAAGAGTCATAGTTTTAAAGAACATGACACCACCGCAAAATGAGGAAGAGTAGAAACGTTGCCAATCAGAGCAATGAACATTAGGACAGCAACAAATAAAAAGAGTAAAAAAATTAATAAAATTGTTCTAATAATGGGAAGATTAGGTGGGATTGATTACCCATTTCAATGTTTCATCATACCAGGACTATTAAGAGAAATGATCATAGGGATGGATATATTAAAAAATACAAAGGCTGATATAAGTTGTGAGGATTGGAGTATAAAATTGAAATATTTGGAAAACTATATTAAAATAGATATGAAAGAAACGGAGGGTGAAAATGATGACGAAAGAATTAATAACAACGAGGTACAAAATTTAGAAAGGGAAGATAATGTAATTAACGAATTCGATCAAATTAATGAGGAATGGGAAAATTTAGATAATTTAGGACAGGGGGACCAAAATTATGAAAAACAAAATGAAACAGAAGGGGAAATTAGTGAGAGAGATATTATGGGAAGTATCGGAGATGACCGTGTAACAGATAGGCAAAAACTGGAGTTGGTAGAGATAATAAAGCAATATAAGGATGTATTTTCAGATAGGCCTGGAGTGTGTAAAGGATATAGACATGAGATAAAAGTAAGAACAGATTTACCATTTTATCAAAGAAACTATCCTGTGCCCACAAAGTATCAAGAAGCGGTACAAAGAGAAATTGACAAAATGTTGGAGATGAAAATTATAGAAAAAAGTAATAGCCCTTATATTAACCCTATTATTCCTGTCATAAAAAGTAATGGAGAAATAAGATTGTGCCTGGACGCAAGGAAACTGAACGAAATCATAATACCAGATTACGAGTGTTACCAGGGTATTAATGAAATATTACATAAGGCAAGAAAGGTAAAATACCTGAGTTCTATGGACCTCACGAATAGTTTTTGGCAGGTGGAGTTGGAGCCAGAATCCAGAAAATTCACAGCTTTTCAGTATAATGGAAAGACATATCATTTCATTGTGACACCTTATGGGCTAAAAACATCATTAGCAGCTTTAGCAAGAGCTATGGGTAGAATAATGGGAAATGAATTAGAACCATTCACTTTAGTATATGTAGACGACATTGTATGTATGTCACAGAGTTTTGAAGAACATAAAAAACATTTAAAAAAATTGTTTATGACATTTAGGGAAAATAATATCAAAATTAAATTATCAAAAACTGAGTTTTGTAAAGAAAACATAGCATTTTTAGGTTATAGGTTGACAACTGAGGGAATAGAGATAGATAAGGACAAAATTAAGGCTGTAATGGAATTCCCCACACCAAAGAACGTTAAGCATTAAAAGGGTTTATAGGCCTTGCCAATTATTACAACAAGTTTGTAGACCACTATTCGAAATTAGTAGAGCCACTCCTGAAACTTTTGAGACATGAAACAAAATTTAATTGGACAGATTTAGAGGAACAAAATTTTAGAAAATTAAAGGAAGCATTTATAGATACCAACGTACTAAAACACCCTGATTATTCAAAAACGTTTTATTTACAGACAGATGCAAGCGAATATGCTATTGGGGGGCATCTGTACCAGATAACAGAGACTGGACAGAAACAGGCAATTATGTTTATGAGCCGAACCCTAAAAGGTAGTGAAATACGATATTATACGACTGAAAAAGAATTATTGGCTGTGTTGTTTTGTCTACAGAAGGCTAGACAGGTTATACTGGGGAGAAAGGTAGTAATACAAACTGACCACCAGGCTTTGACTTTCATAAAGACTTGCAGAATATTAAATTCAAGACTATATCGTTGGATATTGCTCATGCAGGAATATGATTTTGAGATTGAGTATTGTAAAGGGAAGGAGAACGTGGTGGCAGACATATTAAGTCGTAACCCATGGGATAAGATAGAGCCAAAACATATAGAGAATCAAAATAAGTTTAGTATCAATTTAATGGAAAGAGTAATAAGTAGGGAAGTAGTGACAAAATTGACAAAACTTAATGAGCTTCAGTGGGGTGATTTAGAATTAAGAAATATTATTGAAAATGTCCAGGAATACAATTCGAAATTCAAAATTGAAAATAACATACTATATAAAAATTGTAAAACAAGTTGGAAAATAATAGTACCCAGAGAGTTAATAAATGTATTAGTGATATCATGCCATGAGTACTATATGCATATAGGGGCCAAGAAGTGCTATAGTATAATAAATGAAATATTCACGTGGAAAAAGATGTATAAGGAGATTAAATACCTTTTAAAATACTGTGACACTTGTCAGAGGGTGAAACACACAAATCAAACTTGTTATGGGGTGATGAAAGGAATCAAGGTAGAAGGGCCTAAAGAGCAACTATCTATTGACTTTTGTGGACCATTTCATAAAAGTGAGGGATTTAAATATATTTTGGTTATTTTGGATATTTTTACTAAATTTATAAAAATTTATAAAATAAAGAAAGCAAATACTGCTACAGCTATTAGATGTATAGAAGATTATTTAGAAAAATATGGACAGGTAAAAAGGGCACAAACAGACCATGGAACTCAGTTCACAAGTAAAAGATGGTCAACCTTTTTAGAAAATAAAGGAATCAAACAAATATTTTCACCAATTAGGCGACCTCAAAGCAATATAGTAGAAAGGGTAAACAGGGAGATAATGAGATGTCTTCGCACCTATTGCCATGGGAACCATAAACAATGGGCAAAGTTTATACATTTAATAAATGAGATGTTGAATGAAGTACCACATGAGACCACAGGGTTCACACCTAATCAGTTACAGTTAATAAAAATAGATGAGAGATTTTGGCATAAGTATATCAAAATTCAAACGAACAAAGCGTTAATACCCAACTAGTAATAGATTTGACAAGAGGGAGAATGAAAAAAAAGGCAGAACTTAGGGCACAAAATTTCAATAGAAATCATAAGCTTTTCACATTTAATTTAAATGATTTAGTGTTAGTAAAAGAAAACTGGCAGGCAAAAGGCATAGAGGGAGAAATGGGGAAATTATTTAATATTTATAGTGGGCCATATAGAATACACAAAAAGTTAGGAGAATCGACATTCGAACTATGGGATGATAAACATGATATAAATAAGGGGATGTTCCATTCAACAGAACTAAAAAAGTACCATGATGCAAGGGAGATAAACTCAAACGAGACAAAATAAAATAGGAAGGGAGATATTAAATATAGGTAAAGGAAGCAATATGAATAAACTCTAGGTGATTATGTGTATAAGAAAACGTTAGCAGGAGATAAGTTTTAAGGGATGGTAACTATATCTATGATAATTTATTAGAAACTTCGTCGAATAATGAATAAAGATAAAATTATGTATATTTAAACTTCATCGTATTGTAAGGGAGAATCTGCGTTGATAAATAATGGAACTTCGTCGTATATATTATATATTGTAAAAGAAATATGAATCTATGATAATAAATATTAAAGCATCGTTGTAATAAAAATATGGTAATTGTGTATTTAAACTTCGTCGTATTGTAAGGGAGAATCTGCGTTGATAAATAAGTATTAAAACAAAATTTATATTCGTTGATATAGGGATAGTGTAATCGAAGGAACTATAGATATGATCAAATAGAGGATATGAAATTGCAACCTTTAAAAATATTAGATGTTAAACTTCATACAAAATAAACTGAAATGATATAAGAAAATAATTGAACTGGATGTGAGATTGGAAGGGGAGATAAAATACTAACTTAGAACTGAGAGTTAGATGAAGCTAAAAGCAAAATAAATATGAGATAAATAATAAACAAGGAATAAACAGAAATAAGGGAAAGAGAAATGTTATAACCAATTTGACCAGATCTAGACATACTATGACTCGGATAGGCTGGGATTTAAAGACATGGTATCAGAGAATATATATTATGTTAAATAAATATTGAATCAGACTTATGATTGGAAGGGTTCCAATTGTAATAAATGTAAAAAAAAAATATATATATAATTATGGAAGAAATTGTAAATACCAGAACATGATTTATGGTTACTATATGTTAGAATTGTTAAAGAATTGTTGATTGAATGTTAGTTATAAGTATATTGTATTGTTAGAAGATAAGTTAAGTAATATGTTTGAAGTTCAGCTCAGTATTTGATTGTTAAAGAATTAAGATAAAATTGTGTCGTAGGAATTAAGTATAAATGGACAGTTATAAAAGTAGTAAAGACAATGGACGGTAAGTTAGCCAAAGTGTTGAGGTACTTACTCAATAAAAAAAATGTGTTCAATTAGTTATTAAATAAAATGTACAGTTAGGAAATAAATGTTAATTTGAATTTAATTTAAAAAAAAAAAAAAAATATGTATATTTAAACAAGCTTGTAGAATGTAAAGAATGTGTAATGTAGATATTAGGAATATTTTTTTTATTTAAATTAAATTAGGGGACATTGTAACATTTATAGAATGGGCTATATAATATTATTTAAGAATTGGAAGAATATATTAGAAATAACTCACACAAAATTTAAAAAGAAATTCATTAAAAGATTGGTTAGGTTAAAATTGAAACTAAATTGAGGTAAAAGCCTAGATTAGTAAATAAGATATTTGAACTGTAAATACATAAAGAAATTTGTTGTATAAAATAAAATTTAAAACAAGATAATCTAATAATAATTATATTCAAACAAAATTGTAAATATTAGTAACATAGGGCATAAGCAATTACTTGAAGGAAAAGTGAAAAACGATTGTAAACAATGTAAGGTTATGTTTGGAAAAGTCCAGTCAAAACACACACAATTCAAAATATTTTCAAAAGTAAAACACAAAGACACTTCACACACTAATAATAGTAATTAAATAAACACTGGAAGGTTTGTTAAGGAACGGAAAATTGAAACAGTATGTAACAAAATTAAAACTGGTGAAAATAGTTCGTTGACATTAACAGCTGTAAAAACAAATGGAAGTAGGTCAGTTGCCGTCGACTCTAGTGAGAAGAGATCGAACTGAATTATAACAACATGTGTTTTAGGAGAAGGAGGCCGCCATATTTGTAACATTTTAAAAGAAAATCTAAGGACGCGTAGTTAGAGTTTAGTCGGAGATAGCGTGGGTGACGCTACAAGATCGGACCTGCCAAGACCAGTCAAAATTCTATTTATTAGGAACTTCGTCAAAATTATACCGATTTGTTAAGAAGATTGACCAAACTAAATTAAGGAGAAGTGAATTTCAGAATATAATATAGTGGTAATATAATGTGAAGTAAATAAAACGAATTTAAGTGTGTAAAATGTCAAATTAAAGAGAAACGGAATTCTAGTGTGAGCAAACAGCCATTTGCCGTTATTTGATGAGATAAGTATCTAGCGCTATAAAAAATAAACTTTAATGGACATTTAAGATAATAAGGAAGTTTAAAATTGTACATTAGAATATCTTGTAGTTAATTAATAGTAAGTAATAAGAAAAAATCCAGTTCAAATAGTTTCGCCTTTTTGCTTATTCAAAATTAAAGTATTTCCATCCGGAAAATATTTATTAAAGCTAATTTCAAAATTTAATATTGTTTGTTCAAAATTTATTTAATTAACCTAAGAATTAAAAAAAATATAGCCCATGCTATAACCCCGAGATAATAAGAGATCGTAAAATTAGCCAAGGGTATTAAAATTGTGTAACTCTAAAATTAAAAGAAAAAAGAGTTAAACCGAGTTTGTTAAAACTTGTTAAGTTTATTTTTGTTCTGTTTATTGTGTTAATTGTTTACTTGTTGAATTAATAAATAATTGTAATAAAGAATTTAAATTACAAATGCCTGAGTTGTGTTGTGTGTCATAAATAAAAATATTATAATATATATATATATATATATATATATATATATATATATATATATATATATATATATATAGATAGATAGATAGATAGATAGATAGATAGATAGATTTTTTGGACTAGGAGACTGACAGACTTAACTTGGTAAGAGTCCACTCTGTAGTCTTGAAATAGAAACACATAAAAGCACTTAAACAATTATATTTCAACCACATTTATGTGTTTCTATTTCAAGACTACAGAGTGGACTCTTACCAAGGTAAGTCTGTCAGTCTCCTAGTCCAAAAAATCTAAATCTTTACCAACCAAAACTAACCTAAAAATATATATATATATATATATATATATATATATATATATATATATATATATATATATATATATATATATATAGGTTAGTTTTGGTTGGTAAAGATTATTATATATATATATATATATACTATTGTAAGTAATTTTATCCACCATTAAGTGCAATGATTTTACCTTGAGTGAGATAAAATTACTTACAATCGTAATATATTAACTTCATAAAGTCAGTGCAACGGAAAAACAATGGATAACGTAAAATATCAAGAATATATATATATATATATATATATTTAAACAAGAATCTTACTTGGTATTTATGCGAGTACTTTCAGAGACTAGTAAGTGCCTCCATCTTCCGGCATACTGAACGTATTTTGGACTGCGAGCTGTGTGGAATCTGCCGTTGACCTTGATGTACCGTTAACTTCTATTTTTAGCTTCACTGCACTGTGCGAGTTTTTAACGTTCGTCTTGGAGTTTATATTGTCTATTAGATTGAATAATTTGTCGTTTTTTGATTTTTTTTGTATCTGTTCGTTGATGATGTTATTTTTATTTTTATAAATTTCTAGTTGTTCCCAGATTGTCATTTTGAGGCCTTTTTGAACCTTTTTTATTAGGTGTACGTTTTCTAATGTGGGGAATGTGTGTTTGTTTTTGATTGCGTGTGTGGCTAAGTTTGAGTTATAAATTTCCGGTTTGATGTATGCATTGAGGTGTTCTTGATATCTGTCTTTTAATCTACTTAAACAAGAATCTTACTTGGTATTTATGCGAGTACTTTCAGAGACTCAAAACACTATAAAACAATAATATTAACATAGCCTACAAAAACACAGGAAACATAATCAACAAAATAAACCAACCAGAAGAAATATGTCCCACACTTAATAACGGAATATATAAAATCGAATGCCCAGACTGTAATAAAATATACATAGGCCAAACAAAAAAGAAATTAAAAGACAGATATCAAGAACACCTCAATGCATACATCAAACCGGAAATTTATAACTCAAACTTAGCCACACACGCAATCAAAAACAAACACACATTCCCCACATTAGAAAACGTACACCTAATAAAAAAAAGTACAAAAAGGCCTCAAAATGACAATCTGGGAACAACTAGAAATTTATAAAAATAAAAATAACATCATCAACGAACAGATACAAATAAAATCAAAAAACGACAAATTATTCAATCTAATAGACAATATAAACTCCAAGACGAACGTTAAAAACTCGCACAGTGCAGTGAAGCTAAAAATAGAAGTTAACGGTACATCAAGGTCAACGGCAGATTCCACACAGCTCGCAGTCCAAAATACGTTCAGTATGCCGGAAGATGGAGGCACTTACTAGTCTCTGAAAGTACTCGCATAAATACCAAGTAAGATTCTTGTTTAAGTACATAAGTGAAAGTGATAAGTGTATACAAGAAAACAGTGTTGCATAATCTACAAATAAATAAATAAATATATATATATATATTCTTGATATTTAACGTTATCCATTGTTTTTCCGTTGCACTGACTTTATGAAGTTAATATATTACTATGTAAGTAATTTTATCCACCATTAAGTGCAATAATTTTACCTTGAGTGATGAGGCACCTTTCGGTCGTTGACCATTGTCGAATCACTGATGTTTTTCTGTTGTGGATGTTCGGTCTGTGAAGTTGGTGTCTGTTGACGTAACGCGCACTTTTTCTTGATCTGTCTGTATGATATTTCTATATAGTATGTCTTCTGTATATGTTGTTTGTAGATTCATTAAGTTGTTGTGTATGTTTTTATAAATGTGGTATTTTTCTAGTGAGTTTAGTTCTATTGGGTTGTTATTTATTTCCAGTATGGTTAGGTTATTTTCGTAATTTGTTATTTCGTGTTTATGGGATTCAAAAACAAAAATTCTAAAGTATCAAATGTTGCAGCACACCTAATATCCCATAAACACGAAATAACAAATTACGAAAATAACCTAACCATACTGGAAATAAATAACAACCCAATAGAACTAAACTCACTAGAAAAATACCACATTTATAAAAACATACACAACAACTTAATGAATCTACAAACAACATATACAGAAGACATACTATATAGAAATATCATACACACAGATCAAGAAAAAGTGCGCGTTACGTCAACAGACACCAACTTCACAGACCGAACATCCACAACAGAAAAACATCAGTGATTCGACAATGGTCAACGACCGAAAGGTGCCTCATCACTCAAGGTAAAATTATTGCACTTAATGGTGGATAAAATTACTTACATAGTAATATATTAACTTCATATATATATATATATAATACTATATATAAAATTCAAATAAATAAATAAATATCTATATGGAAAAAACCTTTTTAAAAGGTTTTTGACAAGAACATTAGTAATGTTTTTTAAATGCCAAATGGACTTCACTTGAATTTCATAATATCAAGAATATTTCAATTTCAATGAGCTCTTGTAGCCAGGGGCGGCTTCAGGATATTTTTAGGGTAGTCATAGTTTAGGAGAGTTGTGAGTACCGAGGGGGTCTTGTAACCCCCAAAAATTGTTTAAAATTTACATTGTGTGTTTTAGGGCATTTTTACGCTTAGGGCAATTAGATATATTAAGCTAAACATTATTATTTCCTATTTTATTGTTGCTTGGTGGATTCTAAATTTTTCTATAATCTCATAAGCATTTCTTTTGATCTTAGATAAACATTGTTTATCATTTTAAATTATTGATAAATGTTAAGAATTTTAACAAATAAAAATATATATAAAAGTTGGGTAGGCCCTACGGCTTGTAGCTCTGCACTGAAAGTTGTAATTCCAAAATTAAGTTATTATTGTGATATCTTATATTCAAGCTTAAACACTCTGAAGAAATAATGGGATTTAATTAAAGGTTATTTTGAGTTTAAAACTTTTAGAAAGAATGATAACTCTAGGCATTCAATAAAATATTCACAGAGAATTTATACAAAATATTACTTAGGTTCTGACAATTTTAAACTATAGTTAATGATTAGTTATAAAGCACATATACTAACAGTTAAAAACTACGAAGGTTTTGAGATGACAAAGGTTAATTTTGATCTTCAAAGGCACAACTGAATTATATCAAAGACTGCAACACATTAGCAATTCCAAACTAATAAATTATTAATAAAAGAATAAATATGCTACGACTCACAATTATAAAAACTTATTAAAAAAAATTATTGACATTTTTATCAAGGAGGTTTAGCAATGTACTTGTTACTCATAGAGCCATTTATTTAATCTATTATACATATTTATCATAGAATTTATTAACTCTTTGGGCTTTGTGCATAAAGTAGACTATTTACCACTTGTATGAAATTAGTTTATCAAAATAAAGAATCATTTTTAAAACTTGTTTAAATTTAAATTGTTACATATTTGTAAGGACAAAAAAACAAATTTTTATCAATAATTTATATATTTTTACAGTTTAAAATATTCAAAATATAGCTCATTTCAACTAATGTAATTTATAGATAAGAGCAAAACACTAAAATATAAACTTAAATAATATTACTATTTCATTAAAAGCAAAACTGAAGTCTAAACTGTAATAGTGTGACCAATTTACAAACTGAACAGACACAATATATAAAAAATCGGTTCTGGCAGTTGGGGGAGTCCCGATAGAAGTGAAAATCGCCAAAAATATGATTTAATAAAGATTAATATTTTTTGTTGTTAATAATAAAATAATATGGGTAACAAAAAACATTAATTAGATGTTTACTGAATACAAATTTTGTTAAAGACAATTCAAATCAGTTCCTTAAAAGCATAAGACTGGCATAAAAATGTTTTCCTTTCAAAAATTGGATTAAAAATACATAACTTATTTTTATCACTAAAAACTCTTGTATAAATGTTACAACTTGCCTATAGTAGCACTTACTTATATTTGTTGAGGACGGCCATTTTGGGAGATTATATCCTATTGTCACGTTAGACCGTAACTGATCTCAAGGTTTTTGTAGGTTGTGGGGGGGATGGTATATTAGCTTAAGGATGTAGCAGGAGTATTTTGGTAAGTATTAGGAGTTATGATGTCAAAAAGGGTAAGTGAGTTATAATGTAATTGGTTGTTGAGTATGTATGTAGGGTGTAGTTTGAATATTTCATATTGTTCGGTTGTGTATCGTTAGTTATTTTAGTTTTGTTATGAAGAATTTGTAAATTAGATTTTATATTTGTATAGTCATGGTTTGTGGATATGAGATGTTCAGTGAAGTTTGATTGGGTGTTCATGTTTGTTGGTGCTTATTTGTGTTCTTGGTAGTGTGTGTAAAATGACCACCCTGTCCGACCTGGGGAACAAACTGCAAGTTGGTTTGTAAGTGCCAGCGGAGTTGTAATGTCGTTGATTATGTTGTTGGGTTTTAATTGTTTATTGAGTGTTGTGAGTGGAGTAGGCTATTTTGTAATTCTATTTATGTAGTGTGTTGGTTAAATTGTGGGTTTTGGGGAGTCTGTTTGGAATTGTTAAGTATTTTATGGCTTTGTCATAATTGTGTATTTGTAGTTGAGTTATTGAGTTTGTTTTTTAGGCGGTTGTATAATTTGTCGATCATTGTTGTGTTGTATCCATTGGTTTGTGCTATATGTTTTATGATGTTTAATTCTTGGCAGTTTTCTTCTTTGTCTAACGGTGTTTTAAGCAGGCGATATATCATGGTGTTGTAAGCAGCTAGTTTATACTGGTGTGGATGGTTTAAAGAGTTGTGAATAGTAAAAACCACCCACCAACATAAGCTATGATATACAACACCATGATATATCACCTACTCAAAACACCGTTAGACAAAAAAGAACACTGCCAAGAATTAAACACCATAAAACACATAATACAAACCAATGGATACAACACAACAATGATCGACAAATTATACAACTGCCTAAAAATCGACCTCAACAAACCAACTACAAATACACAACACTACAAATAAAATAGTTAACAATAACATAAATATCACCTAAAACCCTCAATCTTACCAACACATTAAGAAAATACAACTACAAAATAGCGTATTCCATACACAACACTCTCAATAAACAATTTAAACCTAACACCAAAATCAACGACATATACAACTCTGCTGGCATTTACAAACTAACTTGCAGTTTGTGCACCAGTTTTTACATAGGCCTGACAGGGAAGTCATTTTACACACGCTACCAAGAACTCATAAAAGCACTAACAAACAAAAACACCCAATCAAACTCCGCCGAACATCTTATATCCACAAACCATAACTACACAAACATAACATCCAACCTACAAATTCTTAATAAACATAACAAAAATAACCAATGATAGATACACAACCGAACAATATGAAATATACAAACATTTCAAACTACACCCTACACACATACTCAACTCTTAATACTCACTAAAATACACCCACGTCCCTAACCTAATATCCCATCCCCACCCCAACCTAAACAAACCTTGAGATCAGTTACGGTCCGAGTTGACAATGGGACACATCTTCCGAAATGGCTGTCCTCAACAAATATATGTAAGTGCTACTATAAGCAAGTTGTAACATAAATACAAGTGTTTGTAATTAAAACTAGTAGCTTACGTGAAGATGGAATCAACAAATATAATTATTATGATCGTTATATTGTATATTTTTTATTGAGATATATCAAAATTTAAATAAATTAATATATTTATCAACTGATCTAATGTATTTAATAATAATCTATGTGTAAAGTGGGTGTTCCACAACATAACCTCCAACACAAAATCAGCTGATACATGAAATCATATGTTAATAAGGTATGCGTTTCAGAAATAGCGTGACGCGAAAGCAATGATTTAATCTTATGTTTTGTTCACCCCTTGTATAGAAATTATCACTTTGAAAACAGGTAGACTACTCAGACCAACAAATATCTAATGGGTTTTGTAGAATTCATTTCAAGTACAGAATCTATAGTAGCTGCAGTTGCTATGCTAATAAATTAATGATGAATAGCAGTTGACCAAAAAAAAATTATAAATGTAGTGCAGCTCTTATTTTATAGAGGTAGAACAGAAATGGTGGATAAAGACTGTATTATAAGACAGTAAAAACGAACAAAACATGTAAACAAAGAAAGGAAAAATATTAAAGTGTAAATAGATTACAATTGAGAAGTGTTAAATGTGTTATTTGCGCAACACAACAAGAAAACAATAGTTGAAACTTGATAGTGTGTAGTTCAGATTATTTCAAATTAAACGACAGATAGTCGTATAAAACACATGGATCAAATTCATAAAATATCCAGTTTAAGATAAGCAACTAAAAAGATATTTTCACCTAAAAACGTTTAATGTCAGCAACTGTAAATGTAAAAGGTAAAGAGTTTTCTGATTGTATACATTCTCCAGTGACTAGAGTTTCTTAAATTTAATTTCCATTTTCAGGCCAACTGCAAGTGAATTGTTGAAGCATCCATTTTTCAAGAAGGCTAAAGATAGAAAATATCTACAGCAGACGTTAGTGGCCATAGGACCTAGCTTAGAAACCAGGGTACAAAAGGTAAGAGAAGTTTTTTAGAAAAAAAACTTGTTAATTTTTAATAAAATTAAAATGTCTAAAAATACATATATTCTGTATGAGTATTAGTTATTTTTAACAGTTATGAAAAAAATAACACTTATCTTGGTTGTGAAAAATTATGATTATTTAAATACGTTTTATAATATTGAATGTTACATAGGCTTCCAAAAGGCAGCCAGGGACTTCAGGGAGGTTACATAGAACAGTTACAGGTCAATGGGTCTGGTCTTCCGAAGAGGAAGGAGGCCTATCTTCTGATGATGAGGTACCTTTGTTATATCTTTCACTCAATCAATTTTAAACATCAATCATTTTAAACATTACAATTCACAATGTTATTAACATTTGTAATGGAATGCTTTTACTGAGGTTAAGGTGTTGGTAGTTATAGAAAATAAGGTCTAGAAACATTTTAAATGAATAACATTTTCTTCTTCACTATTTGTTTAAAAAAAAAAAGGATGTTTTATTTATTTTTCATCGTTGTAAGTATAAACAAACAATTTTATTTAAAATGTATTTATTTTAAATTTGTTGTAATTTCTATGTAATATCTAAGGCATGTATTCTTTATTACATTTAACACAAGTTAGGGGACTTGGGAACCCTATGACACCCGTGTTAATGTTTTCTCATTTTCTCAGCTCTGGAGAATCTTCATGGATTAATATTTAAAGAATATGGTCTAGGTAAATAGAAAAAAAATTTCAAGATGCGTTCAAAACTGTCTAAAATTGTATGTATATTTATATGCTAAATAAATTATTGCACACAAATATATTAATACTCCACCATAAGAAGCTACATAAATACTAGGTAAAGGCTTCCTGAAACTTGCATTAGAATATCTTGAACTGTTTAGGAGAAAATGTTCCTTGAGTAGGGCAAAACTTAATTTTTGGTAAAACCTGAACAAACTAAATATGTGCCCAGTACATTCCAGTATCATGGTCTGGATGGTTGTTGTAATCATTTTCATACTTTCTTTAAAAGTCTTCTGTCACTCCTGGCTTTTTTTTTTAATCAGAAACTGGTTTAAGAGAGAGTTATTGGAACTCTGGTCCATATAACAATGTTCATGGACCATTGCAATTCTGTGTCTTTCCACATAGACATTTTTAAAAATAAATTGGATCTGCTGATATCTGAATATTGGTTTGACTACTGCCAAAACTGCTGAAGGAATGTTATTTTTTTTTATTATAGACATTATTTTTACGAGAATAAAACAGAAGTTTTAAAGTAGTACCAACATAAAGAGAATAAATTTCCCAGCCATTACGATAAAAACCACATGACTATTCATGTACAGAAGCTAAAGATATTGATCATTGAAAATGGTGATATTTTTCCTTCTTTTATCCAATTTCTGAATTAAAGATTGATTTTTTAAATTTAACGTTCCCGGGTCCCCTTAAGTGAACAATGTACCAATAGAAGTATAATTAAAGTTGTGTATGAACATATTATATTATATGAATATTATTTTTAATATTAACACTAACCGATTACTCATGAACTGTATTATTGTTGCTGTAAAAACACAGTTCTGGTATCCACCACTGCCCTGTCACCTTGTTTGTCGTCCAGTTTGTGGATATTGCCACTGTAAAATAACACAGTCATTTAGTTCTTACTGTACAGTGTTTTCTGATTTCCAAAATACACTAGACTCCTGATTATCTGTAGTATTGGGTGACTTGGCAACTGCTGATAATCTGCAGGATTATCAAAAGGTTTACAAAATAGTTCAATTCAAAACAAAAAGTTTATTTTTAATACAATACATAAATATGCATGTGTAATTTATAAAGTAAAGACAGTTTCAAAAGTTATCTGTAGGTGTCACAGAAAAATCCGTCACTAGCATCTGTTTTTTTGAGCAAATATTTCCAAAGCAATTCCAATTCACACTTGATTGTATGATTTCTTTAACTGAAGAAGCTCATCAAAATGGTGTTGAAATTTTTTGCTGCCTGTATGTCACCACTTAATTTCTCGTCGTGAAGTTCATTATTTTATATCCTGTGGTATCATTTAACCTTGTCAGTCTTGATGCGTCAAATATTCAAACCTAGCATCTAAAAAGACTGATTTACTTTTGCAGGCCCTGAAACAGGGGTTCTTACTTCTTAATTGGCTCACACATTTCAAAAGTGTTACATTTAATTCTTCATCACTACTCTTTTTATGTTTTTTTTTTTCATTGACAAGGAATTGTCTATTATGGATGCAAATTTAATTAATGAATTTTTTTGTTTTAACCCTTTACGAAATAGATTATTTCTATCAAACTGTCTAGAGTGCACAAATTAATTTCTCAAAAATATTCTCACTTATAAAGCACTAAATATTCTGTATTTTATTTGGGTGCAATTTTGCATTAATTATTTTGTCAATTAGATAGTTTATTAATTGTAATCATAATTAGTAAAATCAAATTAAAAGTTGTTTGCACTTTGAAATGTGTGTTAGATGCTAGCCTCTCACTATTATTGGTCACTTCTAATATACAGCATAAATAAACTAATTATAAAAAATATTTACCCTAAGTAGTTTTTTTAAATTTAAAACTTTTTATGTCACTGCCCTGTCTCTCACTCACTTCCAACAGTCACACCACAGACATCCGCAGATTTTCATATTGACACTGTACGACTCACAAGAAACATCAGCCAATGACCGACACCAAGTATCAAGTAATGGAGCAAGAGAGTTCACTTGATATAAAATCTGATGACAGGTCTATCTATCACGTTTAGATTGCCTGATAAAGGACAACTTATAAGCTATAAAGATCCATCCTTATCAATGTTACAGGTTTTGAGAAGCGATAAATATCCCTAAAGCATCACAGACGTCTACTGTGGTATGTGACACATCAGAAAATAAACCCTCGAAGCTAACAAACAACGACGGAAAACTGGCATCTATATGATATAGTTTAATTTGATGTGACATATCTATACTCCAAGCAAATTTGTTTTTTCAAAGCACCATTTTCAGTTTTATGAATTCCAGTTTCTCTTAAATTGATAAAACTGCTATTTTCCTTTTATCAGTCACTGTAAAATAAAATCACAAAACAAGAAAACTGCTATCACAAAGTTGGCAAAACTAAAATCACAATTCACTAAACAGAAGAGCTAACTGCTATGACCAAGTTGACAAAACTGACAGGAGCGAGTAAATGAAATGGGAAAAGAAAGTGGGGTAAGAGGGACGTTCAGAGAGTTCTGACGCATAAAGTATATGGCTGATATTTAGTAGACAATTTTTTTTTTTTTGTTTATCCTAGTAATATCTAGCTTATTTACTGCTAGAATAAAAATATAATCTGCTAAGTTGATAATCTGGCAGCGGATAATCAAGCGTTTGCTGTTGTGCCAAACAAAAAAAAAGGTCTGTTTAGCACTCAGCAGAAATTCAAGAATTGCTAAAGCAATAACACTTTGAAAATTTGCAGTTGATTAACTTTGTAAGAATCTTCCCTGTGTGTGAATAGACAAAGGAAATAACATCTATAAAGAACTCGTTTGTATATGGTGACAAAAGGTAATCTTGGAGGTAAGGAAGGGATCAGAATAGCTAAAAGTAAACATTTTGGCAGAGCTTTATATTTTTGGTTTTTACAATGGTAAGAGGGTGTTTTCAAGATTAATTTTACAATCAAAAGAAATTGGATAAATTCTTATATTTATAGCAAATGAAAGGTAGCTGGACAATTGGAGACACCATCATATAACTAATCAGATCTAATTAGAGAAAGTGTGGCAAGTGAACATTTTAAACCTTGATGGAAAAACCTAGTCCCTCTAAGGGTCTTCTGTAATAAATGCTGTTGAAACAGAATTATTGTTTTGTAAAAATTGGTTAAACCCAATTTTCTTTACTATTAAAGTTATTTTAATAAATTAATTGTATTATAAAGCAATGGTGATTTAGTAGTGACCTTACCATTCAGGAGGAAATTAATAAAAAGCAAGCAAAAATTTTTAAATTATCTATACCAAAGGTCTGTTATTGAGTCATTGGTCTATGTTTATGTTGAAGCAATAAAATTGAGATCGAAAGACTTAAGAAATATATCAGAATCATTATAAAAAAGAAATTAAAATCAACAGTCTAAGAGTAAATATGAAATAAAAATTTTAACTTTAAATGTGCTGTAAGGTTTCAAAACATTTTTATAGTTTATTTCATAAGTGGTAAACTTATTCCTGTATTCCACACAATGGCTGTAAAGTGGCACACATTACAACAGATAAGCCCTTAGTAGCATCTGTGACAAGATGGCTGCCCCATTATAACAGAACAGCAATTCGTAATGCGTTTCTTGAGTAGTGAAGGTGTCAAATATGAGTGATTCACTATCTCCACAACCAATATTTAAAAAAAAACAAAAAAGGAATAGCACCATAGCCCATCTCTGAAACCAAAAACAGTTCCACTATCAATGTTCAATAGGAAAAGTCGTGCCTCTCTTTTCTAGGATTTGAAAAAATACATAGAGAGCAGTAACAAGTAAAGTACAAAGACTTTAAATTCCTGTGGTACGGTATGAATAAGCCATTCCCATACAGGCCATCTCCAAGCTGAAACTATGAACAATATTAAATTTAAGTGTGTTTTAATCGCTTGCAGAAGCGATGATAGGGAACCATTTTGCAAGTAATGACTGACCGTGGACACAACCCTGCCCCTCTGCACTTATGAATGCTCTCGATAAGGATATGTTACAAAATTATTTGTGTAAATTTGTCATAGTTATTAAAAGAACTGATTTAAAGTACTTGAAATTTTCATTTAATTCGCCCTTATATTTATAAGGTCGCTATGTAACAAGGAATTTACTCAGACCATTAAGCAAATCATATAAAAACTGGTGAAAATATCAGAACAAAATTAAATTGTTGAGAACAATAAATATTTAACACAACACTTCAGAACTATTTCACGTGTTAATTAAGAAATACTTTCTATTTAAATAAATATTCCTCAGTATTTAAAACAACCAAAATATAATAATGACTTTGATGAACATAGTAATGAGACATTATCGATTAAAGATACTGAGGCCAATCAAATGATTAAGATGCAATATCCTTTGCAAATATCACTTTAAAACTGTCATTTAGAAAGCTGTCAAGCTTAAAATGCAAGAAACGTTGTAAAAGTTGTAGCTATATGACTGGATCTATATAAACAAATATATAATCTTTGTAGTTCAACTTTAGAAAGTCTATTTTTCAGTCCTGCATCTCTTCCTTATTCCCTGGTAATGTCTCTCAAACAATAATTTTTGTTTTAATTGTTTATTTATCTAAAGATATTTACCAATCAATATTTGTGTAAGCAACATTGACCAAATTCTAGCTTCATTTTCATTTAATCTAATTTATGATTGATTCAGTTTCTTTCTATGATGTAATTTAATATTGTAATATGTTAATCATTTGGATTGTTAATATATTTTCCCTTTTATCAATATTATTATCATCATAGCAAAGGAACATAGGTGTAACTCTTTAGTAAGTTGAGGTCAATGAAACTTTTATTTGTTATAGGTTTCAGAAAAACCAATGAACAACATTGGTGATGGCAACTCATCAGGAAGTGAAAAGGATTTAACAGAAAGTGATCCTAACCTGAGCATTAGCTCTACACCAATTAATCTTGTATTAAGGATGAGGTAAGACATTTTGATAAATTACGTTATAATTTTATTAATTTCAGTGTCTCGTTGACGTTCAAGCAAAAAGTCTTATGTATAAAAGAGTACTTTCCAAGAAACGAAAAAATCGTAATTTAAGTTAAAAAAACCATGTTGTTTGTAACAAAAAAAGCTAATGTAAAGATATATTCTAAAGGACAGGTAAATGTTATAGGAATTACCATATCATGCAATAAAAAAAAAAAATGGAAAATCCAACAAAATACATTTTGCACAAACTGCAACGCATTTTAACAATTTTGTTTCATAAAAATCTTGGATTATTAGAACATTTTTGTAGATTTAAATCAAGCAGGCAAACTTAATTGCAACGGTTTAGTGGTGTCTATATAAGTAGATCCTGCTAATCTTACAAAAACCTAACGTCGCTCAGAATTTCCAATTTTTTTTCTATAGAATGACATTAGCATACAAACCAAATGTCTTCTAAAGGTTAAAATGTATATAATATAAGAATTTGGTTGTTGGTTGAAGAAAATCCATTTGTGTCATTAATAACAAAATCAAATCGTCATAAAAATTTTCTCAATTTCTTTACTTTTTTGTATTCTATGACACTGCCAAGTAGAAATACACAGGACAAAATTAAGTCACATTTAAAAGCTGGTGCATTTTTAATTTTAAATAAATAAAACCTTTTATCCACAAAAACTTTTTATTTAAATCCTTATGTACATTTTGATTGCAAAGCAATCATTTTCAGAGGAAATTATTACAAGAATAAATGGTAATAAAAGTGTTTCTAGTCAATAGGTTTTGTTTATTTAAAATAAAACAACAATTATGAACAGAGTGGATTGCATCTTCAATATAATGGCATGTGCTCATGGTTTATATTATTAAAGAAAAATAGAACATTACAGAAAATGCTTATTAATGTTTTTAAAAAACCAAAAGGAGAAATATTTAATTCTTGTTAGTTTATTATGTGTGCATCTAGTAATTTTACTATCAAATCTTTCACTTTCATTTGTTTATAATTTACATAAATACTTCATTTAGGCTCACTATTTTCAAGACAGTAAAGTTATGTGGTGACTACAATTCTAGAAGTTTATTCTAAGTTTTGAATTGTTATTTTTTCCAATTCTTTTTCCCAACATGGGCTTTAAATATGTTCCTAATTACATAATTCTAAGATTCCTTTTATAAATTTGTCTACTCATCACTTGTGTTCCCAGCTGTAAAGACCAGTAAGATATAAAGGACTGAAATCTTAAACATTAAACATAAAAATATTTCTAAAGGATCTGTTAGAATATACAAATGTTATTCAGTTAATAAAAACTGCTTAACCCAACTGCTTAGTACAATGCAGTATATTGTACATCGTCGATTATTTGACCAGAATGTACATCGTAAATAGTGCATCTTTAACTACCTCATTTATTATTTTTTTTATGTTCAATCTAACTAGATTTTTGTTGTTATATTATGCTCTCCATTCTACAGATAAGGTACTTGGTACATGTTTCTGATGACTAACGGGAATATTTTTGCATCTCAAAACTGTCACCATAAAGAAAGATATTTATAGCTGTCCTAATTCTATCTCGGAATGTCAGGACAAATAAAATAGGATTTTTATTGCCATCCTTATTCTTAGATCCAACTTATCAGCTGCCAATACCGGTCAAGTTCATAATCCAGTCATTATTATGTTATCGTTATATACATTTGTTATTGGATAGTGAGAGTTATTGTAGTAAATTCTAAATTAATTTTAAAATTTTGTAATAGAAAGTATAAATATTCTTTTGGAATTATTTTAGTTGTGTTTTTGTACAAAAGTTATGCGATTGTGGTAGAGAGAGCCTAAAACCAACTGATATGCTTCAAACCGTAGATAGAATTTTATTTTTTTTCCTTTATTAATAATGATTATAAATCAGTTGGAAAAATATGTAACTAAAGAAGATTCAAAATAATAAAAACAAATGCACTTTTATATTATACTTCCAGAGTACCCATCCTTTATATGGGGTTAACGTATATTTTCTATTGATTTAATTTGTATTTGGGTTGAATGTAATTGACTGAAATTAAATCCCAATAAATATATCAAACTCTACCGATTATTGTCTTGAAAAACCAAGAGAAGGGAAAGCTTCTGCTTGTAACATGACATTTGTAAAGTATAACTGACCTATAAGATGAAAAACGACAAACATTTACTATCAGCTGATTAAGCCAAGTATATAATGGAGTTATAGATAATTGAGTGTTAAGTGAGTTTCAAGCCCAGTGAGGCGAAGCCCTGATGGAATTTCTAAATAGAAATAAGCCTATGTGTTAACCAGGGACCCTAAAAATGTCTGTAAAATAACAGATCAATGGATCCAGTAGTTCTTACGTGATTAACACACACACACACACACACACACAGACAGATACTATTAGATTTTTATATATAATAGTATAGATAGTATTTACATAAGCTTCAATACATGAGTGGAGCAAACGATTCAGTTACTGCAATAATCCGTACCTGGTGGGTTGCTACTAATCCAATTCATTTACACTCTAATTTGTTAATTTTAAATTAATAACTTTTACAAATTACAATGTTTTAGCCTTAAGCACTTAATATATAGCTATTCACGTATAAAATTCATAGCTATTTGTAAAAATATGTATATTGTATTTCTTAAAATAATTTTTTTCAGACTTTTTAACCAAGAAACCTATCCTTTGCTCCATGTGCCTTTCTCCATTGATGATTTTCAGTAAGTTCATACAATCCTTAATTCGAGAAATTTATGTAAGGGGAAAAAATATAATTCTCTAAAGAATAAGAAGAGCACTGCTTTATGGAAATGAATTTAAAAATGGGCCTTTTTATTACTTAAAAAGACTAGTTATATAGCTTTGACTAGGTGTTGAGATCATCTCTAAAGCGAATTTTTTCTTTGAATAACTTAACTAATATGTATTGCATGTTTACTGTAATGTTTTCATTAAGTTTATTTTTCTTTATATAATTTGCATGTGGTTAATGAATAGACCGGGGTTGTCCAACTGGCGACTCAGGGACCACATGCGGCTCGCTAGCCTATTTTATGCGTACCTAAGGCCCGCCTAAAAAGAAATAGTTATTTAATAAAGTTAAACAAAATTGGATCTGTGTATCAGTCAGTTGAACCCATCTAACTGCCTCAAAACTCACCATTTTGCATCTAATTTTAAAAAAAATTTAATTTTAAAAAAAACCGTACAGCGAACATTTTTAAATATCAAGACTTTGATGATAAGATGGACGCAAGTTACCTATCATTGTTTAGTTTTTGACTTCCTGGTGGAAGGCTTAGAAAAGGGGAAATGAACTATGTTTTCATCAAGTCTAATACAAATATTAATTAGAGTAACATATTTTTAATTTGTTTTAAGCATATGCTTGGCATTTGCTGGCGGCTGTGAATGTCCATTTATATCTGTATAGGTACCACTTATTTTGTTAATGTCATTTGTATTTGTATGTGTACCACTTTTTTGTTTTGGGCTGAAACATAAAAGTTACGAAGGAATAAAGTTATGATTTAAGTAGTTTAGAAATACTTGACTGGTCATGAATAAGAAAACAAAGGAGACCTTCACTAGATCTACAATAAGGTTTAGCGGGTAAACATTTTTCTCAATCCTCAGTGTATAGATTTCTACCTCATAAATTCTCTGTATTGCCCATCTTTCACCTATCACACACATAGTTTACTTTATTAATCCACAAAACTTACTTTCCAGAAACCAAACTTAACTACTTCTCTTTTTGTCATATTAAAAGAAAATAGTTTATGGTTTCATTACACCAAAAAAGTTTTAAATTTGTGAAAAATTAATTTTTTATGTCAGTGACATAAAATCTTGTGATAAAAGTTTTAGAAGCTTGTGACTAACAGACTTGTTGGTAATTTTCCAGACTGTAACCATAAACAGATATGAACACTAAAACAATGATATATTTCAGCACACTGTGCCTTTTGTCAATCAGAGAGAGAACTGAAGCAAGTCACTGATGTGTATAAAAGTATAAATGTCCAAATGTCATAAATGCACAGTTGTATACTTTAAAAAGTTTATTGTTTGTACGAGGGCTGGTTTTTTATCAACTTCCGATGTGGTATAAAAATAAAACTAGTGAGACTGAGAGTAATTAAATAAATTTATTATCAAGAGTTAGGTACATTATTAGTTACTTTTCAACATAATCACCTTTTAAATTGAGGCATTTTTCATACCTGTGTACAAGCTTCTTAATACCTCTTTCATAGAAGTTTGCCGCCAGTGATTTGAGATGGGTTTTCACGGCGACTTGCAGCGTGTCGTCAGTTCGGAAGCTCTGCCCTCCTAGCATCATCTTCAGTTCCGGGAAAAGGTGATAGTCGCTCGACGCTAAATCAGGCCGGATGGTCAAAAACGTCCCATTTAAACCCGTCAAGAAGACATTTCGTCAAAGCAGCACTGTGAGGACAGGCATTGTCATGAATGAGCACAACTCCTGATGTGAGCATTCCTCTCCTTTTGTTCTGGATAGCTCTCCGCAAACGTTGTAATGTACCACAGTATCCTTCCGCATTGATTGTGGTCCCTGGCTCTAAAAACTCCACAAGCAAAACACTTTTTTGATCCCAAAACACGGTGGCCATAATCTTTCTGTTGTTGAACGTTTTTTTGAATTTTTTGGGTTTGTTTGGAGAGTTTGAATGCATCCACTGTTGGGACTGCTATTTCGTTTCTGGGGTGTCGTACAGAAACCATGTCTCATCTCCTGTCACGATTTTGTTCAAAAAATCATCGCCATCAGCTTCGTAACGATTCAGAAAAGACCTTGCTGACGCCATTCGCCGAGCTTTGTGGTCATCAGTCAACATCTTCGGCACCCATCGAGCACAAAGATTTTTGTAGCCTAACTTATTAGTTACGATAGTGTATAGGGCTGACCTTGAAATATCAGGAAACTGATTGGATAGCCCCGTAATCGTAAACCTCCGATTGCTTCTTACACTTTGGTCAACTCGTTCAACGAGGTCTTCATTTGCGATCGACCTTCGTCCTTGGCCCCCTTCATCATGAATGTCAACTCGTCCATCTTTAAATTTCCTATACCAATCACGCACTGCACTGTCACTCATAAAGCTTTCACCGTATACTCGTTTCATTCTACGGTGAATTTCTGCTGCAGATAACCCTTCAGCTTGCAAGAAACGAATGACACTTCGCAACTCACACTTGGCGGGAGATTCTATCAAGGTAGCCATGTTTATGTGTCACTGGATATACTGGTAATGGCGTCGGACGCCCGAAAACGAGTCAGGTTGTAGTGGGAGAGGTGCGCAGTCGATTGCCGTGCATTAATGGCCGATGCCGTTCGCCCTGCCGTCTAGCAGTAAAGTCGGAAGGTGAAAAAAAAAACAGCCCTCGTATAAACTTATAGATATTGATGATTATAACTTGTTGGTGGGAATTTGATTGAAGCTATCTGATGTTGAGGGGAGAAGGTGGATAGAGATATTCCAGGCTGTGATATTGGGAACCTATAACCTGTTTTTTTTATTTTAATGAGCTTGAAGGAAACTCACCAGATAAAAAAAGTTTTTAAGCGTCTGCTCTCCACACTTTTTTAGTAATGACTGAAAGCCGTTTAATTTGTTCTGTCATGCACGTGAAATAGGTTAGGTTTTTAAATTCCTTAACCCATTTCCATACCATACCACTACTCAATTGTTTCTCTATACACTTAACAGATCTAATGATTAATTGAATTTGTTTATGCGTTTAGCACTAAGTAAATGAAACCCAGCAGTCGGTGAAGTTCTCAATCCCTCAACACATTTTAAATACTCACAAATTGTAAACATAGTCCTAATGTTTCTGTAATGGTGCCTGAGGCTTTCCAACAGATGTAGGTCTCGACATCCATGCGCCTAGTGCTGACCACAGTTTTGTAGCAGCCTATTATTAGAACAGTACTGATGTAAAAGCTTTGTCTTGTATAATTAGCGATCCAAGAATGGCTAGTAATTTCTAGTGAATGTTTTTGAGATGATTTATTTTTGTAATAAATATAATACCTTTAAAATCTATTGTATTTGAGGCAATATATTTAACCTACATTTTTTTCTTTAAAAACAAAATTACATTTTTTCTGTAAGTCTAAAACTTTACTCACAATTATAACTCACAAAAATTTTATTATGTTCAGAAATTCAAAGCGAGAACTGAATGATATTAGATTTGAATTTGCCATCGGAAAAGATAGTGCTGAGGGCATTGCTTCAGAACTAGTCGGCGCAGGTTTAGTAGATGGACGAGATATTGTAGTTATTGCGGCCAACTTACAGAAATTAATAGATAGCAATGGCCAGTTAAGACAAGTCACCTTCTCATTGGTAAGTCATATTTTATTTATGTTTCTGTTCACTATTTGTTTTGTTATATACTATAAAATGTTTAAAATCATTTTATACAAATACAGTAGAGCGTTGAGAATCCGGTTCAATTGGGACTGGGACCAATCCAGACTACTGATTTATCCAGATTTTCAAACTATCTTTTAACTACTGCATATTATTAATATCTATATACAGTATAATCTATTTTAATGCTTACAATACCATGTAAGTTTGAATTCCAAAAATTATTACAAAATATAGACGTCAAAGGGCTTGAAAAATCAAAAGAATTTAGTGAAGGAACATATAATCTACATTCTAATGGATAACACAGAAACCCAAATAACATACCTGTACAAACTTATTGAGTGAAAAATTCCTTTATTGTTTTTGAACAAAAGTAAAAAATTACAACATTTTTCACTACAAATGAGTAATGATATTAAAAGAATATTATATGAAAAATTAGCTAAAGATTGAGTTTCGTAATAAGTTTTATTATTATGCAGATTGTTTACAATACACATTTTTGGTTAGAGGGCAGAGCACACAAATCTAATCAAATTTAAATCATCAATAAATATTCTGTAAGTTGCGATTTAAATTTAGTTATGATGCATTTTTAGAACTGATGCATCTTCTTTGCATTTATAATCAAAGATAACACTTAGTTTAGATATGTATTTTAGTGGAGCTGAGCATTCTGTATCCCGAGTGCCATTCATGCTGAAATGATGAGCTGGATTTGCGACGCTCTACTGTAACTAACTTTCAATTTTAAAAAGTAATTTTATATTTTATGATTATCTTTAAAGGTTTTTTGATACAAGAGGTTCTATAGCAAAGTATTATTATTGTAACTAAAAGTATAGTAATGAGAAATTGATATCTTTGTAAACAAATTTCAGATGTTTAAACGATTTCTTTTCTAATGTCTTCATAACAATACCTACTTTCTGTGAGTATGGAGTAACTAGCCATGTGAAATACTATCAAATGCATCAATTATGATATTAGTCAATTTTTGTTTTTATAAAACAACATAAACTGCAAAACAGGGATAATAAATAAAGGCTGCAATACAGTCATTTTTGTTTGCCTATATTTTTGACCTGCAATTTTGGAATTTTATTTCTAACCCTCAATTTTTTGCATATTTTATATACATTTTTGTAGCCCACTATATGTAGCCTCAATAATATCGTTAGTTATTTCTCAACATAAAAACAATATATATTGCCTAATTAGACTAACACAGAGTGTACCAAAAAAATCATCCGATTTGCCTTCTCTATATTTCGAAAACTAATAAACCTATACAATTACTCATTTTCTTAGCTGAAGGGAAACTAAAAAAAAAAATTCATACTTTTTGAAGCTGTTCAATATGTCCCCCTTAAAATGCGTGGTATTAAAATTCTTCCCACATTCCACCGAACATGTCTTGAGTTATAGCTTCTACTGGTGTTATGTGATTTCTCATATCATATATTGATGTTGGCAGCAAAGGCACATAAATAGTCTTTGGCAAATCTTCACAAGGAAAAATCACATACAGTAAGCAGTCTGTTGACCTTGAAAGTCAAAAATGTAATGCTGTATCATTCTATCCAGTGAGGTTGATCCATCGGTCACAAATTCTTTGATTTAAAAATTTCCGGACTCCCAGATTACAGTTTTACAGTTCCTCCTCCTGTTGGTAAATAAAGTCACTCGAATCATTCTCCAATTGGAAGAAAAGATAGTTCCAAATGTTATCAAGATATGTTATCCCTGTAACAATGTTCTCAGCAAAGAAAAAAAGGACCATATATTTTTTGGAGAATCGCTCATGTTGCACAATTTCGAATGGTTTTTCTGTACCCCGTCTGAAAATATGGCGGTTCACCTTTTAAATAGAATGTTGGCTTTTCTCTAAACACTAGGCGTGGAACAAAACTCATCAACTATAACCTTGCTAAGAATGAAAGTATAAAACTCCATACACTGTTCTTTCTCACCTTCAAGAGAAGCTGACAGTAGCTGAAATTTATATGGTTTCATGTGTATTCATCAATGCAACACACGCCAGATGGACATCGGCGGCATGTTGAGCTGTGAAGCATAACTGTATACAGGAAACCTACTTCCAACAACACCACAATACACTACAAATCTAACCACCCCTGGATACACAAAATTAACACTTACAGTAACATGATAAATAAAGCGATATAATACACACAGGATAACAAACAAAAATTAATTGAAGAATTAGATAACATTACAAAAATAGCAATAGAAAATGGATACAACAAACACCTTATAAAAAATATATACAATAAATTCACAAAAAACCTAACCTTAACACAGCACTACAACCAGAACACAAAAATAATAAAAATAAAAAAAATCTACCTAAAATATAAATACACCAATAACAAAATAGAAAAAATAGCAAATATATACAACAAAGAATACTACACTCCAACATACAAACCAAACAACAAAATAATAAAATATCTTAATAACACAAACTACAAAACAAATTCAGAAAAACATAACCTATCAGGAATTTACAAAATTACATGCAACAACTGTAACGCATTTTACATAGGGAAAACAACCAGATCATTTAAAATAAGATTTGAAGAACATTCAAAAACAAAAATTCAAAAGTATCAAATGTTGCAGCACACCTAATATCACATAAACATGAAATAACAAATTACGAAAATAACCTAACCGTACTTGAAATAAATAATAACCCAATATAACTAAACTCACTAAAAAAATACCACATTTATAAAAACATACACAACAATTTAATGAATCTACAAACAACATATACAGAAGACATACTATTCAAAAACACGAGACTCAAGAAGAAACGTGTATGACGTCAACAAGTACCAACACCACGGACTGAACATCCACACCAGAAAAATTGAGAAAAAGTAATCAGTGATTCGACAATGGTCAAGACCGAAAGGCGCCTCATCACACGAGGTAAAATCATTGCACTTAATGGTGGATAAAATTACTTACAATAGTAATATATTAACTTCATATATATATATATATATATATATATATATATATATATATATATATATATATATATATATACATACGTATATTGTAATACCTCGACTTACGCTACTCCTTCTTACAAGATTACCAAGTTACGCAGTTTTAATTTATGCTGCCGAAACTGCCTGTTCTGGAAAAAAATGCTTATGAGAACTCATGAAGGTTATAGCTCATGAAGAGAAAATATTTTAAGGTTTTAAGGCCGTCAAGGACCTATTGACAGTGACATTTGGCGCAAATACAGCTGTTGGTTGTAAGTTGCAACCTCTCATAGTTTATCGCTCAGAAAACCCAAGGGCATTAAAAAATATTTCTAAAGCTAGCTTGCCCGTAATTTGGAAGTCGAATCGGAAGGCTTTGGTAACAGCTTTTTTTTGAGGGCCGGTTTGATCATTTTATACCTCAAAACAAACGATATTGTCAGTCTAAACAATTTCCTTTTAAAGTAATTCCTATTAATTGACAATCCACCTGGCCATCCTACTACTACTTTAACTAATTTCGACACACACGTGAAAGTGTTATTTTTACCACCAAACACAATTAGTTTGCTTCAACTGATAGATCAGGGAGTCATCAAAACATTTAAAGCTTATTACACAAGAAGACCATTTGCGCATCTGCATGAAGCTATGAGACGAACAACGTGCTCTCTGTCAAAGATTTTTGGAAACAATTCAATGTTTTTAATGCTTTAAGAATCATTCGACAATCTTGGAATGAAATTTCACAAAAGACTTTGAATGGCGTTTGGAAAAAGGTGTGTGTATTTGTTTTGCTACTGAAACACAAGTGGAATCAGTGATTGAAGAAGTTGTCTCTTTTGCCAAACACGTGAAAGTGTTATTTTTACCACCAAACACAATTAGTTTGCTTCAACTGATAGATTAGGGAGTCATCAAAACATTTAAAGCTTATTACACAAGAAGACCATTTGCGCATCTGCATGAAGCTATGAGACGAACAACGTGCTCTTTGTCAAAGATTTTTGGAAACAATTCAATGTTTTTAATGCTTTAAGAATCATTCGACAATCTTGGAATGAAATTTCACAAAAGACTTTGAATGGCGTTTGGAAAAAGGTGTGTGTATTTGTTTTGCTACTGAAACACAAGTGGAATCAGTGATTGAAGAAGTTGTCTCTTTTGCCAAACAACTTCATTTAGAAGTGGATAATGATGAATTTCAAGAACTGCTGGATTTACACAACCAGGAGCTGACAATTGATGAGCTCAGAGCAAGAGCATGACCTTAAAAACGCATATTCTTTACACCTAGTTGACGTAGAAGATGAAATGACGGTTAGAAACTTGACAAAATGCCTTAGTTTAATTGAACGAGGTTTATAAATTTTGGAAAACATGGACTCCTACGATGAGCATATTTCTGCCACAAAACAAAAAAATTAGCGAGTTACTAGGAAATCTCCTATTGTATGTAAAATTATACCCCGACTTACTCGGTTATTGCATGGTCCCACCTATCACGTAAATACGGGGTATTACTGTATACATACATGTACCTCCATTTTCAAAACAAGATTTACTAGATGAACTGATAGTTTATATTTGGAGTATGAGTTTAGACTAATGGGAGGATGCATATAATAATATGTAATAATACAGATAAAAAGAACAATGTTATGATTGGCGAGAAATTGTATTTATTGGAAGAATTATAATAATCATAATAAAAACATTGTATATTTAACAAAATGTAATATTATGAAAATATATTAATTTGATGTTTCAGAATTCCGGCTATGCCAACAACGAAAGTCCTGATGACAAAGCTTTAATAGGTTTTGCACAGATTTCCTTAACTGACTAATGGATTATTTTCGCTGTGCGAAAACCCCTTTAGGAGTATTGTGTCAACGGCACCTGTATAGCGTCGTGATGGCATCAAAACTATTTTTAGTTGTTGTTATTTAAAAATTTTAGTTATACTGTTGTAAAACATTTAATATGTAAATATAGATTTTAGGCAACGAACCTTGCCTCTGCCTGTTATGTTGACATACCAAAACAATTACCAATTATATTTTAACTTTTTTCTTCAACTTTAACATATTCTAATGATTTCAAATCTGTATTGAAAGAAAATCATTTTGGTTAAGGGAAATAAAATTGATTATTTCATAGAAAGTTTTTTGTTTAGCCTTCGTTATTATTTTTTTAGTATTAAATTTATACAATTGTGTACAGAAATCATATACTAAACAATTCAGATAAGACAGGGTTACACTTGAGTCAACATTCTTAAACTCTTACTGCGACATTAGGGTATGAAGAAATTATGTTTTATTAAAGATAGGGAATACTTATCTTTAATGTGGGAATAATAAAAAGAGCTCATTTTAATAAATAATTATCAGTTAAGTACGTGTATTTTGAGTTTTAGTTGCTTGTGAGTTTACCTCATTTTTACTGTGCTTTTATCTGAAATTAAAAAGTTACCACTTGATATATATATATATATATATATATATATATATATATATATATATATATATATATATATATATATATATATACACACACACACACACACAAATACTATTTACTGAAATGTTCTTAAAAATATAAATTTAAGTTTTGTTATTATTTTGATTTTATTTGACCTGAGTGCCAAAAGGCCATTATTTTGGAGGTCCATGAACATTTAAAGACATTCAGTTAGTGGAAAATTGATCCTTTAAAATGTATTCTAAGAAACATCACAGACAAAACCCCTGCAAATCTTTAGAAAAGAAATATGTTATTGCCAATATTTCAAATATCCATTTTTCATGAACCAAAATTTTTAAACGCAACTTTGATTTGTGATAAAGATTTTCTCAGTTTATAAAAGTATAAAGTTTTTTAGTGTTAAATCTATAGGCTTGAATCGTTTTGAAACAACTCATTTTCAATTGTTTTTTTTCAAATCTCAAAATACAGATAAATTATTAAATAGATATACAATACAATAAATTAAACACTTTTCAAATCCAATAGTTTTAGAATTAAATGTCACAATGAAATATATTAACTCGGTTGCTTCAACAACCCGTTCTGACTGAAAGCATAAAAATCTTGTGTTGAACTCATTTTAATTATGAAACCGTTAATAAACAAACCCTTATTTATCATAAATCTTTATGGAAGGAAAGTGAAAATATAAATCCATTCATGTTAGGCATTCTTTGTAAAATGTATTGTATGAGGGTAATTAATAAAATAAGGCTCCAATGATTTTTAAAAATAGGCAGCTTAATTTTTGTTTTTAATGTAATACATCATTTTAAAGCTTGAAACGCGCTATTTTTCCACATAATCACCGTTTCTGCCCAAACTGTTGAGGAAGCAAGTAACATATTCCTTGACTTCATATTTGTTTTTCCCCATAAACTTTGATTAACTGATGATAATTATCAAGAGGTGAAATCCTTTTTGCATTTAAAAAACGTATCACACCACGAATTTCGCAACTGGTGGTAACTGGCAACAGCAATAGGGAGCTCCATCTTTGAAGGCTGCTAGCCCGGCATTGAGCAATGTAGAGAGGCAGGAGTGGTGGGAACAAGGAAAGAGGGGAGTTGATAAGTAAGGCAATGTTACCAGATTTCTCCAAACACGTCACATTCTTTCTTAGCAGCATAGGAAACCATATTTTATGAATTACCCTTGTCATTTTTTATGCCTAGAAATAGGTTTAATTTTTTGTTGAAAACGAATTTAACTCATACAAGGTTAAACGTAGTGTAAATAAGTCAAAAATCTTTCAAAATGTAAAGTGTCTGAATTTATAATTTGATTATATTTCTTATTAATAAACATATGCATAAGTTTATCATTCTTTTAAGTTTTGTTCATGGTTTGAAGTTTAAGAGTATTAAAAAACAAGAATTGCATTTTTGAATACTCACTAAATACGTACAATTTTACAATTGAATTACTAATTAAATTTAAAGTTATTAATCTGAAATAGCTTGACTATTGAAATAAAATTGAATATATCTTCTTAGTATTAATTTTTGTTAAAATATTTCTCTTGTAAACTGTTTGTAATAATTAATAATTGCCAGTGCATTTTATTTCAATCAATCTTTATCTCACAAACTTGTCTGTGGCTCATTAGAAATGTGTTTTCTTGCATCTAAAATATTATGTAATTGCAGAACGGTGTTTTTTTTATGTTGTCATTATTTTAAAACCTGTATAAGAACCTACACTTATCTATAGGAAGGATTTAAGCTATAATAAAGTAAATAAAAATACAAGTTGGTAATACACTAACTTTAACTATGTTTACATCGTTCCTAATATGTCCTGTAAAACTAGAAACTGAATTATTCGTAATTTTAAGTAATCATTTTAATCACTTTTCCATTTGTAGGAGAACAAATATTTGTTTTTATAATAAAGGTTTTTTATTTGTTGTGCTTTTTAATAAACTTCTTTTACCAAAAAGACAATAAATAATTGTAACTATGTGAATAAACTAAATACTTCAATGTGGTGCTATTTTCAAAATTTATTGGAATATATTTTGTTGTTTAATAGAGTTAAGTAGGTGGCTAATTCTGTGTTATATTTTAAAAAAGGAAAAACTATAATTGCAAGGAATATTTTTTTCTTTCTTGTTTCATATTTTTTTTTAAACTGGAATAGATTATTCAATCACCTTACATAATACTATGTTAAATATACAAAGTATTGTTTAGTAATTCTTTGTTGGCGTGTTTTGGAATAATTTCTGTTATTCGAATGGAGTTATTCCAAAACGTCTGAACAAAGAAAAATATTCTAATGTTAAGAAAGGCAGAAAATTGTATGCAAATATTCCTAACATAAGTGAAGATGAGTACATTAAGTATTGTTTAGTTTTAATATTGTTCTAATAATTTAGTTCACAAACAAATAATTGTAAAATTTATCAATCTTCTTTATTTTAACAATAATGAAGTATTATATATAGGTCTATATAAACTACATGTTGTATTGCATTTATAATTTAATTGAAAATTTATCCGTCAAAAATTCTATTTCGCTTGTCATAAATTATTAGGTATAAGTGTACTTTACCTAATTTTGTTTTCTTCTTGGACATCTTGTAATTTCTGTCTCATTGGATCACTTTATGTAAAGTTTCTTTAGTTTATACATAATGATTTAGAACATTGCAAAACAACACAGAAATTAACCTTTAATAAATATAATTTAAGATATTTTGGATCAGTAAAGGAGAAATAAAATAAAACTTGTTTCCTTTTTCCTTGCTTACAATACGAAAATCTTACCAACAAAGAAGAGGATAAGTTAATTCCAATTACTCTTAATTTAACTGTAAAACATATGTGACTAAAAGTTACCTGACTTTATAAGTCAGACAAGATAGAGTAGGAACTTATTCATGAAATGATTTAAGCATCTCTATGGTTGCATGTAATTCTTTGTTTTCTGTGGTTTTGTGTACATGAAATTGTCTTTGCTGTTAACCCAGATTATAGTTAGTTTCTTATGGTTTTTAACTACTTTCTTTAAATCTTTGTACAATCATTTACCAGTTAACCTTGAAAAAAGATTTTGGGGTTAATTCAATTCAAGATTATTCAATGCAAGATTCAATTCAACATGCAAACAGAATTTTTGTTTTGAAAACTTATGCAAGAGGAAGAGATTATTGAAGCAGAGTAGTTTGTGTTGCCTTCTGTAGACTCATGTTAGCAGTAACAGTATTATTATGTCAACACTGATTACTGTTAACAATGCATGAATTTTACAAAATTTTAATAAATATAACTAAAATGGTTGGTTGAAATGGTTCAAGTATTTATCCATTTATGGTAACTGAAGTAGTTATATTGGGTCAATGATGAACTGTGTTTATATTATATATTTACATAAACATACAAATACTTACCTCATTGTCTAATAGGTAATTAGAACATAGTTCTAATAATTGTTAATTTCAATTTTTTTTTAATTTTAAAAAAATGCCTTTCACTTCAAATTATTATTTCTGCTATAATATTGTCATTAACATACAAATTTTAAAATTGGGTTTAGAATTATTTTATTTCATTCTCTCATATTTCTTTTTGTGTTTTCTCTTCGATTGACAAAGACCACTGTGTGGTTGAAATATATCATTGTTTAAGTGCTTTTATGTGTTTCTATTTCAAGACTACAGAGTGGACTCTTACCAAGGTAAGTCTGTCAGTCTCCTAGTCCAAAAAATCTAAATTTTAAAATTGTTAACTTATGGTTAATGTTTCTAGCTTATTAAATTTAGTGATGTTCCTCTTGTACTATTCTCTTATCCATTTGCAGTTATAAATATTTTCAGAAAATATTATAAAAACCGTTTCTAAACATCCTACTTTTAAGGATTTTAACTTCCATTAAAAATGTTTAATAACTAAGAGGGAATAACTAATAGTATTCCTTCATAAAATGAGATGAACTATAATTTTTTTTAAATATAGTTGATGAGTTTTTGTATAGCACTATCTGAATACACGAAAATAAATTTGTTATTAATTAAAAAATAATTTTTACTATGTTCAGTTGTAGTGAAGTTCAGAAGTCATTTAATTCTGTTTAAATACATTTTTTAGTTAGATTATTAAAACTATCAATACTTCCATCACATTTTTTATAGAGAAATAATATTGTACTTTTATGTTACATATGAAAAACGTTCATATAATTGGTTTTTAGGTTATTTTCGAAGACATTCATTTATATTTATGAATGGTTTCATCAAACTTGAAAAGTAATAATCTTTTAAGTAACCAAAATTTTTAAGTAAAAGAAAAGGCCTAGAGTAAATGTAGAAGTATTGGATCTTCAACCAGGTCCAACTAAACTCATATTTTACTTGTTAATTCTCCTATATACCCACAAAGAGGGTGTAGGGGAATTGTCCTGGAGGTGTTTAGGCTGTTGGAAATTTATCAATTTATGGCCTTTTTTTCATTCAATCGCTATACTTATTAGTTTTTAAAATCTATTGATATAAAAATGTTATACTAATGCAATGTTTTTTTTATTCAAGGCAATATTTTAATGAAAATTAGCGCAGTTGCTGTATTTTTAAATGCCAACTACCTGCACTACTAAATATCATTTTTATATTCTATTTCCATCAAAATTCTTTCAACAAAGGGTTATCTTTGATTCAATAATCTTGAATTTTCATAAAAGTAATTGTAATGGTTCTAGAATTTTATTAACTTAAAAGTACAATATCCTTGGTAGAAGTTGAGATATGAAACCATTGTTTATTTCTTATAAGTAACCGTAAGCTTTAACATACCATAAAATAAACACTAATCTAATAAACGCTATATAAAATACTCGCCACAAATTTATATAAACAATTCATTACAAACATAGATATATCCAACTTGGTGTGTAATTCTTGCTTATATAATGTTTGGGGAGTTGTTTTTTGTATACGTTTAATGGATATGTTTTACATTAAGTAACTGGCTGCCTTTGTTTTTCCTTTGGAAATATTTATAGAAAACATTTTGATAATTGAAATGTTTTTATATGAATTTTCAAATGTTGTTTTCATTGTTAAGTTTCGTTAAGTTTATTTTTGTTAAAGGGTTTTTGTTTAATGTTTGTTTATAATGATAATCAGAAAGTTTATTTTAAAGCCGATGTATACGTTACTATTAACAGTTAATATTAATAGCTTTTACCTGTATATTTAGTTATAAAATACAAATTATTTTCATGTTTTTGGTCATTTTAACACGTTTGCTGCAAACAGTAACTCCCTTTCCATGGAATGAATGATACCACACATTGGTGCCAATATGGCGTTGTATCGGGGTGGTAACCTTGGTTACCATTCTCAGCAAATGTGTTAACTTTAGTATTCCATGAATACAACTAATTAATTTTTAATTTTTTTTCCTTACAATTTGGAAATATTAGCTGATCTTTCTTTATTTTTGTTTTTTTTTTTGTTGGATTTATCTATCTTAATTTTTTTTTCGTTTTACAAAACAAATTTTGTAAGTTAACAATAATAACTCTTAAAATACTTTTTTCACTTCTATTTTAATTTTTGAACTAAATATTTTAGCTGGCTAAAATATGTATCTTTTTCAATAAGTTATTTGACAAAAATATTAAAGAAGCCTTACTGGGTTATTTCTAATTGTACATATTTATCATGTAACATGTTTATAATATTGAATATGCTTGTAATAATCTTTAGACTAATATAGAAACTATGAGATAATTTTTAAATATTCATTTTTAATGCCAATGTACTTAAAAATAAAATTGATATTTAAGACAATGCTGTTCTGTTTTTATTAATTTGCTAATGTCATTGCAGTTAAACAATACTTCTTTTCCCAATGAGAAATAAATTTTATATATGTTCAGAAGTGTCTACCTTTGTTTTGATACATATTCCTTAACGGGTGGAAAAATATAGAGTTAATATCTGGAGTAGATTTGTTCGTTTTGAAGTGCATAAAACACACTTCCAATGTTTTCCCAGAGTCTCATCTAGCATTGGCGACAACCCAGCAACAGTAGAAGTGTGAGAAGTCGTGGATGTACTCCGAATATTTAACTATTTATTATATATATATATATATATATATATATATATATATATATATATATATATATATATTAGACTAAATAAGAGACTTACCTCAATAATAGTCCTATCCAGGAATATCTTAAAATAGACAAACGTAATCATTAAAATAATGATATACTTTGGATAAACTGTATATTTGTCTGTTAATGAGAGGGAGAAACCCTTCTTTCTGACAAACAGTTTCTCTCTCTATTGACAAGAGACACTGTGTCCTAAACACATCATTATTTTAATTTGTGTCTATTTTATGATTACGGACCATGTGATTTTAATAATACCATTGTGCTAATAACAAAGTAAGTCTGTCAGTCCCTTACCTACTCCAAAATACCTCAAGTAAGCTTTTCGGCCTTACCAGAATTAACAAATA
This sequence comes from Prosapia bicincta, assembly GCA_036971475.1. Lineage (NCBI taxonomy): Eukaryota > Metazoa > Arthropoda > Insecta > Hemiptera > Cercopidae > Prosapia > Prosapia bicincta. Next base: position 270,703,719 of record JBAIZL010000004.1, on the reverse strand, counting down.
CATGTAATACCCTGCCTAAGATTCCCTGGATTTTCCTTCAAGGTCAATGATAATTTTTATCAAGTATTGTAGCAAAAGCAGTAGCTAGCAAACAGATATGTTTATGGCTTTCTAAGATGTAATATGAGTTAATTTATTGCAACCTATCAGTTAGTGCCTGCTATAAACATCCTGTTATTTTTATTATGTGGGCTACTACATACTCTACTGTGTTCGACTTATCTGTAACCATGAATGTCAAGTCATTCGGTCTCTGTTTTGTTGAACCAGTGACAGAATATGGACTCTTATTTCGTATATCTTTACTAAATGTCAGTTTAAAAACATTAAACATTGGAACTAAAGAAGAGTATTATTCTAGATATGAAATTAAATTTTCTAAGGCAGTTGTAAGTAGGAATATTTAAATCCAATTACCAAATATATATATATATATATAAATATGCAATACTATCGAACATACTTTATAACTCCATGTGATGATATAATCATTCTACCTTGAACAACACTGTTTTGTTCAGTACTGTGGCCACAAAAAGCATCTAAAGGACGGTATTACTATATATAAATGTGTGTGTAATATTTTATTATTATTATTATATATATATATATATATATATATATATATATATATATATATATATGTTTCTAATAACAAAATAATTCCAAGTATCATTAGATATTTGTTTTGCTGTTTTTATCCTTCCCACACCATAAACAAATATATATTCATCAGCCCAAAGATCATTAATACTAGGTATATCTAAAATAATAATTTTTGGCTGTGGACATACAGAAAGCAACTGGTGATCTCAACCTAATGTAAACTTGAGTTGCTATTAGAAAAGTTCCTAGTTGGATTACAAGATTGTTCATATAAAGTTGCTAGTTCAGTTGTGTTATGTCGCCATCAGAGGAGGATGCCGTTCTTTTCTGTATTTTAAGAAAGAAACTACAAAAAAAGACAATTCAGTGTACACCCCTATATCTCATTCATGCAAGACAAAGCCAATACATTGCTATGCAAAATTTATGAATTTACCCAAACCAATTTTTTAATTATCATTGTATGAGCATTAGCAGTTACAACTACCTTTTAAGTCATGTATTTGAGAGCATCAAGAAAAAAACAATTAATTGGCAAGAACTGATTTTCAGTTGATAAGAAAGATTAACATTTAAGGAGAAAGGTTAATTGCTCATTTAAGTATTTTTTTTTATGTATAGCTGCAAAACTTAAAATAACATTACATTGCAATGAAATAAAAATAAATTTTTAAACAAGTAATATTTAATACTTCAAGTGCCAATTTTATATATTTTGAAAAAATTGTTGGTAATCATTTGTATTGTCTTGAAGTTGTTGGATAGACAAATCATGACCAGAACCAGCAATATTTTGTTTTTCTGACATACTATAGCAGTATAATAAAAACCTATTCAAACAAAGCATTAACACAAAAAATTAAAATAATAATTATTTAAATACGGTATCACTCTTGAGAAACGCATATACACAATACTGCTGGCAAGTGTGCAACGAGTTTACAGCATGTCGTGACCGGGTCAACTCTAGTTTCTGTCACTTGCTAGTCGCGTTGCTATTACTTCAGCATGAATATATGCATTTAACTCTATATGCTGTGGGAAAGCAACTCAGGTTTGTGTTGTGTTGATGTCACCAGTTGCCTTCCGTATGTCCGCAGCCTTTAGCTGCTGGTATGAGTAGTGTCAAGTCCCAAAACATAGCATCTTGACTGTAAATAGTAGTAAACGCATCTTATGTTAAGTAGTGTTGTTTTCAAAAATTCACAGCCTATGGGATTTGTTTAATAAGACAATCAATATTTTCCTTTACTGTGACCACATCGCCACAGGTATTTTATGTCCCATGACATTTTGTCAAAACTTCATAACATATAAAATTTTTTTCAAAATAAAATTATTTATCACATGAAATTGGTTTATACCAAGCATCCAGCTACTGACCAAAATTTTTGAAAGCCTCTATACTCCTGCATCTTTGCTGCTTTGGATGGTCTCATTTTTCAGGAATAGTTTCAAAGGGGAGCAAATCCCCAAGAGCAATGGCAGGTCAGTTGGTTGATGTTTTTTTACTGAGAAAAATAATTACTCATGTGGCAAGATCCATAAAAGAGATATAAACATTATATCAATAAAGTATAAAAAGTACAATGTACAATTATTAGAGCTTTAAATGGCAAAGTAATACTCACTTAATGAAATGTTCTATTTACACAAAATTCAATGTCCTATTTGCTGGAAACGATCGGCAGTTTATTTCAACAAAACTAAACACACACAGATTCAGTAGACCTAGTTGGTTTTAACAGGGAAACAATCATTTATTTATAATGTCATTCAAAATACAGGGTTGTGTAGGTCTGTTAGAAATAATGAGGGGGCTGTATTCATATTTACCCCGGGGCCCAACATTTCTTTGGACAGGCCTGTGAAGTAGGTCTTTTAAACATAGGGATCTGAAAGATGGGAACACAAAAACATTAATAGCTAAAAAGAACAATTACTGGAAAAAGGACAAAAATAATTTGTTCTTTCTTCCAGCTCAAAATGGAACAACCTATGCCTATATCTAACTTTTAAAAGTTTTTCTATCTTTTATAATTTAAAGTTGCTTGATGTAATAATCTTGAATTCATTGATTAAACTATAATTAAAAATTACTAAACTAAGAGAATACATATGGCTTACTTGCTGACGCGTTTCGAAATCATCGTTCCTTTTACAAAGCAAAGCGTCTACTGGCGGCATTAAAGTTAGGTACAAAGGATGGATTTGTGTCTGTGGAATGGGGTGGGTTATTTTGGTCGTGTGTCATGTAAAGGAAAAAGGCTGTTGACTTCAAAATGTGTGAGATCATTTAATATGTTTTCTTTATTTGTTGCATAGTGTTTGTATATCTCGTAATTTTCTAAGGTTGTTGGTTTTTTACTTTATTTTAATGTGTGGAGTATGTTTAAATTAGTATGTAAGTCCTTGTGTGTAGCATGTTTTTTAGGTGTATTGCGTAGCTGGATTTTGGGTTTGTTTGATTTCTTTGAGCAATGTGTTATTTGAAGCGTGTATAAAAGGACCTACCAGTTTGACCGATTTAATAGCTGGGACAATCATTACATGTTAGTTTCTAAATACGGGATAGTTTGTTTTTGAAAGGGTTGTATATGCTGTCTTAAAGTGTTTGTTTTGTAAGATATTTGATAGTGAAGTTTTTTGAATGTGGGCGCTATTTTGTGTGTTTTTGTTGTGGTAGGCTATTTTGAGGGATATGTACTTGTTTTTTGTGTCGTTTGTCTGCGTGGTCGTTTGATGATGTTTGTGTTTAATTTTCATGAGTACATTGTCTATGATTGTGTGTTGGTAGCCGTTTTGTTGAGCAATGTATTTTATTGTATTGAGTTCTTCGTCATAATCTTTCTGTAGCATGGATATATTGATTAGGCTGTGTAAAAAGTGATTAAATGCAGCGTCTTTGTGTTGTGTGGGGTAACTAGATGTATTTTGTATGACAGTATCGATAGTTGTCGGTGATAACGCTAGTAGAACTATTCCGCCCTAGCAAATCTCATACTGAAATGAGAACACATGTTTAAGCAATTAATATGTTTTTCCAAACAATTTAACACTATGAGGCAGCTATACACAACATATTACATAATATAAATATACGATATTTCTAGTTATTACACTTTTGACAATTTCCTTACCGATAATTTTACAAAATAAAAATGCATAAAATGAATTATCTAATAGCAAAAATAAATCATTAGACTGTAACTATTTACCTACTTCTTAATACTATATTAATATTAGTAATAAAGAACTATCGATACTTTCCATTAATATCAAGTTTATACATGTTATGGCGCTATTTGTGTCAAGGCGGCAAGGCGGTTAATTACACGTTGAACTTTGTCAAAATACAAGATTATTACAAAACTATATTTGGTTACTTAATATACTCTGACAAACAATTTAACATACCTTTACGTTATTTGCAAAATTAGTGAATATTATTACTTGAGCTTTTTTCGGGTTTAATAAAAATGTCGAGTTCTAACCTTATTTCAAACCAATGGATAACTTTATTAATCAATAAAATTAAAGACAGTTGTGTTACATTTTGTAATGAATATAAAATAATGGAAGTATTAGATTTAGCAGGCCAGTATTTAGAAAGTCATCCTTTCTTGTGTATAATTTTCATTGCAGTTGTATTTTCATGTTCTGTACCTGTGATTTTATTTTTACTGTTTACAATAGTTTCACTTCTTATAACTTTTATGGGATTTATTCTGATCGAAGGTGAGTATATTAATGTTATTTTTACTTTGTAATAACATTGGTTATTTAGAATATACCTTCCAAGTAAATTATAAATATTATTTTATTTTTATTTGATTTTAGGTGTTTCTAAGACTTTTCTCTGGACACTATAATATATCCAATATTATTAATTATAGCGTACAGAGCAACTAGGCCATATTCTGTACTTTTGCAAATAGAGTAGGGAATATGACTGGTCAAAAAAGCATATTTATTGTCTTAAACATAGACTAATAGAATTTTAAGCATTGTTTGTGTAGGAGATTTAATTTCAGTGTCAGCTTTCATTACCAATGAATTGATTCCTTAAAACTAACCAATGTTTTAAAGATTTTAAAAAGTACAATTTAACCACCAAGAATATTATTCTTATATGATGTATAGAATTACAACCAAATCCATCCTAACTGGATACTTTATAGGTATATATAGTATTGTTTTATACATAGTAATATGGCCCATTGTTACTGCGCGTCCAAAAAACTAGTACCAGTACTAATTAAAATTCAATAAAAAAAAAAACTTTCTGTGTCAAAAAAAAATTCTCATCAATGTAGCTTCAGGACATGCTTTTCAGTGATTTTTATACACATTGCAGTACGGCTCCCAAAACCAAGTAATTAACTTAATCCTCGACATGTTTTCTAAATATCAGATACCTTGTTTTCATGTTGGATTTAATTAATATTTGGGTGTACTTGGTAAAGATTGGGCATACTCTGATTTTTTCCTCTACTTGTTATCCAAAAGTGCATACACCTATTTCAATCAAGAAAGAAATTATTTAAAATACTAAATAGTGATTAAGCTTATGTAAATTAGCATATTGGAAACATATCCTCATTATGTTACTCCACATTATTATATATTAAAATAAAACTACAAACTTTCTAAGTGGTATACATTTTGTGATAAAAAAGTGAATTATTTTGCCTTATGTAGGTGACAACTGCTTTTAACAAGTAACCTCAATCTCCTAATGTTAGTAAATTTATATTTTTTTACAGGTGAACATATCCTAATCAAACACTTTGTAGATATGTTGTAAAATAATTATAATCTATTGAACTATAAAATTGTTCTTTGTTTTATGAGGAAACATTCAGCTTTTATAGTTTTTTATGTTGTTATATTGAGGTTTTATCAGTTTTTTCAAATTTTACCAACTCCAGCTAGAGACCGTATAATCGCCTTTTTTTGTTAAGTATATATATTTTCTAATAACATTTGAGAGTACAACTTATTGCTGCACACTGATTTTTTACCCAACTTAAATTTGATAAAAATTAACGTTCCAATACAAAGAAAAAATATCAATATGAAAATAGCTTTAGGAGATGTTTTAGAATGTTCCATACAAATATCTAGGTGTTTTAGAAATCTTAAGAATTACCAAAGTAAAAATTACATTTAATTTGTTTTTATATAGTTAGTTTAGTTTTCCAATTGTTTGGAGATTATAGTGAAAAGATAAATAGTACAAGATAATTTTTTTTTAAAAAGTTTTAAAAAAAATTATTACAAGTTCATGCAAGTTGTGATATTAAATATTAAATGTTTGACAAATGTCATGAATAACAAAATCTGAGAAATTTAAGAATCAGTCTAATTTTAGTTCTAGGTAAAGTTAATTTTTTGTTGCATTTTATTTACATGAGTTTTTCATTGAATTATTTTTCCAAGTGTAATATGATAATGTGTACTTATCCAATGTCTTAACTAATATTTGTTTAATAATAATACTAGTGTGTTGTGTTGGGAATGTTTGGTTTTCTCAGTGTACTGGAGGTATAATTCACTGAAGATGCTTCTGAGTGCCAGTGTCTTATTGTTAGACTATCTGGTTAGAATATAATTTGAAGTTGTAAGTGAAATATTGTTGTTTCATAATGGCTTGAAAGACATCCAGAATTTTGAACCTATATGTTTGTGATACATTGTTCTGTATAAGTTTGGATTTTAGGAAGTAAAAATTTATAAAATATTTTTAAAGTTTTAACAAAAGACAAGGTTAATCATACAACCTTTACGAACTTCACCTAAACAACACCAACACCATCAGATGTGGTTTAATACTCAAAATCATACAAAACAAATGGATGAAAACACTTCAAAACCCATATAACAAAAAAAAAACTGCGTGGTTAACAGGAAAAAACATTGTGGATTTTTTATGATGATCAGTGAAACCTTTACTTTTGAGCTCAGTAAATGTAAAGCATAAAACATATAGCACAAACCAATAAATACAACACTACAATGATTGACAAACTATATAACTGCCTGAATAATAAATTCAAATATCCAATTTGACAAACCTATAAAATAGATAGCACCACGATACTGATCATCCAAAACTCGTAAACTAACCAAGACATGTAAATTGCAATATACCCTACTCATGCCTACAATACAACACGTAAATACAAAATAGCCTCTTCATACTACATCCCCAATAAACATTTTAAAGCCTACATCACAAACAAAGACATTTATGACTCAGCTGGATTATACAAACTAACTTGCAGTTTGTGCCCCAAATTCTACATAGACCAAACAGGAAAGTCTTTTTTCATATGTTATCAAGAACACATAAGAGCAATCATGAACAAAAACATTGAATAAAACTTTACCAAACACCTCATATCCACATTGTCCCATTGTTAACTCAGAACTTAAGTCAATGTCTGAGGCCGGACTCATAAAAATAAACATCCAATCAAACTTTGAACATCATATATTATCACCACAACTACACAAATATAACATGAAACCTACAAATTCTGTACAATGAAAACAAAAATAACCACCGCCATACAACCAAACATTATGAAATATATGAATATTTCAAGCTATACTTAACACACACACACATGCACACCAAATTACATAACACACATAATTTTGACATCATAATCCCCAAAACGCTAAAAATTACCCCCACCCTAACCTAAATCTACCAATATCTCAAGAGTATAAGTTTACAATGGCATACATCTCTTGAAAGGGTTACACTCAGTAAACAAAAAACTAAGTGCTACTATACCTTAGTGTACATATCAATATATGTTCAAGTGTTTTAGTGTAAAACTAATTGCCAAAGTGAAGATGGACTCTAATAATATTATTGATTTATTAATATTATACTGAAAAATAGTTTAAAAATATACTTTCCTAAAATTAGCATTTATTTAACATTAGTTTTAGGAGATGGTTATCATTTTCACCGATGTTTGTCAATGTTCTCGGACTATAAGCTGAAGGACAATTTGTTATAAAACAAGACATGGCTGAAACGGTTACCTTTCTGCAAAAAAAACAAAAATTAGGAAAGCTATTATTTTAAAAATGTATATTTTCTCCATTTCAGTCCATTTTGTTTTTATACTACAATGAAGCTTTCCTCTTAGAGGTGTTTGTTTCACCCCAAACTTTTAGAAATTTTAAATCAAATATTAGTCTCTGATAGGAGGACCACCTCATTTAATGTACGAGGAAATGTAGCGGTTTACACAAAGTTATAGATTAACAAAACGCATAAATTAATAAGTAATTGAGATTATCTTTCCATTTAACGTTGGGCAAAGAGGGTAGGTACAGTTGTAGTTCTAGTCCAAGCTACACCGAAACACTTAGTAATTAATCACTTAAACAATAGTTTATGACTATCCGAACTTTAAATTTTGTAAATTTATTAAAACTTACTGAGATTGAACGTTTTTGATCGCTATGTGGCGATCTTCATCAGTGTCTTCTGCTTGGAGATTTTGGGTCAAGCGGTGACGGTTTTAAAGACAGGTTTTCGAAAGTATCAAAAAGTGTGACTTGTTTGTTCGTGTAATATGTTTGTACTTTGTGTGTCTTTGAATTTCATTTTGGTCCAGTGAGTTGAGATGTGATCCTTTTTTGTTGATGTGTAAGATTTCTAGGTTATGGTAAATGTCTGTGTATTTGTGACGCTGAGTATTTGTAAAATGCTGAGTTGATGTTCTGTTTGTGTTCCTCGACTCTTTGTTTAAAGCTGCGACCTGTTTGTCCAATGTAGAATTTGTTACATTTGTCGCAGTTTAGTTTGTATACACCTGGTGTTTGTAGTTTATCTTTGTTGTTGGTGTTGTGTTGTATTTTGTATTGTAAATGATTATTAGTTTTGTATGCTGTTTTGTATCCTGTTTTTTCAAAGTTTTGGGCTATTTTATTTGATGTTTTGTATATGTATGGTAATGTGATGTATTTGTTTTCCCTTTCTGTAGTGTTAGTGTTATTGTTTACTTGTATATTGTGGCATAGTTTGTCTATTATTGTGGTGTTGTATCCATTTGTGTATGCTAAATATTTAATTGTTTCTAGTTCTTTGTTTATGTTTTCTGTGGTCATTGGGACTTCTTTAAGTCTATGGAGCATGGATCTGAAGGCAGCGCGTTTGTGTTGGATAGGGTGGTTTGAGGTGTTGTGGATAAGTGTGTCTGTCGTTGTGGGTTTCCTGTAAATGTTGAAGCTGTGTTTCGGTGTGTGGCTTTTTGTTATGGTGAGGTCGATGAAGTTTAGAGATCGGTTGGTTTCAATTTCTGAGGTGTAGTGGAGTTTTGGGTGAATTTTATTAGTGTAGGTGAGGAGTTTTCATATTGTCGGGAGTTGCTACTGTATAGTGTTATGATATCATCGACGTATCTGTGCCAGTAAATAATTTTGTATGCGTGTATTATTTGTGAGTAATTTGGTGTTTTCTATGTGTTGAGAAAAATTTTGCTTAGGACACTACTTCCCATGGGTAGGCCATCTGGTTGTGAATTCAAGTTTGTGTTATGGCTCAAATAGTTTTGTTTCGTGATGGCTTGGAGGATGTTTAGGATTTCGGTAATGTGGGTTTTAGGTATGATGTTCTATATTAATTGGGTTTCTAGGATGTTGAGCATTTCAGATACGGGTATGTTGGTGTACATATTTGTTTTGTCGAGTGATAGTAGTGTTGAATTGTGTGGTATGTTTATGTGTTTTTAATTTATGAGGTTTGTTCTGTTTTTTATGTGTGCTTCTGTGTTCAAGTTTATGTATTGTCAGATTATTTTGTCCATGTATTTTGCCAGTTTATGTGCAGGGGCATTCTGGTAGTTTATGATGGTTCGGATGGGGACATTGGGTTTGTGAATTTTGTGGAGAATGCAGAGGGTAGGTACTTTAGCGTGGATTTGTTTTAAGTGGTATTTTTTATTTTTGTTGATAATGTATCCAGATGTATTAATTAGTTGTTTGATGGTTCTGTGTAATTTCTCTGTTGGGTCTGTATGTAATTGTACTATATTATTATTTATTATGAAATAATTGATTTTGTCATTTAGGCTGTTTGTATTAATAATTACTGTGGTGTTACCTTTGTCTGCTGTGGCGAGTGTGATGTTGTTTAGTTGAGCTTTTTGTTTTATGTTTGCAGCAATATTAATTTCATTGTTCATGTTTTTGTTGGTTATGTTTTTCTGTTTGGTTAGGTTTTTTGTGTCAAGTCGAAGTGAGTCTTTAGTCTTTGGTGTCGGTTTTTTGTATAGCTGTTTCAGTTTGTAGTATAATGTCTCTGTTTGTTATGTTATTTGATTTATAATGTAGGTTGTATTTTAAGCCTTTGTTTATTAAATTAATTTCGTGTTGTGTGAATTTGGTATTAGTAAGGTTAAATGTACAGGGGTAGAATTTTTGTGTAGGCTGAGAGAATGTTGTGTTTTTAGTTTTACATAATAGTGGATTAATCTTTTTCTTGTGGTTATTTTTGATGTTTATTACTTAATTAGTTGCCCAATTATTAGTGTCTGTTACCAATTGTAATGTGATTTTATGTCCGGTCCTGTTTGCAAGATTTAAGTGAAGTTGGTATAACCTGTAATTTAGAAAGTCTTTATTTTTGTGTAAGTTTTTAATACTTTGTTTAATGTAAATTATTTCTGCTTTTTTTAAAACAATACACACAAAATCCTTTACTGGGACAGATACATCGATATCATAACACTATATGGAGGGAACTCCCTGCAATGCGAAAAACTCCTCACCTACACTAATAAAATACACCCAAAACGCCACTTCACTTCAGAAATTGAAACCAACCTATCCCTAAACTTTCTCGACATAACCAGCTTCAACATTACAGGAAACCCATAACGACAGACATACTTATCCACAACACATCAAACCACCCTATCCAACCCAAACACGCTGCCTTCAGATCCATGTTCCATAGACTTAAAGAAGTCCCAATGAACACAGAAAACATAAACAAAGAACTAGACACAATTAAATATTTAGCATACACAAAAGGATACAACACCACAATAATAGACAAACTATGGTACAAAATACAAAAAAACACTAAAATTAATACTACAGACAAGGAAAACAAATACATCACATTACCATACATAAACAAAACAACAAACAAAATAGCTTGCAAATTTCAAAAAAAAAGGATACAAAACAGCATACAAAACTAATAACAAGTTACAATACAAAATGCAACACAACACCAACAACAAAGATAAACTACAAGCACCAGGTACATACAAACTAATTTGCGACAAATGTAACAAATTCTACATTGGACAAACAGGTGGCAGCTTTAAACAAAGAGTCGAGGAACACAAACAGAACACCAATTCAACATTTTACAAGCACATAAAAGAAACAGGACACAAATACACAGACATTTACCATAACCTAAAAATCTTACACATCAACAAAAAAGGATCACATCTCAACTCACTAGAATAATATGAAATTCAGACACACAAAGTACAAACATATTAAAGGAACAAACTCTATCCAAATTACACATACTCTTTGATACTATCGAAAACCTACCTTTAAAACAGTCACCGCTTGACCTGACATCTCCAAGCAGAAGACACCGATGAAGATCGCCACATAGCGATTAAACGTTCTGTCTTAGTAAGTTTTAACAAATTTACAAAATTTAAAGTTCGGACAGTCATAAACTATTGTTTAAGTAATTAATTAAGATTCACTGAACGTAATAGACTACAAAATTCAAGACTTGGAAATTGTTTATTAGAACACAATTGAGAAAGTTTAAGATTAAGTGCATTCAAGAACAAATGGCGCTAACAAGGGCTAAATCACTGCTCAGTAGTTTATCCTTATTTGCAGTTCATCTCACTTCAAAACTCGTGGTCAACCGAATGCATAATATAGTAATAGTCTAACATAAAATATTTAATCACTTTTCCGTAACAAAAAAAAAAAAAGCATTTATAATATTGCAATAGAACATGGTGAAATAATAACATTTAAAACTAACACCTTAATTAATTTACTGTGATTATTCACTTAACTATGTTTTGATATGATGGTGTTGCGGTTTTGTTTGATTTATTGTGAGTAAATTCATGGAGATCGCTCATTTAGAGCTGATGCTTTTACTTAAGGACAGAACACACTGTAGAATCACGTTGTTGCTTGAATGCCATAATGGAATGGAAAAGAAACAAGAAAGACAATATGGCGGCAATAATCTTAGCACAGGAATGTGGATTGAAAAATGTGATACAGCCCCATCCAGCGCTCAATGCTGTGACATTAATATCAGCTGTTGTAACTTAGCAGAAGACAGAGAAATGTTCAAATGTATTGGCTTTCAAAAAGAGGTTTTCAAAAGCTCTCTCCTATGTAAAAGAAGTTTCCATGAACAATAACTCCATATTTATCAATTGACCCAGCCCTATTTTAAGTGGTAGAAATTTGTTAGGTGTATTTTTGGTACTTTGCTTCTTAACTAGTCATGCTAGTTGATTTTTTGACTGGTTTTTCTTCATATCCTTAATTTTATAAAAAATTAGTAATTGATTTTTCTGCAGTGATATTCAACAAATATTTTTATTAGTTTAAAATATATTTTTTGTAATATATATTGTTACTTATTGAAATTATTATTTTTTTTAGGGACCATTCTTGGCCTTGGCTTTAGTGTGATGGTGGGTTTTCTTCTTTGTTTACTTTTAGTTCTTTTAACCACAGCGGCTGCATTTTTAACAGCATATTTTACCCTTGAACAGATCTACAAAGTTTTTTTTAAAGTCTCATACTAATGAACAATTCAAGAGGAATAGTTCAATAAAATTCTAAGAATGTATAACGTGTTTAAACAAAGCATTTATAAGAAATAGACTTGTGAAGTACTTATAATTATTTATTATTATAACTTATTAATTATTGTGGATAATTTTTACATAATACCATAAATCTGTTTTAAGTTATTAAAATTGATGAAACTTCTTAATAATATAGTTATAAAAAGACAATTTGTGTTTCTGTATGTTATTAATTTTATATTTTTGAAAATAAAAATGTTTTATCAATTTTAGTATTGTGTATACCAATATCATAAATGAGTTTTAAACATTGTTGTGGTTCTAGATCAAAAGAGAAAGTTATATACTCTCACGGTATAAATATATGTAGAGAATAGGTGGCCAAATAAGCTCAGGCTACCATGATCAAGTGGCAGCACCAGGAAGATGGACGTTCAAGTTGGTATGGTTCAAGTGGGCATTAGTATGGCACCAGTTATGGAAAAAGGAATTTTTATGTTACTCAGTTTCTGACAGGTCACAAATATTTTGGATCATACTTTCTTTAAAGTAGACAGAGTGTTCATGTTACAAAAAGAAAAGAAAATGGTTAGAGTCAGAATAATGTAGTATAAAGGCACCTACCTGAAGTAATAATACAGCGGCTCCAAGGTTGAATGTCATCCTGGAGATAGGGGTTTACTGGGTGACTATCAGACGGTTGAGATATTAACAATGTCGAGAGGAGTCTCACATTCTGTATGTAATGCATTTGCCTCTATACAAAATGTACTGATTTAGTATTAGCTCTAAGCCAGAGGCTAACTTTTAAAATGCCTTAGCCCATCACACAAATTTGAGCACAAAAGTGACATGAAGGTCTGAGGTAAAATATTTTGACGCAATTATTGTTTTGTAGAACTTACATAGGTAGATTGTTTGTGTTGTACATGTTGAGGTTTTTGTCCCAGCTTTTACATAGGACAAGCAGGGAGAATATTTACTACAAGATACAACGAACACGTAAAACAGATAAGACACAACCCAAATCAAATTTCGCCACACACATACAAAATTCACTACTCTCACAAACTGACATAGACACCAATTTAAAATCCTACACTATGTCAAAAAAAGCAACAAACTTAACACAGTAGAAAACTACAAAATATATAAATAAACACCATAAATACTATTTGAACACATTCCAAATGACAAAATACTCTAACAACAAAATACTATATCTGAGCACATAATTAACAACTACTCTAAGAACAAAAACACACCACAAAACAGAAATACACCACAGACTCACACCAACACAACACACCTGAGCAACAGTCTTGTCAGTAATTCACAGCATTGAATACTAGATTCACCCTGACCAAGTGCAAAACGGGTCTGCTGAATAAATCAGTAAGTAGTGTTTTTTTGCCAAGTTAATACAAAAATTTATGTTACTTAGTTAGGCTATACATTATAAAAAGAATTATTAAATCATTTATTATTATATTATACTTAGAACATTTATTTTTAAATAAATGAAAAAGGTCTTTGAAATTTTATATGGCTAATATGTTCATTAAATCTGGTTAATATTTTTCTTTTTGTTTGGCCAATATAAATATTACTACATGAATTACAATTTATTTTATAAATATAAAATTAAAGAAGAATAGAACCAGAAATAGTCAAGAATTAGAAGTAATCAAAAGTTTAAGAAATCGTAATTGTTATTTTTTAAAAGCGGATAAGGGAAATACTATTGTAATTTTAAATAAAGAAGATTATGTTAATCGAGTTAATAATTTGTTAAAAGAAGAAATGTTCATGAAATTAAAAAAGAATCCAATAAACAAATTTGTAAAAGAAACGGTAAATATTATTAGAAGTTGTAATTTAGTTATTCCAAAAAACGAAATTTATAAATTTAATGTTTCAAATGCAGTTCTACCTAGGTTATATTGCCTCCCAAAGATACACAAAGAAGGTAATTTGATGAGACCGATAGTTTCGGGGATTGACTCACCATTTTATCTTGTGTCAAAATGGTTAAATAAAGTCTTTGGAAATTTTAAATTTAATATAGAATCCAGCTCAATAAAAAATACAGGAGAGTTTATAAATAAATTGAAAAATATTGAACAGACAGAAGACGAAATATTTGTATCGTTTGACGTTTGTTCACTATTCCCAAGCATACCAGTTCCTGAAACATTAATTTTGTTAAAAGAATTTTTAATTGAAAATAACATAGAGATTAATGAAGTTAACGAATATGTAAAATTAACTAAATGTTGTATGACAAAAAATTATTTTTCATTTAACAATGTATTTTACCAACAAAAAGATGGTACAGCTATGGGGAATAGTTTATCACCTTTCATAGCCGAACGTTTTATGAAAAATTTTGAAAAGGAATTAAGAAACAAACTCCCGTATTTTCCTAGAGTATGGTTTAGATATGTAGATGATATTTTCGCAATTTTTAATACTAAAGAGTTTAACGTAGAACATTTTTTATCATTAATTAACAATTAACATAGAAACATTAAATTTACTTTTGAAATAGAGCATAATAAATGTTTACCGTTTCTTGCTGTATTATGTTTTAGAAATAATAATAAAATCGAATTTGATATATATAGGAAACATACAAATAATGATAGATATATCCCGGTAGATTCTAACCATTGTAAGTTAGCAGTTTTTAATACCATGGTTAATAGATTAATTACAATTCCATTGCATAAAAATAGAATTAAATGTGAGTTGGCCAAAATTAAAGAAATTACTAAATTCAATGGATATGATCCTAAAATAATAGATAACATATTGAGAAAACAAAAATTAAAAAAGTTTAGAAACGATTCTACTACCTTAATAACACAAAAAGAAAATATTAAAAATCAATTCATTAGCCCACCATTCGATATAGATTTAACAAAAGGTTTAGAAAAAGTTTTTAAATAGGTAAATTTAAAAGTAGCTTAAGAAATGTATTAGGTAACCCAAAAGATAAAATAAAGGTGATAGATAAATCTGGGATTTATAAAATAAATTGTAATTCATGTAATAAAATTTATATTGGCCAAAGAAAAAGAAAAATATTAACCAGATTTAATGAACATATTAGCCATATAAAATTTCAAAGACCTGAAAAATCTAGTGTTGCAGAACATATTCTAAACACTAAACACACTTTAGAATTAAATGATCTCAAATTATTGAAAACTGTTAATTCAAAAGGTCTTTTGAATAGTTTTGAAAGTTTGTACATTCACAAATATGACGAAAATAATTTATTAAATTGTGATAAAGGGCCTATCCCTAATTCTCAGTTATATTCATTAATTAGGAGATAGTTATAACCTTTTTTGTTAAAAAATAATATTATTGTTTTTTAGTAAAATTGAAATATTTGTAACGGTAACTCTTCACCACAGGAGTTGAAAGACCGGACCAAGTTGCAGAGGGGGAATTTACTGCAACGTGATTGGTCGGACTAGTTTTTTAAAATAAGGGGCGTTGCAAAGTAGTTACCGGTTTATGCCTATATACTTGTTGTATTGTGTTGTTTAAAGTTAGTTGTATTTTTTAAATACCTCTGAAGATGATTGCTGGGCAATTGAAATGTACATAAGGTTTAAAATTAAAGTTATTTGTGGTTTAGAGGTTTTTTTTGTATAAAAATAAACATTACGCCACAGTTGCTTCATAGAGTTATACTTAGAACATTAGTTGTAATAAAATGAATTTGTCCTGGAAATTCTTTAACTTGCTCTTTTGGTCAGTTTCTTATTGGATGGTAGCCCATTATTGGCAGTTGCAAGGAATATTTCATTATTGTGGCAGGACTTAGGCTGAGTGTAATGCAGTAGTGGATTGGAAACCACTATTAATAGATTTTAAAATAATATAAAAGAGATTTTTTTTAACTAGACAGAAAACTGACAGACAATAGTCCGGTCTATAGTTTTAAAATAACATTTATAAACATGACATAATGATATATTTTGGACAAATTGTGTCTTTTGTTAATCAGAGGGAGCAAAACTTTAAATTATCATGGAAAGAGCCTTGAAACTAAATTATTATCAAGATAAATCTGTCATTTCCCTGTAGAATCCAAGCAAATAAACAAATTTAATTGAAAATAGTTTCAAATAACCTGTACTGTGCGTGTGTATGTATATGTGTGTGTGTTGGATAGTTAATATCCTGAGTATATCTGTTCATTTTGTAGTGCTTAAAATCACAGTTTCAACGTTTTTGGACTTTAACCGTTGTTGGATTCATCTTGTTAATGCTAGATGACATTCCTGTGAAACGTTGGAACTGCAATTTTATGCACTGATGTACTCCGGATAATATCTATTTGTCATATTTTTCCGTCCTTGAAAAAATATGTATCAGCATTTTGTGTGTGTGTATGTGTGTGGTTGTGTGTGTGTGTAAAATTGTATGCAATATTTATTACATAAAATCATTTATTATAAACACATTTCAATTACCACATATTCTGAGCCTTACCACTATTTACTATTAAATGTGTTGTTATAGGGTTCTGCTATGTTATGTATTATATGAATGAATACATGGACATAAGGCATTGGTATATACAATTAATGTATAGGGAAACTGAACGAATAAAGATTTGTATAGTAGTAGAAACATTCTGTAGAGTAAAATAATAAAATTCAATTTTTTGTAATAAAAAAATAGTAATTTTAAAGTTTGGTTAAAATAGTTTGATTGAGTAAATATATTGAACAAAAAGTTTAAAGAAAATTATAATTATTTAATGATAGTAATATATTATGTCTTATTATGTTATTAATAACTGTAGTTATCTATTTTATGAACTAAGGATTCAAGCTAAGGCCTATGAATTTAAAATACTTTTTATGTATTTTTAAAATATATTGTGTAGTTGAAATGTTTAAATTAAATTGATTGCAAAAAGTTATTTATATTTTAATTTTTAAACTGAAAATAATTAAATTCTATGTATTTATCTTCTTACATAAATATTCTTTAAAAAAATATGAATTTTTAATATTATACTGTATTTATTTCTTACTCCTAATTTTGTCATTGTGATGGTATTTAATGTACTTTATCATTATTTAGTTAAATACAATGATGCTGATTTTTTCCTAATGGTGTTGAAGAATTACCAAATTTCATTAACTTGGTGCAATCAATTTTGAAGGTTTGGTATTGAAGATATTCAAAGTTTGCTTTTTTTATTATATAATAATTTAAAGTACAGAGAAGTCTTACGTTTTTGGAAGTATTAATTGTCACCTTGTAGAAGATTTATTACAATTGTTTTAGAGAGGATCATTTCTTTTGTCATTCAGGGGTTGTTTGCGCCGAGGGAGGAGGCTTATATTCGCCAAGGAAAGCCTTATAAATGACCACTGCCAGAAATGCCCCGGTCATGGGACCTACCCAAAATACCTAAAACAAGAAATTGAGGTTTATTTTTTAAAATTATATGCACCAGTATTATTGGGACAATTGTTATATGACAAAATGTCAAAATAATGTTTTTAATGTAACAGTAGTTATTATGAATTTCCTATCTACAAAAAAAATGTTAGATTTCATTACTAATCATTATTAATACCAGGAATTAATTTCAATTTCGGGGTTTGCAAATTAATTAAATATCTAATAAGATTTGAACTAGGCTTATTATTTCAATTTAACTGTTGTAATAATAATTTGAACACAAACCCCAGGGCTGCTGTTTTAAAAAAACTTAAACCATATTATATAAACCATTGACTTCCAGGTAGGCCTTGCTATAAACACAAATATTAAACAGTTATGTTTGTTGTTTCCATCTTCACGTGAGCTACTAGTTTTCACTAAACTAGTGAACCGGACCTGAATTACGGTCCAAGTTGAAAATGGGACACATCTCCCGAAACGGCCGTCCTCAACAAATATAAGTAAGTGCTACTATAGGCAAGTTTGTAAATAATTTCAAGTGTTTAGTGAAAACTAGTAGCTCACGTGAAGATGGAAACAACAAATATGAATATTGCAAGCCGAGCATCAACCATCCATTGATACCACATTACTTACGGCCCGAGTTGACAATGGGACACATCTCCCGAAACGGCCGTCTTCAACAAATATAAGTAAGTGCTACTATAGGCAAGATTGTGAATATTTTCAAGTAAACAGTTATATTGCTAGTTGTAAGATACGTAATTAATTACATTAAAAATTCTATGTTAATAATAATTGTCTTCTACCTGTCTGAACAGTGGCTCTTCACAACCTCAAAATTCAATTTAGGTAAAAGACATAATATACAGTACCGAAAAACCGTTAAATCGAAAAAAACTTAGAGTTTACACAGCCAGTATGGGCTCCCATTGTTGTTCACCAAAACAACCCCCAATAAAATCAAATAATCTTGAATAAAATATAGTTTAGGGCATTAAAATATAAGCTAAATATATTGAGTTTTTATGAAAAGACTTAACTAACTCTAATAATTTTCCTACAGTATCGCTGACTGGCACCTTGAGACACACATTATGTCTCGTACATAAGTATTTAAATTTTATTGTTCATTTTCCATATTATTTTATTTTTGTTTGTAAGGAGTGTTTTGTTTCAAGAAACAGATTCTTATAAATACCCCAAATTAACGTGAAAATTTATGATGTTTTAGACTTGATACATTAATTCAAGAAATCACATAAAATCCTAAAGCGGTATAAAATAATAGTACCAAATTTTGTCTAATCAGTAGGTATTCTGAACTGTCTTTTATTGAGGAGTGTTCCGTACCATCAAATCCCCAGCACTAGGGGCTCCACAATAATGATTCGTACAGAGCTGCTAACTGCACTGTACTTACTGCCATACTCATGAAACCATTTTTAATATTATTTTTTGGTATTTAGTTTTAGACACATACAGTATTGTTTATTTAAAATAAAAACAATACTTTATTCCCTTTGTAATTTTATAAACATTACAACCTCCAAAATAATTTCAATTGTAAAAATTCACCAGTATTTAAAAAATTATACCATATTTTTATTTCTTGATATTACTTGATTCAAGTGGAATTCATAGAATTATAACTATGATAAATATTTTTTTATTTATATTATTTAAAATTAACAAATCTGGTGGTGTACACTTTCCAGTACGCCCACCACACTGTACATATTATTGTTTTTGTTATGGAATGCATTTTATGGCACAAAATTACACTTTACAAAGTAAAGCTATTTATATTTTAACCCTTGGCTACACTGATTGTTGTTGTGTATCAGCTGATATTTTTATTTGGAAGCCTGACATTTTTAATATACACTAGATATATTGTAAACGAACCATTGTTTGTGTCGTTTATAGCCATTTAAAAAGATTGTGCCAGTCAAAAAATGGAATTTAATTGTGAAAACTTTTGTGCAGTGATTTCTGACGTGGATTAATCAGACAACAGTGCACTGATCAACTTAAATTCCACTTTTAGGAATAAAGCCCCATCCTTTGCCACTGTAAAATGCTGGTATAACGAGTTCAATCGTGGTCGTTGTTCTTGAAAACATTGACACTGTGCAAAATATGATCATCTAAGATCGTTATGTGACATATTGTGAAACTGAGACATCTGCAGGCATTAGTTCCATCAGCATACATAAAATATTGCACGAACATTTAGCTGTGAGAAACGTGTGTTGTCGTTGAATCCC
Source organism: Prosapia bicincta (assembly GCA_036971475.1). NCBI lineage: Eukaryota > Metazoa > Arthropoda > Insecta > Hemiptera > Cercopidae > Prosapia > Prosapia bicincta. Next base: position 270,683,552 of record JBAIZL010000004.1, on the reverse strand, counting down.
AAACAATTTGACAAAAGCCCCAAAACATGCTTGTGTCAATTGGTGAAAAAAAAGGTTAAAAAATTTAATGCTGGTGCTTCCAAAAAGGTGTATAAGTAACAGGTGACGAATCATGGATATATGCGTATGAGCCAGAACGAAAACAACAGTCGGCAGTATGGGTGTTTCAAGACGAACCGAACCCAACAAAAGTTGTTTGTGTTAGGAGCACTTCAAAACAAATGGTCACTTGTTTTTTCTAGAAAACTGGTCATGTAGCAACAGTACCTTTGGAGGAGCGTAAAACAGTAAATTCTGAATGGTATACAACCATTTGTTTGCCAGAAGTCTTTGGTGAAAACAAAACAAGAATTGTCGGATCATCCTCCATCAAGACAATGAAAGCACCCACACATCTCGTGAAACAACCAGCTTTTTCAACACTCAAAAGATCAAATCGATGGGTTATCCGCCTTACAGTCCTGATTTGGCACCCAATGATTTCTTTTTACTCCCAACTATCAAGGATAAGTTGTGAGGACAATGATTTTTGTCGGCAGAAGAAGCTGATGAAGCATTCAAAAACAATGTTTTGGAGTTACCTAACGCAGACTGTAAAAGATGCTATGAGATCTGGTTCCAACTCTTGCAAAAGTGTATAAACCTTAAAGGAGAGTATTTTGAGAAGCAATAAAGCCACTTTCAACAAAAAATTGTTTGTATTTATTCTTAGGCTCAAAATATAAATAGTGACCCTCGTAATATCAAAATTTTACAAAATCCCATTTTAAAGTTTACTTACATTACGTAGCCTGAGTAAACTCAAAATTTCAATTCTCTACCTTTTACACTTTAGGTCCTAAGTTGATTTTTAGGTCGTTCAGTTAAGCTGTATGAATTTCCTATGTATTTGTTATAAAAATATATATTCAGGAGAATTCTAGTAATCTGAATCAATTGTGACCAGGAACCAACCGGATAAACACAAATTCAAATAATTGGAATTTTTCAAAAGTGTCAGTTTTAATTGACTACTGTATCTATGTTGCAAATGGGAGAAAAACTGTATATTTTTATTTATAATGAACCAAACTACTTACCCCCACCCAGAACCTACCTCTATCTAAACAAAACATGTCAATGCCTCCCGGGTAAAAGCAAGAAGTCACGTCTTTTGTTAGTTTCTAAGAAAGATTGAAAAATAGTAACCAACCCAAAATTGTATATAAAAATTAAGATTATGTCTAACACTACTTTACAAGTGAATACAAAACAGACTTTAGAATATGGCCTCTATCAGAATCTAATAAAATCTTAGGCTTATATTTACTAACTAATATATAAACTTTCAAAATGTTCAACACTTTATTGTTCCTAACATTTTAAATTAATTTGACATTATTTGTATCTGATTGTTTGTAATGTATGAGCAGCAATACTTGACTTGTCTAACATTATGTATTTTATATCTCTAATAGCCATTTAAATCTTGTTAAAACTCTTCTTCTAATAAATGTGAGATTTTATTAAATGCTGGTATTCCAAATTATATTTTGTCTTCGCTTTTAAAATAATGTTAATGCTTTTATATACAATTTTGGGTTGGTTACTATTTCCTTTTTCTTAGAAACTAATGTACAAGGATTTGTTTCAATGTTATGTATAAGTTGAGACAATGCAACTCCTTGCTTTTACCAAGAAGGCATGGACACGCTTTGTTAAGAGTAGAAGCCGCAGCATTCTGGTTGAGAACAATTAGTTTGGTTCATTATAAATAAGTTAACCAGTATGTATTGTCATGTCTCTGAGGATGGTTACTTGGGTAACAGAAATGTACATAAGACTAGAATAAAAATATTTGTGGTTAGAAGTTGTGTGTATTATGTATTCGTATTAAATCACAGTAAATTATTCCAAGTAATTACATGATTGACTGTAAATAATTTTTTTAAATAGGATTTTTTTAATCTCACTGTAGACATATCAAGCTCTTTTCCCTTTAAGAATATTATTTACTTTGTCTATTAAGTAATTATTTTGTGTAATTAGAGAATTGCCTTTGTGTAAAATAATCTATTATCTTCATAATCATTATGAACAATTCACATTTAAAACCTGTCAAGGTCCTCATATGGTAACCAAACTAAGAAACTGTAGAATAGCTGAATATAATAGTACCGGTAGGTTAAAATTATATCATTTTGGCATCCAACAAATAACACTTAAACTCTAAGATCACTTTCTAAAGGATAATATTTGCACGTAAAAACCTTTAACATAGTTGAAGTAAAACGAGTTGTTTTACCTTCAATGTTCTATACATCCAATTCAATAATAATAATATTATTATTATTATCCCAATACATGAACATTGCTATGTATTAATTCCCTTTGCAAAAAACCACTACTTTCTGAGGTTTCTCAGCGACGTGTTTTGCTCTTGGATAGTGCATTGTTCAATGCTGTCACAAAACAATTTCATTATTCAGAGGGTACTTGTTAGTTATGTGCTCGAATATAGTATTTGATTGCGTTTAATCATTTAGTTTGTGTTGTAGTTGGATTTTGTGGTGTTTGTATATTTCAAAATTTTCTGTTGTGTTGAGTTTATTGCTTTTTTTATATAGTGTAGAATTTTTAGATTAGTGTCAATGTTTGTAACATGTCCTATATATGTAAGGCAAAATTTGAATTGGGATGTGTGTTTTTGATTGCTTTGATGTGTTCCTTGTATCATGTGTTCCAGTTTCTTCTTTTTTCAACTCAGAATACAAAGGAGACATAAAAGCCATCAAAATCACATAGCTCATCAAATTTTGCCATTCACATGCTACACACATACACCAACAATGACACATGTAGAAATTCTACACCATACGAAAAAAATCAACAAACGAAACAGCACATTCTAAATGATAAAATACTCACATCAAATACTATATTCAAACACATAATTAACAACTACATCTGAACGGCAACACATAATAGAACACAAAAACACCACAGATACACAATAACACAACATAACTGAGCAAACCATCTTATCTGTGACTCACAGCATTGAACAATGCATTGAAACACATCTCCTGAGAAACATCAGTAAGTAGTGGTTCATTGCCAAGTAAATTAATAAATAAATATTATTCAAAAACCTCATAATGTAGAACCAAAAAATTGAAAGTTAAATGCGTAATAAATCAACTTATAACTCTTGTTATATACTGTGAACTTACAAAATTTAATAATTATGTATTCCTTAAAAACATTTATCTACGGTATATCTACAAATTATTTATAATAATAACTTATAAAAAACTATCATTTCCTAAAAATATATAAACTTGATGCGATAAAGTAAGAAAACGTGGTATGAGGTCTTAGTCAGGTATTTAATAATATGTATTATTTGAGCCTCAGTCATGTGCTTGTTACGAAAGAACGAACTCTAACTTCTAGTTTATTTGTGAATTATAGTGTTTTCAGTGATACTAAACTAAATAGGATAAAGAATGAACATCATTACTTTGTTCCTGTATCAAGAAATTAAAATAGGTTGAAGACATTTTTAGAAACAATATTTGAAAAATGAATTTTCAAGATAGAATTCTTCTATACTCACCCAATGATAAGTGAAGTTTCCGGCCATAAGAGCTGGGCCAAAGCTTCGAGCTGGGTTAAGACTAGCACCTGTGTACTTGCCCTTAACATAAATAAGTAGATATATCATTAAATATTTTAAATTTAATATTTCAAAAATAATATCAAAACCCTGATTAATTACTGTAAACAATATAAATGCTGAAGATAATCAAGCACATAGGGTGGAATTTGCTTCTGGAACTAGAAAAATAGAAATTTCAGTTTACAAAATTCAGCAGATCCAAGTCCTATTTAAAGAAAGAATACATGAAAAACACTACTGTGTACAGTGTACAATTTTTTTTTACAGCTACTTGTTGTAATCATATTGAATTCACTGATTAAATTATATAAGTGACTATAGCGTAACTAAGTGAATACTTTAGAGCTACTTGCTGACACATTTCAAAGCAATTGTTTCATTATGAAGCTAACCATAGATGTAACAACAAAACAATTACAAAAAAAAATACTTGTAAATATATTACAACTTGCCTATAATAGCACTTGCTTATATTTGTTGAGGACGGCCGTTTCGGGAGATGTGTCCCATTGTCCTCGACTCAATGGTTTTATGAATTAATCAGAATCAATCAAATCAAGATGATTATAACAACAAACTTGAAATCTATGTCAGTGAAATACAGATAAATTTACATTGATTATAAGCTAGGCAACTTGTTAATTTATTGGTCCAAATTTAATATTAGGTTCTTTTCATTCCAGGCTGTAATATTTTTGCAGCAGTGATATGAACACAATGAGAGGTTATTTCTATTCCAAAAACATTATATCCAGCACTGGAAACATGCTTTTTCATTGAAGAAGAAAATGTATCAAGCGGTACATTTTTCAAAGTTTTTCCATATTCTCTCACTTATAACCTTGTCAATCACTTCCACAAGAACTCTTATATATTTAATTAATATATTGAATACAAATAAAGGTCTTGGTGCAAAATTCATTGTACAGTACAGTCCAACAGTTAGTGAAGCAAGAGAGAATAAAACAGGACAAAGTGGCAACTATGTGTAAACATATTAGTAGTTATAGTAAATGATTTTACCTACAACAGTTGTTCTTATGTACCATATACGTAGTTTTTGTTTTGAATTTTATAAACGAGTTGTAGGAATTGATATTTATAACATTTCTTTAATGAAAATCTTATTGTAAGTTTATTTTCCAATAAATAAATGTAAATTCTGCCCATTTAATTTAATGAAAATGTTGCTTGTCTTTAAAACTGCTGTGGTATGTTCACAGTGTGAAGGAGGAGACACACTCACATGACTTTCAGTTTGTAATAACTACATGACAAAAAATATTGTTTGGCTTCTAAAATTATTTTTTCAAGTTAAATAAACAAGTAATGTTTTAGAATTAAGATATTTCCAGATAGCTTGAGAAATATAAACTTGAGATTTATAAATCAGATTTCCAAAACTATACATCTGTGTTTAGGAGCAAATATCTTTTTTATTTTTGATACACACACACACACACACACACACACATACATACATACATACATATATATATGAAGTTGATAAATTACTATTGTAAATACTTTTATCCACCACTAAGTGCAATAATTTTACCTTGTTGTGATGAGACACCTTTCGGTCACTTGACCATTGTCGAATCACTGATTCTGGTGACCGAAAGGTGCGTCATCACAACAAGGTAAAATTATTGCACTTAGTGGTGGATAAAAGTATTTACAATAGTAATTTATCAACTTCATAAAGTCAGTGCAACGGAAAAATAATGGACAACGTAAAATATCAATATATATATATATATAGATTCTTATCTTTGAAATTTGACATTTCATCCTTATAATATGTTAATATGTCCTTTGTTAATTTTAATAACTATATTGTAATTTTCAAAATAATTTTCCTGAAAATATTAAATTTATATCTAATTATAAAATTTAAAACACAATTTTTGCTATGAACAAAAGCTCTTCTGTAAATTTTTATTGAGGTCAAGTTACCATAGAGCTTTTCATTATACTAATTTTAAAAATACTCAACCACGTGAATACGTAATTGCTTACTTTCTGACGCGTTTATAACATTCGTTCCTTTTACAAAGCTAACCCTCTACTGGCGGCATCGGGTGTAAAGGCTCTAACGGGAATGGATTTATGACTGTGGAATGGGGTGGGTTGTTTGAGTTCTGTGTCATATAATAGAAAAGACTGTTGGTTTCAAAGTGTGTGTGATCATTTACAGTAATACGTTTTCTTTATCTGTTGCGTAGTGTTTGTGAATTTCATATTTTTCAAAGGTTGTTAGTTTTTTACTTTGTTTTAATGTGTGTAGAACATTTAAATTAGTGTGTATATGGTGGGTGTTTTTTAGGTGTTTTGTGTAGCTGGATTTAGGGTTTGTTTTTTTTTGGGTAATGATTTTTAAAGGAATTAATGTTTTGAAACGCCTCAGCAAGTAAGCAATTACATATTCACTTAGTTAAGTATTTTAAAAATTAGTTTAATCAGTGAATTCAAGATGATTACATTAAGCAACTTTTTTATTATAGTTACCACAGAGCACTATTTATGATGTGTGGTAACCATGGCAATAGTTTAAGGTTATACAATGGAGGTTTCTATGACAACCAGATGGGGAGCAAAATTTCATATACTTCTTTAAAAAATATATTTCCAGGTATTGGAAGGTTGCCAAGGCACGGTAAACTTCAAACATGAAGATTCTCAGTTCGAATCCACCTGGACCCTACAAATTTTATAATTTAATTACTGAATAAGTATTTGTAAAAACTGTATTGACATCAATTGTCATCCACTACAGGTTTAAAAAAATGTATTTGAACTTAGTTGGATGAATAAAAACATATTTTATTAAACGGTTGAAAATTTGTGCGAGATGTATATCAGGAGAGTAAGAGCTAATAGAAGGAATTTTAAAATAATGAAAGATTCATAATAGGATCTTTACACAAACACAATTGAAAAAGTTATTTGATCTAGTTGTTTAAAAATATATTTAAAATGGTTTGTGTTTAACTCATACTGGTTTATGAATCGCTTTCGCTGAAAGTGTACTATCTCCTTGTATAGTTACCTGGGATATGGTAACACCCAGAAACTGTCGGCTACCCTGTTTCCCTTCCATAACTTCTTCTAACACTGTTTTAACAGATACTTAGTGCTTTTTATAGCTGTAGCTGTGTTAGTTTTGAGGTTAAGTGTTAATATACACTGATTGTGGAAATAAAACTTAAATAATTTAACACGTAGCAAGATATAGGTGTTTGAAGAAATTTCAAGTGCAAACAACCAAATGCCTGATACACCTAATAGGATTGTAATTATAAATAAAAGAAGCAGTTGTGTAAAGTTTATCAACATTTTGTAAGAACGTATGAACTTGGTCTTAATGTCAGATATACAAACCAAATCAAAACAGCATTTCAAGGGTGCAACAATAATGTAAATGTGTGTACAAACTGTTATTTTCCAAAACATGTAACACCAGAAAAGTAGATTTTTTTTAATTCACTGTTTATTATACTACATTAAATTATATACTAATTGCTATTTTTTATGGTGACAATAAACACTTCCTTTATAATTTATGTACATTGTTTTCATTTTATATGTGAAAATTTTCAAATGTAAGTATACAGCAAATATGGTAACACAGTATTTACTTAAGCATAGTATAAGTAGAAAAAGTTCATACATTTGTCATTTTTAAGTAAAAAGTAACAGAATTTTGTCCAACATTTGGTTACATTCTTTCACTTCCCTGCCCAGGATTGAATACAAACCACTGTAAAGGAACATGTTCCATGTGGGACGTAACTGTTAAGTAACAGTATAAACAAAATCATTATATATTTTAAATAACAAAACTGTCCTCAAGCAATGTAAAACGTGTTAGTGCCTCATCCCAATTAGTGTAAAGTCAATTATATGTATATAATAAATAAATAAATATATATGATATATTTCCAATTTTAAGTAATTATTGCTTAACTAGGTAAATACTTTTGAACTTACTTGCTGACTTTTTTCAAAACAATCATTCCATTTAATAAGCCAGACCTATATTGTCGGCGATGTTTTTGGGAGTTTTTTGAGAAAAATTTTTAATACTTTATAGATAAAAATAATTTCATTATTTTCTTATTACACTTTTGCTATTACTTGCGACCAGACTTTTTGTTAACTAAAAGTTGTTAAATTGTTAACTTACACTTGGAGGGAACGTTTTCGTCTTACGACTTCTTCAGCCTCCAGGAATAGCAAAAATGTAATAAGAATTAACAACCAGCTCGTCATGAACAGCAACAAGATTTCGATATTCTTTATTTTATTGATTGAAATTTACTTTTTATGCATTTGTCATAACACCATGTTATTTCATAGTACTTACCCCTGGCAGAGCAATGGCGACAACAGCTATGCCAAATTTAACTGGCATTGAATCATGTCTGTTGGCACAGCGCTTGTCCCAAGCAGCGCACACAACCAGAGTTAGGATCCCAGTCATGTAAGCTTCACTAATCGCTCCACGTACAGGCCCTAAACTAGGAACTGGCAGAGTTACACAAAAATTTTCAAATGTACATGTATCTGGTGATATCAACTGCAATAAACATGTACAGTAGGTAAAATAGTAGACTGACATAAGAGTCAAACATTGTTTGAGACAAAAATATTGTTTGGCTTCTAAAATTATTTTTTCATGTTAAATAAACAAGTAATATACTGACACTTCAAATATCAGAAAGAAGATGTAATTAGACATATGCACTTAAAGAAGGGATATCCAATTTAGAATATTAAAATAATGCCAAGGTTGGATTGAAAATAAAGTATTAAATGTAAATTAATATTTTTGAAAACAGAAATCAAAATGATGTGACAAGTAGTTGTGACTAAATAGGTTCTCTGAATTAACGAGTGAAGAATTGTTGGTGAAAAATTTTTGAAAAATGAAAACATATTTTGTATATATATATATATATATATATATATATATATATATATATATATATATATATATAGAAAATACTGGAAACTAATAGAAAATATGGAAACTATTCTTTAAAAACGTAAAATTGTGGATGGCCAGATATTGAAATGTTAAAAACTGTTTATAAATTTAAAAGCTAGAGTTGCAAAAATGTGGGGTAAATTCAAAAAACAATTAGGGATGAAAATAAGATCAGTATCAGGAAGAAGCTACAATAATAGATTGTTTACCTTCAGAATAAAGATACATTAATATCATCACTGAAACTATGAACTCACTGAATAAAAAAATACTTTGAAAAAACCTTATCCTATAAATATCAATCAGATGACTTAAATTTTGGTGTAAACATTATTAAATACATTTGCAATACAGAAACAAATATTAAATAGATAAAAACTATTTACAGTAGCAAAGTAATACGGTATTTACTTATAGTTATAAACAGTGTATTAACCTTTCATACACTTAGTTATTTAAGTTCGTTCCTGTTAGCCATAATCTTTCAGTGCAGCACTATTTTTTAGCTTAAGTAGTAACATCTTTGTTGGATTAGATTTTTCTTGTATTTCAAACCGCTCTCATGGAACCTTAACAGATTGTTTCACCCCTCTGCTTCAATGTGTTTTTTTTTTTTTATAAACTGAACTTATCATAACTTATTTCTTCTTCCTTGACACTTTCATTAGCAACAATTTCATCATCATTTAAAATTTCAAATGCTCCAATGTGTCATATTCTAACCACTTTGTTACAAAAGTCAGCTTCAACCACTTCTTCTGAAGTCAGCTTCAAATGGCTTGATATAATATGTCCTCCAATTTTTACTAATTTTAAAAATACTGAACTAAGTGAATACGTAATTGCTTACTTGCTGAGGCTTTTCAAAACTCCATTACCAAATATCCTACAAAACAACAAACACTCAGGTATTTACAAATTAACTTGTAACGATTGTCCCAGCTATTACATAGGCCAAACCAGCAGGTCATTCTATACACGCTTCGAAGAACACATTTCCAAAAAAAACAAACAAACCCTAAATCGAGCTACGCAAAATACCTAAAAAACACCCAAGACATACACACTAATTTAAATGTTCTACACACATTAAAACAAAGTAAAAAACTAACAACCTTAGAAAAATATGAAATATACAAACACTACACGACAGATAAAGAAAACGTATTAAATGATCACACACATTTTGAAGCCAATAGCCTTTTCTAGTATATGACACACAATCAAAACAACCCACCCAATTCCACAGTCATAAATCCATTCCTGTTAGAGCCTTTACACCTAACCGATGCCGCCAGTAGAGGGTTAGCTTCGTAAAAGGAACGAATGTTTTGAAACGCGTCAGCAAGTAAGCAATTACGTATTCACTTAGTTAAATATTTTTTAAATTAGTTTAATCAGTGAATTCAAGACAATTACATGAAGCAACTCCCATTTTTGTCTTAAAGTCGATCAAATTCTTTAAAATTGTATACACTTTTGAGCAAGCAATACAGAAATCAATCAATTTTGCCAAACTTGGGACAAATTTAACAACACAATCTGTATCACCAGGGAAAACAGTATTTTATAGTAATAAGGTAGTTTTTATATTAAGCACAAAGAAAATTATTGGGGGTAAATTTAGTCATATTTTTGCCTTGTGAAAATATTTTCAAAATGATGCTCAAATTCAAATCACTCTGCTTAAACTGAAAAACTCTTTTACATATATCTAATAGAATTGACTTTTGGCACCTTTAACTAATTGTTTTGAGTTTCACACAATATTTTCTACCACCAGATATTACTTGTTATATTCTTACGATATTTACATAGTACTTTATAGGAATTATATAGCACAGTAGATATGGCACCATACAGAAGTAAAAAAAACAAGTAATAAAGTAAAACTGGAACACTTATATAAGCCGAAGCTTACAACAAAAGATATCACAAAGTTTAGATATCACAAACTTAAAATCTTCACACAAAAAATCATTTAAAATTTCATCTGTCAAGAAATACTTGCAATCATTTTAGATAAACTTCAGTTATAAACAATTGTTAGGTAAAACTCTGTGATTATATTTGATTGTTCAAGTAACTGTAATATTAATTATTTTAACTTCATTAGGCTGATTATTAAAAATATAATTTCCTAGATATGGTTATATTTAGTCCCTATAATTTTCTTTGTGCTTAATATAAAAACTATTTTATTACTATAAAATACTCTTTTCCCTGGTAATACAGTTTGTGTTTTTAAATTTGTCCCAAGTTCGCTGAAATGGAACACAGGTGAATAACATTACAAGTAATTATTTATATAAAAACTTGCCGTTTTCGTGTTGTACATCTTGAGATTTTTGTATAAATTACACTTTTTTTTATTAACTTGGCAAAAAAACCACTACTTGCTGATTTATTCTAGGTCAGCCCATTACTCAATGCTGTGAATCACTGACAAGTCTGTTACTCCGATGTTGCCTATCTAACATGTCAGGCGCTATCCACAACACATTCTAAGTGACAAAACACGATCACAATTAAATACTATATTTGAGCGCATAATTAACAACTACTCTATGAACAATAACACACCACAGAACAGAAATACGCCACAGACTCACACCAACATAACACACCTGAGCAACAGTCTTGACAGTGATTCACAGCATTGAATAATGCGCTGACCTAGTGCAAAACGTGTCTGCTGAATAAATCATAAGTAGTGGTTATTTGCCAAATAATTAATACAAATAAAGTATTTATTACAAATAATACAAATAAAAGTATTTATTTATATTATTTAATGGAACAGGAATTTATATCAACAGTCTAATTTACATATACTGTAATGTTATAGAATAAAACCCAATGTAAACGTATAGTAAAATTTAATGAAACTTGTAATACTACTTATTAAGAAATAAATCATTTATATAATTGTAACTGACTTTTACTGCTGCAATGCCTAAAGTGCCTCCTATCATCTGCGACACCACATACAAGAAAAATGCAGGAATAGAAATCTGTCCATGCATGAGGGAAGCCAGAGATATGGCTGGGTTAATATGGGAACCTGAAATATGGCTAACGGCCTGAAAAACACAAATACATTATAAGTTTATAACTCTAAATGTCAAGCTATATTTATTTGTAGAAATCAACAGATTCTTGATATTACAAGGATAAAATTAACCAAGTACACAGTTTTCATATTAAACAGAAACTGGCTGGTAGTTATGTTAAAATTAAAGCAGGACTGGATGAAAAGGTGTTTAACAAAAGAAAAATATAACTAAAACGCTCGGAGATATGTTACTACATTCCACTTGCCTATAGTAGCATTAACTGTTTTGATTATTGAGGGCAGTTGTTTCAGGAGATGTGTCCCATTGTCACCTCAGGGTTACGGTTTGAGTTGGCAATGAGATCTATCTTCTGAAATGGCCGTCTTCAATAATTACAAAAGTAAGTGCTTCTATTGGCAATGGTAACTTACTGATGCATGTTCAAGTGTTTTTAGTAAAAAACTAGTAGCTTAAGTGAAGATGGGATAAAATAATACGAATATGACTGATAAAATATAGAATTGAAATAAGTGGATCATTTGTTGGAATAAAACTGAACTCAGAGCAGTGGCAGTTTGTCCAAAAGGGCTCTGGGGCTCAGCCCTCCCAATTACAAAAATTAATTTTTAATTAATATTCATTTATCTTAAATTAGGTTAAGAAGAGCTTAGAATTATTTAAGTAATGTTAGCATCATAAAATATTTTATCAGTTGATGCACGAAATTAGCCGCAAGCTCCGCGCAGGGCTCACAGCAGAGAGCCCCAGACTAGTGCTTTGAGTGTGCATGGAATAAGCTGAAACAGCCAAAACCGTGCGGTGACGTCACTCAACGCGCGTGTTATGGGTGGCCTGGGATGGAGTCCCGTCGTCCTGCGCCGAGAAATGACTAATCAGTGCTGCTACTACAATTCCGGCTGATTTAGGAAGCAGCATTGTAGGCTTATTTGTAATGTTCTCACAAATAAATGTTGGTGCGTTTGACTCAAAGTAAACAAATCAAATTTTATATTTAATAATAATATGCGTTTATGAAACTACTCTTTTAAACTCATTTTAATGAATAATATTTATGTACTAGATAAGTATTGTTTCCATTTATAGATCCTTTGATGCGCATACACAGTGGCCTAATATACTCTTAAAAGTAAAACATGATTCACACTACTCGTTGAGTACTCGACGCTTTAGCAACCAATAGGCGATCCACTTAACTACCCAACCTTACAACATTTCGAAAATCACACCGTAATACGTCTATTAGTTATAGCAATGTTAATATATGAATCAATAAGTATAACTTAATAAAAGTTGTAGGTGCTTAGAATATAAAACGAGTTAAATGAGTATCAAATTTCAAAATTTTCTCCGCACCTCGTAAATCTGGGGAGACCCCTTGTCATGAGCCCCACCAATGTAATTGGGCAGGAGCCGCCACTGACTCAGAGATAGGGAAATTTCAGTGAGTAGAAGATTTTACTGTATAAATAAAACCTATGAATTAAATATATATAAAAAGTTTTTTAAAAAATTGCTCAACTTTAGTAATTTTCCTTACTTTAGTAATAGAGTTTAATACTTGTTCACAAAATCAATAAAGACAGCAATGTACTACTAGCCTTAAAATTAGGTTAGTACTTGGAGTTTTTGTGTTGTAAATTTTGAGGTGTTTCTGTAATTACACTTTTGGTATCTAATTGGCAAAAATTTTTACTTACTGATATTTTTCAGCAAAAATGGTGAAAAATATCAGTAAGTAGTGGTTTTGTTGTCAAGTTGTAGGTTAATACCAGGTTTTGTTGATACCAGAAGCGTAGGTTAATAAATATTTATCAAAATGGCTAGTTTCGTTAAAAGTCAAATTTAAGACAACGTACTCAGTCCTTTTGCATTTACAAAATAATATTAGAATAATATAGAGTATTGTATAAGTGAAACGCTTTTATGTGGGTGATTGTTAAAAACCTTTAACATTTTCAAATTGATTTATATATTGAATTATTTGATTAATTATATACATATTCTAAAGAAATTTAATTCATTAATTACTCACTAAAAAAAGTAATAAAGTAAAACTGGAAAACTTTAGAAGCTGATGCTAAAAACAAAAAATATTACAAATTTTAGACTGTCTTCAAAAAAAAAAAAAAAACTTAAAATTTCATCTGTCAAGAAATGTCTGCAATAATTTTAAATAACTAAAAACACTTGTAAATATTTTACAACTTACCTATAGTAGCACTTACTTATATTTGTTGAGGACAGCCGTTTCGGGAGATGTGTCCCACTGTCAATCTAGATCATAAATAATCTCAAGGTTTTTGCAGGTAAGGGTGTGGGTGTATTTAGTGACTATTAGGAGTTATGACGTCGAGAAGTGTGTGTGAGTTATAATGTAATTAGGTGTTGAGTATATCTGTAGGGTGTAGTTTGAAATGTTTGTATAATTCGTATTGTTCGGTTGGGTATCGTTGGTTATTTTTGTATTGTTTATATTATATAAGAATTTGTAGATTGGATGTTATGCTTATTTATTCAAGTTTTTGGCGAAGTTTGATTGGTAGTTTATGTTTGTTAGTGCGTTTATATGTTCTTAGTAGCGTGTGTAGAAAGACCTCCCTGTCTGGCCTATGTGAAAACTGGCGCACGAACTGCAAGTTAGTTTGTAAACTCCAGCGGCGTTGATTTTATTATTGAGTGTGAATTTTGCTGTTTTGTAAACACTGAAATCATTTCAAATTGTTTGCTGTCATTGAGAAGTATTTGGTGAAAATAAAAAAACCTCATTAATTATGAATCTTGATTTGAATTAAAAATAAGTATTAATTGTTTAATTATTTAAGTATTATAGTTACAATTGTATATAAATCAGTATGTAATTAATTTCCTATGTAACCATATCTGTCATAAATTTGTAAAATTACTAAGTGTTCTTATCGAATATTAACTAGAGAATTTGAAGGAGCCTAATTCTTTCCTAAATAGCTGCTAGTATTTTACCTTCTGATGGTTCTACTACATAAGCGAAACTAATGAAGTTACTAATTTTAAAAATACTTAACTAAGTGAATATGTAATTGCTTACTTGCGGACGCGTTTTAAAACATTTGTTCTTTTCACAAAGTTAACCCTCTTCAGTGAATTCAAGATGATTACATCAAGCAAATAATAAAGTGTTTATATATTAAGGAATGTGTGTGTGTTTTTAAATGGATTATAATCTATGGTGACTTTAGAAAAAGAACCACAAGAACAATAAGAGAAAGTATTATAAAAACTCACCTCTCTTAAAAGTCAGACTATAACAAAATAGACCACAGATAATTTGGTTGAAGTAACAAAATGTATATCAATATATTTCTTATGTTGTGTATGGGATTTTTGCAATTTAACATAAAACCTACATCTTACCGTAACAGCTGTACAAACAGCAAACCCAAATACAATAATGATATTGAGATGTGTTGCATGAGCACTTCCTATTTCTGGTATCTCAGTATGTAACATGCTGCAGCCGAGGCCTACAAGAATAGCTGTGCCCAATATCTCGGCGACTGCAACAGCCAGCCAATGTCGAAATTTAGAGCTGTCCATGTTTCCAAAGTCCTCATCCCCTCTGAGTTTAGCCCACATGGCTAAAAAAATTTTTAATTTAAAGTTTTATTATAACTTTTATAATTATAGTTAAAAGATATTCTATTTTTAAAAATTTGATATTTCTTATGATCCTAAACAAATATTTTTATTGGTACTAGACATTTTCATAAAATTAAGATAGTTGATTGCTTAATTAAGTTGCCTTCATATATTCACAAAACCTTCCTATTTATCATTGTTATACTCCAACTGTCTAGGAGGATATTTTACATATTTATTTCTTGGAAACTTCAAGTTTTTACAAATAGGTTTTATATATAAATTATAAAGGTAAATATACAAATTTTATTTGGAGTTTTAAATTAGAACCAAACTTGAAAATGATGTATATTATTTTCGGTTTGATCTATATCAGAAAATGATGCATATCATAGACACTGATGAAGATCTCCACAGAGCGATTGAAAATGTTCCGTCAGTAAGTTTTTACAAATTTACAACAAAATTGAAGTTTGAATGGTCATAAACTAATGTAAAAGCTATTAATAAAGAGCTTTATTTTCCATTAACTATTAATCGTGAACATTTGAGCAGTCCTACATGCACAAGCCACAATTCTGTGTAACTCTCATGTAGGAGACAAGATTCACCTTGGTCTCAGTTCAACCTATAATTCACATTAGCCCTAACACATCCTTAATAATTAGAAGATGCTTCTTTATTTCCTTTTCTCTTGTTTTTCATTTAAATGAGAAATAAAGACATTTCATTTGTTTAAATGTAAAAGACAATGAGCAAACAAAAAAAACTTGCAGTTTTTGTGTTGTACATCTTGAGGTTTTTTAATTTACTACTATTTGTATCTCATGGCAAAAACCACTACTTGCAGATATTTTTCAGCATATGCGGTTCACACTAGTATCAGTGTATTGTTCAATGCTGTGAGTCATGAACAAGACTGTTGCTCAGGTGTGTTGTATTGTGTTGGTATGAGTCTGTGGTGTATTGGTGTTCTGTGCTATCTTATTGTTCATAGAGTAGTTGTTAATTGTATGTTCAAATATCGTATTAAATTATGAGTGTGTTTTGTTATTTGGAATGTGTTGCGGATGGTTTTCAAAAATCATCTGTAATGACTGCCCCAGCTTCCACATAGGTCAAACAAGGAGAAACTTCACCAAACGTTCCAAGGAACACATAGAAACACAATCCAAATTTAACTTCACCATTCACATACAGAACACACTACACACATACACAAATATAGACACTAATCTGAAAGTCTTTCACTACATCAAAAAAAGTAACAAACTAAACACAACAGAAAATTACGAGATATACAAACACCACAAAAACCGTCCACAATACATTCTAAATAACAATAAACACTCACAATCTAATATGATATTTGAATACATAATGAACAACTACTCTATGAACAATAACACACCACAGAACACCAATACATAACAGACTCACAGTAATGCATCACATCCGAACAACAGTCTTGTCCATGACTCACAGCATTGAATAATGCATTGATCTAGTATAAAACACGTAGCTAAAAAATATCAGTGAGTATTGGTTTTTTGACAAGTGATACCAATTGTGGTAAACAAACAAATTTTAGTTTCTACATTTTAAATGTAATTAATTATCTAAAAATTGGCAAAACCCACTCAAATGTTAATAAGATGTTGTAGTTTCACATAATTTGTGAAGTTCTATTTGTTGCTCACATAAGGTTATTTTTTCACATGAGAGTGACAAATTGAAAAATCATATGTTTTTTCATTTCCATTTTACGTTATTTGTAAAATGGTTTTCATATGGTAATCTGTTTTTAAAATTATAGTTCAAGAGGAATAAACCATATCCTTTAAACAATAGTTATGACTATCCGAACTTTAAATTTTGTAAATTTGGTTAAACTTACTGAGACAACGTTTTTGATCACTATGTGGCGATCTTCATCAGTGTCTTGTAACGCTGATGTCATCAGAAGACAATGATGAAGATCGCCACATAGCGATCGAAAACGTTCTGTCTCAGTAAGTTTAACCAAATTTACAAAATTTAAAATTCAGGTAGTCATAAACTATTGTTTAAGTGATTAATTAAGATTCACCGAACGTAATGGACTACAAAATTCAAGATATCCTTTAAGTTGACATTACCAAAAATAGTACTATTCTAATTAACCTTACATTGCTTTAGTTGATATATATTCAAACAATTATAATTTATAGTTTCAAAATAATAATAAAATAATTTTCAAGTTGAATAAAAAAGGTAATAGAAAAAACTAGAGTTTGTAAAAACAAAATTCTAAGAAAAATTTTAGGACCACCAAAGAAAAGAAAATATCAACCATGATGTGTAGATCACCCCAGAGCAATCTAAAATGTTCTGTCTCGGTAAGTTTTTACAAATTCACAAAATTAAAGTTCGGATAGTCATAAACTAATGTAAAAGTGATTAATTAATTTTCACCAAACGTATTGGACTACAAAATTCAAAAGCATTTATAAACATTCAAATATGAAAAGGGAGAATATAATTGTATCAATACACTTTGATATGAAGGGCTAGTTTTTGACTTGGACACCAAACCTCACCTATTACTAGAACTAAGCCTGAACAGAATCTAGCTGCAGAGTTAACTTTAAAGGAAATGAGCATTCGTACATAGAGTGTGACTATTTCTGAAAAAATACTCGTAAAGGGCTAATGCCTTCTGATCCAGTACAAACTATAGAGGAAGAAATTAATTAAAATTTATTCTAATTCTACATCTAAAAGTACAATTCATGGTACAGTAATTGGTCCTGCTAGTGAATAATCATTCCTTAACAGATAGGGGCACTAAAAGTATAAACATTTAAAATATTTTCTACTAAACTATTTAACCCAGATTTTTTCTTAAAAGTAACCAAATTTAATGCCAATATTTCAGCATCTGTTAATTAAGGAGCCTTTGACCATTTTTCTTACAACTCTTTTTTGTTATTAAATAAGTTATATAACTTGTATTAATTTATAGTATGAAGTACTACAAGTAGGTTTATGATGTTAATTTATGTCAGACATTTGTGATTGATTAAATAACGAATTATCATTTTCTCTGAAAAAATAAAAGTTTAGTAATAAAACTTTATCAGGTAATTATATTGTTTAACCAAAGGATTTAATTATTTCTAACACTTTTTTTACTTCAATTGAGTATTGTGTTTTGATTTTGGAAAAATAATAAAAATTATTCAAACTAATGTTTCACTAGTAAATATGACTATTACATTAGTCACTAATAAGATAAGTTCTAAATATAAAAAATTTGCCAATCGTCATGAACAACAAAATCTTCCATCAATTTTATTAAAATCTCTTAACATCCAATGAACAATAGGCTATGTTTTTTTGTAACTCATTACCTCATGGCTTGTTTATATCTAGGCCTAATTTAAAACATCTATATTTAATTGTGGAATATTCTTCTTCTTTTATTATTTTGTATCTAGTTACAGTTAGTTTTTATACAATTTTTATTGCAGAATGTGTAGTAGTGTATTAGAGTAAAATTAATCCTGATAAATAAATAGTTTCACGTTTAAAATCTTTCTTGATGTTCACTTTATAACATAACCTTAAATCTAAATTTCTATTTTTTCAAACATACGGCGTTCTAGTTTTTTATAGACATAGCTAATTATCACTGTTTAATTCAATTGATTTAAAAATGTTTAGGTCAAGTATTTAATAATTTATCTACACCGTTACACATAATATAGCTTAATTAAATTTGAAAACAATTAGGGCTAGGTCTACTGTTACAAAAATACACTAATGAAATCAAATTAAAAATTTTTGAAAAACTCACCATTTTATAAAATAAATAATAAAATCAATTAAAGATATAATTTCACGCAATAGTAACTTTCATTCAACTGTTGTTATTTATAACAAAGTTTCTGAAACGACGTTTCATTACAACAATCAAAATCAAATTTATCGGGTCAGTTAACTTGATATATTTTCCTATCAACCAATGAAAGTTCGTTACAACCATGGACATTACCTACTCTTAGCATATAACATTATAATAAAATAACGCCAAAATGAAATACGGTAAGTTGAAACTTCCCGTTTTTATCAATAGCAAATAAGGTATAAGTACCAACATTAATCATTAATGAATGAAACTTATTGGCCATGAAGTGGTTAAATTATCCCGCAGTCCAGCTGTTTGTTATATAATGTGTTATACATTTAGTTCAATATTAAATTTAAAGAAAAGTTAAATTTCAAGAAAATGAAATGGGAAAACAGACGATACTTTTCACTAAAACTGGTCATATGCAAGCACTTAAATATTTATCGTTCTCAATTATTCAAAAAAATGGAGAAATAATTTTAGTAATATGTTGCCATAATAGATGTGATTCGTAATGATCTTAATAACCAATATGTATAAAATAGGCCTACATGATACAACTTAAATATAGGTTAAATCGCCAGATCTACAAATTAAAACTCTTTACCTGTATCTAAAATCTGTTGGAAAAGCCAGCTAAAAAGACCTAGGATAGATGTTCGAAAAACTAACATTTTGTATTTTGCAAAAATCAGTACAATAAACATTATTCGAATAGGACACGAAGGGCATAAATTCGAAGGCCTGTTTTTGATTGCTGTTAAATCCGTTAGCCAATGGAGTTTGATTAGGTTATAAATGTAGGCCTACATTATATTCCAACCATACAAAAATAAATATACATTTTCTAAACAAATCCAAATGCTCTATTTAGTATTTATAAAAAATCCGTATTATTTGAAGTATAAATTATTGGATTTTAAAGTAGCCTACTTTTTACACGGACAATTAAATTATTTTAGAAAGTCGAATAGATCGAGTTTATGATGTAGGGCCTAACGTAATAATTAAAAAAACTAATTATATTAGTTGGGCAATAATAACAATAATAGGCTATCCGTAAAAGTAATAAGAAATACATAAATTGTGACACTTCATATAGTTATAGTCCTCTTTCAAGAAAAAAAAAAAAAAAAAACTTGTCAGTGTTCTACAAGGGAAATATAATTTCTTTAATTGGAGGAATTATTACAATGATTTTAATTAATTTTGTATAGAACTTAGGGCCTTTATCCTTAAACTAGTATAAAACTTTTGGAAATGCTGATCCCTGTCTCTCACCTATTTCTCTCTCGCTATCTGACACTCTATCCATCTATCTCCCTTTATCATATATTATATGATGTTACTTTAGCTATGCAAGATAATGACTTGTGTATATTATTATTATTTATTAAAACGTTCACAGCAAAATTCTACTGTGTTAACATACAGATTATAGTGAAACATGCAGATTATAGTAGTACAGTCAACTATAACGCTGTGCACAAATC
This sequence comes from Prosapia bicincta, assembly GCA_036971475.1. NCBI lineage: Eukaryota > Metazoa > Arthropoda > Insecta > Hemiptera > Cercopidae > Prosapia > Prosapia bicincta. The sequence goes on along the minus strand of JBAIZL010000004.1, from coordinate 270,662,821 downwards.
CAAAACACAAAAGTCAAAAAACGAGAACATTTATTGTAGCAGTTTTTTTAAAAATCAATAATTATTCCAAATATATTAATTACATTAAATATAAGACTGTTGATTTTACCCTAATCACGGTATTTTTTAAAAAATGGTAAAATTTCATAAACTAAAAATTGTACTAAAATAAAAGTAAAACATTCGTCAAGTGTTTTGCATTTTTACTTACGTGACGAATCTAGTGCCAAAATATCCAGCCCGCACATACTAGCAATGGCCCTTTTTAGCAACGGAAAAATCCAATAGTTAGGATCAGCTACGTAGTTTTCTAGCCGCACTGGTCCATATGGCAGGCGTCCAAAATAGCTCATAGCCATTTCTTAAATAATAAATATAAATGTTTTATATATAGAAACGTTTTTTATGTATCTCAAATTTTCAAATGAGACGACAGTTTTTACATTGCCTAGGGATAGGCATTTTAATTTAAGTTATATTCTAATTTTTTAGTAGCCCTACTTAATTTTATATAGGATATATTTGTATATGGATATTTTACAAATATTTATTTGTATACATTTTCAAAAAATTCATAATTAAATAAAAAAAAATAAAGTATGGCAATCAATGGTAGTGCCGACAGAAGTGAAAACTTCTTTGTGCGTGTTGAAAAAAGATGAAAATTATTCAGTAACTAAGGGGAAAATGTTTGAATTTATGTTAATACATACAATTTATTATTCTATCTAATACCTTATCTCAATGAATTACAGTTTAATTATACTTATATATATGGTATAAAGGTTAATATTCTTCTGCTAAAATTAATTGGTTTAGGAGGGGGCAACATGCTCACCTGAGACCATTCATTTATATATATATATATATATATATATATATATATATATATATATATATATATATATATATATATATATATATATATATAGTGCCGTTTTATAGGTAAATATTTTTCTGCTAAAATTAATTAGCTTGGAGGGTGGGTCACATGCCCACGAAGACTATGCATTTTTATAATAGATAGATACAGGTTTTATAGGTTAATATATTTTTGCTAAAATTAATTGGCTTGGGGAGTTCTCTTGCCATTTTGTTTAACCCCCCTCAACCGAGGCTATTCATTTTTATATATAAAGATAAATTGCGCCTTTTTATAGGTTAATATTTTTCTGCAAAAATTAATTGGTTTGGCTGGTCACATGCCCCCTGTGAACCCCCAAGATACACCCTCGAGACTTACTACCTATGCCAGAAACCTCCCCAGGAATGTACTCAACTATTTCCCAATGATTGATGGCTATCAGATCAGTGGTATGGATAATTTTAAAATTATGTGGGCAACGAAAAAACATTTGTTATATGATTGACTAAATACAATTTTTTTAAACTACTTTACTACTTAAGCACCTACTTGTGCAAAAAAAACATTTTCAGCACTTGTTGAAATAAAAACAAAATAAATAAACAAACTTGATGTTGCTAATGGCTTGCATTGTGTCTTTACTAAAATACAACCTCAAATAGGATGCTAGTAAACAAAAATGGAAGCTCATCCATCTCACTAACAGATTTTCCTCTTATAAGTTAAAATGTACCTTTAAAACTTGAAATGTAATATCATGTTTCTTGTGAAAGTATTTATTAATTAATAAATTGTTTTGTCTGTATGTGTATATATATATATATATATATATATATATATATATATATATATATATATATATATATATATTATAATTTAATTTAAACACAACGGGGTTATTATTATTGAATGATGATTTAAATGAAGATATTTAATTTCTAGTTAAAACCAAAAACTACTCAGGAATAATTTAAATTCTTTATTACAACAACTTTTTATTCACACAATAAACATAACAAAAAAATACAACTTAACAAGTTTTAACACAATATGCTAAACTCAATTCCTTTGATTTTAGTTACAAGGTTTTATACCCTAGGCTATTTTCTAAGATCTCTTAATATCTCGGGGTTTTATGCATGGGCTATATCTTTTAACTCTTTGGTTAATTAAATAAATTTTGATAAACAAGATTAAATTTAGAAAATAGTTTTAATAAATAGCTTCCTGATGAAAAAACTTAAATTTGGAATAAGCAAAAAGGTCCCTAAACTGTTTGAACTGGATTATGTTTCTTATTACTAACTATTAATTAATTACAAGATATTCTAATAATGTACAAATTTAAACTTCCTTATAATCTTAAAAGTCCACTAAAGTTTATTTTTATATATCGCTAGGTACTTAACTTGTCAAATATTGGCGATTGGCTGCTTGCTCACGTATGATTCAGTTCTCTTTAAATTTTATATTTAACACACTTAAATTCCTTTTAGTTACTTCAAATTATATTAATACTGTATTATAGCTTTAAATTCACTTATCCTTGTTTAATTTGGCCAAGTCTCTTCACAAATCTGTATAATTTTGACGAAATTCATCAAATGGAATTTTGACTCCTAAGAGAAGGTCCGCTTCCTTGGCGTCCCCACGCCAGACTAAACTAACGCGTCCTTATTACTTCTAAAAATGTTTAAAATATGGCGGCCATTCCTTTTCCAACTCTCATCTTCCATGTAATTTAGTTCGATTTTTTCCCACTAGAGTCGACTGTACAATGACCTACTTTCTTTGGGCTTTACATCTGTTAATGCGCCAACAACTATTTTCACTCGCGTTTTAATTTTGTTAACATACTGTTTCAACTTTCCGATCCTTAACAAACCTTCCAGTGTTTATTTAATTGCTATTATTTGTGTGTGAAGTGTCTTTACTTTTTACTTTTGTAATAATTCCGAAATGTGTGTGTTTTGGCTGGATTTATAGAACATAACCTATAACCTCATTGTTTACAATCGCGTTCAACCTTCCATCTCTCCAGCAATTATTTATGCCCTATGTTACTAGAGTTTACAATTTTGTTTACATATAATTATTATTATTAGATTATCTTGTTTTAATCTTATTTGTTAGGTTATTTGATATAACAAATTTCCTAATGCATTTTACAGTTCAAATACCTTGTTCACATGTTACAACCTTTTCTAGGCTTTTACCTAAAATTAGTTTCAATTTAATCTAACCAATATCTTAATGAATTTCTTTTTTTTAAATTTTGTGTGAGTTATTTCTAATCTATTCTTCCAATTCTTAAAGAACATTATATAGCCCATTCTATAAATGTTACAATATATATATATATATATATATATATATATATATATATATATATATATATATACATATATGTATATATATATATAGAATATCAAATGTGTTTTCCTGTTAGAATATTTTTAAGATCAAATAATATACACAAATACAGGAAACATTTGTTACATTCTTAATATTGTAACTCCTGAAGATGTTGGTAATGTAAGCCAACGAAAAGCTTTGAGTTTGTTCAATAAATTAAATATTCCTGTATTTGTGTATATTATTTGATCTTAAAAATATATATATATATATATATATATATATATATATATATATATATATATTGATATTTTACGTTGTCCATTATTTTTCCGTTGCACTGACTTTATGAAGTTGATAATTACTATTGTAAATACTTTTATCCACCACTAAGTGCAATAATTTTACCTGTTGTGATGAGGCACCTTTCGGTCACTTGACCATTGCCTCATTACAAGGTAAAATTATTGCACTTAGTGGTGGATAAAAGTATTTACAATAGTAATATATCAACTTCATATATATATATATATATATATATATATATATATATATATATTGTAACATTTTGAAGTAGTATATATATAAAAGGCACTTACCAAAATAAGATAAATATATATAAATAAATTCAGTATGTAAAAAATTACTAAAATATACCAGGAACGAAATGTAAACATAACCTAATTTCACTTGTGTAGAAAATGCACATGGCCACATTTTAGATCTAATCACAAGATTTTATATAAAAAGAAAAAAAACACACAAATCACTATTTATAAGAAAATGTATTAGAAGTAATTGATAGATAACAATTTAAATAGAACAATAGAACGATATAAATACACTTAAAACTTTCAAACAGCAAGCTAGTGAATGTTCTGTAGTAAACAAGATGGAGAACGGATTTGTAGAGTTATGTGCGCATGACCGGCAAAAGATATTCGTTTTAAATATTTCTCGTGGATATATAATCTAAAACCGTTTGGGAAATAAGATTTAAATGCAATTGTTTTGCAAAGAAATTTAAGTGCAGTTGTTAAGAAGAAGAAGTGTATCAAAGGCGGTGAACATGACATCCGTAAAGCTGTTACTTACAAGGAATAAACGAGAAAATAGCGGAAATTCACGACTTGGCCATTTTATTGCTAAAAAAGGTAGCGTCAGTGGGAGTTGGAACAGAACATTTGAACGAGGTAGACGTGTTCAGAATTGGCTGTAGAAATTTTATTTTTTTAACTGGTGCGGAAAGTGCAGTATCGTATTCAAATCATAATTACAGAATAACATTAAGCCAAATCATTGAACTGATCGATTAAGAAGACATTATTCAGGAAATTATTTAATTAGAAACCAAATAACTTATAAAAAATTTTAGCTTGTAAGAATTGTAACTTAGATATTTTTTTGAAAGTGCCAACTCAAATTTTATTATTCAAAATTTAGAAAACCCACCTATTAACCCGAGATAAAGAGAGCTCAAGCTCAAATTGAAGTAATTAAATCAAATTCAATTAATATTAAAGTCTATAACTAAACTTCTTGCTGCCATAAACAAATTTTAGACTTAGGCTAATAAAGCTTAATTTTTGTAATTCTTTGTGGATGAAATAAGACTTTGTAATTAGTAAGTGACTTTGTAAAAGAAAATAAGGAATGTCATATTAAGATATTAAAAATTATTGTAACAAAAGCAGCATTGAATCGTTATTTCTTTTAAATTATTAACTTTTATTAAGACTTATAAAAGAGAAATTACCCATTATTACATTTGGCACACAAACGTGGGGCTCGATTATAAAAAAATTTAAGAATTAACCTTAAGGCACTTTAGATAAGATTATTAATTAAATATTTGTATTAATATTGTTTACTTTTCAGGACTTTGCAACCATAAGTCAATAATTTTTTTTAATTTTCAAAATTTAAATAGCATAAAGGGAAATTTGAAATTTTAGATAAAGAAATAAAAAAAAAAATGGAATCTGAAACAGGTACATATAATTTAAGGAGGGAGAAAGCGAAAAAAACAGAAAAATTAGAGGAATATAACAAACATAGTAGGTCTAGGAAGGGTACAGCAATTGAGGAAGCTGCAAAAGGAAAATATGTGACATTAAAAGAAAAAATAAATGAAGAAGAGGAAGAAGCTACAATAGGCCTAATAGAATTGGAAAAAGGGACAAGCCTATAAATACAAGAGACAGAAACGGAAGGCACAGATATGCCTATAGAAGAGAGTGAGGTGGAAACCCAAGTAGATGAGGCTAGGGGACTACCACCTATGCAAACCCAACAAAAAAAACGGGAAAATAATGAGAATGAAGATTTAAGGGAGATGATGAGAACTCTCATGGAAATGAGTGAAAAAGGGAGAGAGGATCTAAATAGACAATGAAATATAAATAATGAAATAATAAATAGACAATTAAATATAAATAATGAAAAAATAAATAGACAATTAGATAAGATAGATGAAATAAAAGGGGAAATGAAAGATATGAGTGAGGATATGAGGGAAATAAACAAAAAAATTAGAGGAAAATAGAGACGAAATGAGAGAGATGAAGGAAGATTTCAAATTCATAACACAGGAAATAAGGGAGGAAAGTAAGAAAATGATAGAGGATATGAGGGAACAGTTGAAAACAGAGAATAATGCTGTAGTAGGAGTTATGAGAAGAGACTTAGAGGAAAAGATTAAGGAGAATTTAGAGGAAACAAAAGAAATAATAGCTGATGTGACAGAAATTAATAAGAAAGAGATAGAGAAGGTAAAAAATATAACAATACAGAACAGGGAAGAGTTAAGAATTTTAAATAGGGAGATAGCGATTGAGAAAAACAATAATAATTATAGAATTGACCGATTGGAAACAGAAGGAAGGAGGAATAATGAAAAACCAAAGGGAATGATTAAAGAAATAGTGGGTACTTGTCATGAATATTACCTGCATGCAGGAGCTAAGAAATGCCATACCATATTATCAGAGAGCTTCACTTGGAAGAAAATGGGAAAAAGCATTAGGGGAATTATTAAAACATGTAATATTTGTCAAAGAGCTAAAAATGTAACCCAAGGTAATTTTGGAGAGATGAAAGGGATCCAAGTGGAAAAACCAAAGGCGCAATTGTCAATTGATTTTATAGGACCATTTCAAAGAACTGTAGGAGGCTATAAGTATTTATTAGTAATTTTAGATGTATTTACAAAATTCGTTCAAATCTATAAATTGAAAAAGGCAACCACAGGGGAGGCAATTAAATGTTTAGAAAATTATATAGAAAAATTCGGGAGAGTAGAAAGAATACAGACTGATCATGGAACCCAGTTTAATAATAAGAAATGGCTGGAGTATATTAAAAATAGAGAAATGAAACCAATATTTTCTCCAATAAGGAGGCCACAAAGCAATATCGTTGAGAGGGTGAATAAGGAGATCATTAGATGTTTGAGAACATATTGTCATCATAACCATAGAGAATGGGGAAAATATGTAGAGGTTATTAACCAGGCAATTAATGAAATTCCTCATGAGACTACAGGATACACACCTAACCAGCTACAACTAGGAATTCAGGATGAAAGGTTTTGGCAAAAGGAAATAAAAAATTTAGGCTGGAGTTCAAAATTAATAAATTTAGAAAGACATTTAGAAATTGCTAGGAGTAGAATTAAGAAGAAGGCTCATAAGAGAGCAGAGAAATTTAATAAAACTCATAAAATAGAAGAATTAAATGTTGGGGACAAGGTATTAGTAAAAGAAAATTGGCAACCACAGGGTATAAGAGGTGAGATGGCAAAATTATTTTATATATATGATGGACCTTATGTGATCACCAAGAAATATGGCAAAGCGACTTATGAAATCAAAGATGCTAGAAGCAATAAAATTAGAGGAATTTTCCATATTAGCTTGTTAAAGAAATTTTATGAACCAAGGGAGGCACACCATGGAGAATCAGATAAATTTCAGATAGAACAAATTAAATAGTAAGGGAGAAGTCGAGAGAAAGGAAAATAACAAAGGATAATAAGATGGTAACAACAGGAATGACTCAGGATATAAAAGTATTAGGAGAAGGAAGCGAATGTAGGAGGGATAGATAACAAATAAACCGGAAATGACAATGGACCAGAAATGACTTAAAAATTAAACAAACACTTGAAAAAAAAAATAATAAAGAAATAAAAAATATATAAATTTAAATAAAATAGGAAGGGAGATATTAAATATAGGTAAAGAAAGCAATATGAATAAACTCTAGGTGACTATGTGTATAAGAAAACGTTAGCAGGAGATAAGTTTTAAGGGATGGTAACTATATCTACGATAATTTATTGGAAACTTCGTCGAATAATGAATAAAAATAAATATGAATCTATGTTAATAAATATTGAAGCATCGTTGTAATAAAAATATGGTAATTGTGTATTTAAACTTCGTCGTATTGTAAGGGAGAATCTGCGTTGATAAATAATGGAACTTCGTCGTATATATTATATATTATAAAAGAAATATGAATCTATGATAATAAATATTAAAGCATCGTTGTAATAAAAATATGGTAATTGTGTATTTAAACTTCGTCGTATTGTAAGGGAGAATCTGCGTTGATATATATAAGTATTAAAACAAAATTTATATTCGTTGATATAGGGACAGAGTAATCAAAGGAGCTATAGATATGATCAAATAGAGGATATGGGATTGCAACCTTTAAAAAATATTAGATGTTAAACTTCATACAAAATAAACTGAAATGATATAAGAAAATAATTGAACTGGATATTGAAAAATAAAAATAAAATAGGAAGGGATGAATGAATAAGAACAAGGACCTAACCTACAAACAACCTAGACATGCTATGACTCGGTTAGGCTAAAATTAAGGAAAAAAAACACTGTGTCAGAAGATAGATTATATAGATAAATAAAAAGACTGATGATTGGAAAGATTCCATTCTATTAAAATTAAAATAAAGAAAGAAAAAGAAAAAGTTTATAAAATAGATTCTAAGAATCAGAAAATGATTAATGTACTAGATGTTAAGAGTATAAGAGAATTGTTGATTAAATGTTAATTGTTAATTTATTGTATTGTTAGGAGTTAAGTATATCATATGTAATTAGAGGGCAGCAGACAAGCAAGAAGGATAGAGTAAGAGTTTACTCCCAAAATGTGAAAATTGAGATGAAAAAAAAGGAATTTTGGAATCAAAATTTTTTTTATCTAAATTTGGGGACTATGTAACATTTTGAAGTAGTATATATATAAAAGGCACTTAACAAAATAAGATAAATATATATAAATAAATTCAGTATGTAAAAAATTACTAAAATATACCAGGAACGAAATGTAAACATAACCTAATTTCACTTGTGTAGAAAATGCACATGGCCACATTTTAGATCTAATCACAAGATTTTATATAAAAAGAAAAAAAAACACACAAATCACTATTTATAAGAAAATGTATTAGAAGTAATTGATAGATAACAATTTAAATAGAACAATAGAACGATATAAATACACTTAAAACTTTCAAACAGCAAGCTAGTGAATGTTCTGTAGTAAACAAGATGGAGAACGGATTTGTAGAGTTACGTGCGCATGACCGGCAAAAGATATTCGTTTTAAATATTTCTCGTGGATATATAATCTAAAACCGTTTGGGAAATAAGATTTAAATGCAATTGTTTTGCAAAGAAATTTAAGTGCAGTTGTTAAGAAGAAGAAGTGTATCAAAGGCGGTGAACATGACATCCGTAAAGCTGTTACTTACAAGGAATAAACGAGAAAATAGCGGAAATTCACGACTTGGCCATTTTATTGCTAAAAAAGGTAGCGTCAGTGGGAGTTGGAACAGAACATTTGAACGAGGTAGACGTGTTCAGAATTGGCTGTAGAAATTTTATTTTTTTAACTGGTGCGGAAAGTGCAGTATCGTATTCAAATCATAATTACAGAATAACATTAAGCCAAATCATTGAACTGATCGATTAAGAAGACATTATTCAGGAAATTATTTAATTAGAAACCAAATAACTTATAAAAAATTTTAGCTTGTAAGAATTGTAACTTAGATATTTTTTTGAAAGTGCCAACTCAAATTTTATTATTCAAAATTTAGAAAACCCACCTATTAACCCGAGATAAAGAGAGCTCAAGCTCAAATTGAAGTAATTAAATCAAATTCAATTAATATTAAAGTCTATAACTAAACTTCTTGCTGCCATAAACAAATTTTAGACTTAGGCTAATAAAGCTTAATTTTTGTAATTCTTTGTGGATGAAATAAGACTTTGTAATTAGTAAGTGACTTTGTAAAAGAAAATAAGGAATGTCATATTAAGATATTAAAAATTATTGTAACAAAAGCAGCATTGAATCGTTATTTCTTTTAAATTATTAACTTTTATTAAGACTTATAAAAGAGAAATTACCAATTATTACAATATATATATATATATATATATATATATATATATATATATGAAGTTATTATCATTACTTGTAAATAACTTTTTCCACCACTAAGTGCAATAATTTTACGTTATGCCGTGATGAGGCACCTTTCGGTCACTTGACCATTGTTGAATTACTGAGTGATTCGACAATGGCCAAGTGACCGAAAGTGCCTCATCACTCAAGGTAAAATTATTGCACTTAGTGGTGGAAAAAAAAATTATTTACAAGTAATTATAATAACTTCATAAAGTCAGTACAACGGAAAAATAATGGACAAAACGAAATATCACGATTTTAACACCAACCAAGGTAAACAACTCTACTGGAAATATCTCAACTTAAACATCAAACTCCAGAACTGTATTAACAGAATAAATGTCAATAAAAAAGAGTGATTCGACAATGGTTAAGTGACCAAAAGGTGCCTCAGCACATAAGGTAAAATTAATGCACTTAATGGTGGAAAAAGTTATTTACAAGTAATAATAATAACTTCATAAAGTCAGTGCAACGGAAAAAAAAATAATGGACAATGTGAAATATCATGATATATATATATATATATATATATATATATATATATATATATATATATATATATATATATATATACACACACACACACACACGAGTATATATATGTATATATATATATATATATATATATATATATATATTCTTGATATTTTACATTATCCATTGTTTTTCCGTTGCACTGACTTTATGAAGTTAATATATTACTATTGTAAGTAATTTTATCCACCATTAAGTGCAATAATTTTACCTTGAGTGATGAGGCACCTTTCGGTCACTTGACCATTGTCGAATCACTGATATTTTTCTGGTGTAGATGTTAGGTCCGTGATATTGGTATTTGTTGCCGTTACACGCACTTTCTCTTGATCTGTGTGTATGATGTTTTTTTATATAGTATGTCTTCTGTATATGTTGTTTGTAGATTCATTAAATTGTTGTGTATGTTTTTATAAATGTGGTATTTTTCTAGTGAGTTTAGTTCTATTGGGTTATTATTTATTTCAAGTATGGTTAGGTTATTTTCGTAATTTGTTATTTCATGTTTATGTGATATTAGGTGTGCTGCAACATTTGATACTTTTGAATTTTTGTTTTTTTTTGAATGCTCTATAATGTTCTTCAAATCTTATTTTAAATGATCTGGTTGTGTTTCCTATGTAAAAAAGCGTTACAGTTGTTGCATGTAATTTTGTAAATTCCTGATAGGAATTTCATGTTTTTCTGAATTGGTTTTGTGGTTTGTGTTATTAAGATATTTTATTATTTTGTTGTTTGGTTTGTATGTTGGAGTGTAGTATTCTTTGTTGTATATATTTGTTATTTTTTCTATTTTGTTATTGGTGTATTTATATTTTAGGTAGATTTTTTTTCATTATTTTTGTGTTCCGGTTGTAGTGTTGTGTTGAGGTTAGGTTTTTTTTTTTTTTTTTTTTTTTTTTTTTTTTTTTTTTTTTTTTTTTTTTTGTGTCCGCAGGGGGGTGCGGACACAACACACACGCACGCATGCACATATACACATACACTAACATCTTCACTTAGGGAATTGACTGGTCAGAATCGTTGCTCGTTGGGAGTGCTGAAAGGTCCAGAGCTTGACAAACTCTGATCTGGGACGCTGATGTCAGCTTGCTCTGCCGAAGACGTATGCGCGGTTGCTGGTCCGCTAGCCACTTCGGTCCTTGGTCAGGGAGTGTCCGCGGTGCACAGGTGTCGGAGCCTGTGCACAGTATTACGAGTTCTCGACTGATGCCCATCCAGTCGAGGTAAGGAGGAAACTATGGGCCCCAGAGTTCCGGGGGTTGGAAATGATCGAAAGTGATCCATGGGTGTACCCGTTCTCATAGTCTCGCCCGTAACGCCTGACACGATGGTTAGCTTAAAAACAACTTATGGAAAATCAACAAATGTCCAACCAGTTGAATGTAAAGAGGCGTCGTGAGGTTTCTCCGAAAATGCCTAGAGAAGTAAATACGAGAAAAGAAATGAATTTAGAATCACCAAAGTTCTTAATTGTGTCTTGCACAGAATCTGGAAAAGATCTGTCAAAGGTATCGCCTTTTGTAATACAAAAGGCTATAACTGGATGTGCAGCAGGACCCGTCTCTTCCATAAGGAAGTTACGGAACGGAACACTGCTGTTAGAAACAAGCAATGCGAAGCAGTCACAGTTATTATTAAAAATGACCTACTTCTTTGATCAGGTCAAGGTTTCGGTGGCTCCCCACAAAACCTTGAACTCATCAAAGGGAGTAATATCATGCAGGGATCTGTTGTATGTCCGTGAGGACGAAATCAAATCAGAACTGGTATCAGAAGGTGTAACAGATGTCGTACGAATTATGAGGATGGAAAACGGTCAGAGAGTTCCAACAACATCAATTATCCTGACATTCGGGAAACCATCTATCCCGGAATATTTATATGCTGGCTATCAACGGCTTTCTGTTAGGCCCTACGTTCCCAATCCACGCCGGTGCTTTAAATGCCAACGTTTTGGACACGTAAGTTCTTCTTGCTCCAAGCCAGAGGTATGCGGACAGTGTGCTTCTAAAGGCCATACTGAGAAGGTTTGCACAAGTGCTCCGAAATGCCCAAACTGTGCTGGTGATCACCCTGCTCGCTCCTTTAACTGCCCAAAGTTCAAGGAGGAGAAAGCGATCCTCAGCATAATGGTAAAGGACAAAACATCTTTCCACGAAGCGAAAAAGAAGTTCAAGTCAACTCAACCTAGACTTGAAACGAAATCTTATGCCTCAGCTATCACCACTGAGAAGTCGTGTTCCAACTGCGTTGAGCTAAACAAGAAAATTGAAGTTCTCACGGAGCAAGTTAGCCAGCTATTAGCTTTGGTGACGAAAAATTCTGTTTCCAACTTAAAGAATAATGTTGAATGTGCGAAGAAATCTCCATTTCCAGATACCTCTGGTAAAGTTAGAAGAAGCAAGACACTATTAGAGACAAGTGTGAAACCTACTCCAACTATGAGTAATAATAATAAAAATAACAACAAAACTGCACCTGTGAAAGTGGGTGCAAAATTAAAAGCGACTCAAAAGAGGATCATTTCTAACTCCCCTTCTGAGTCAAAAAATTCCTCAGATTCCACCACTACAATAGTGGTGATTAACTCTGATGACTCTTTGCCTGGAACGTCCAATATTCCAGGCCAAAAAATTGTCAATGACGGCAGTGAGAGCCAGGTGAATCCATTTCACTAAAATACAATGTCCACACCTAAACAAACAGTGATTCAGTGGAACATTAACGGTGTTAGAAGTCACATTGAGGATCTCAAAATAATCGTAAGAGATGTGTCTCCTATGTACATCTGTATTCAAGAGACACATCTCCATGAATCGCACAATTTCTATCTAAGGGAGTATTCAGTTTACAGATCGGACTTCGTTACAGAAAATCGAGCTAGAGGTGGCGTAGCTATTCTAGCCTGTAACTGTGTCGACGCCGTTCCTGTGAGCTTAATAATTCCCTTACAAGCAGTGGCAATTCAAACAGCTGTTCCGTACAAACTCACTCTCTGTTGTATCTACCTTTCACCAAGTGACAACCTGCAACAGAGAGATCTTGTAGACCTCATAAATCAGTTACCGACTCCGTTTTTATTAGTGGGCGATTTCAATGCCCACCATGTTTCATGGGGTTCCCCAGAATCCAACCAGCGAGGTAATCTGATCGAAAGCATCAGATCGGAACTGGATTTATACCTGCTAAATGACGGTTCTCCGACACATTTAGCAGCGTCAACAGGTGGATGGACGGCTGTAGACTTGTCATTATGCAGTCCTGCCTTGGCTACAAGGCTAAAGTGGTCAGCATTGCCTGATCTTTACAGTAGCGATCACATTCCTATTGAGATCTCCTTGTGTGACTCCTCACCCTGTTGTGTTCGACATCCCCGTTGGATCCTGAAAAAAGCCAACTGGGAAAAATTTTCACAAGATCTAGAATCACTGGACGTGGATTACTTGGCTCCCATTGATGACATTGTCAATTTATTTACAAAAACCGTTTTGAATGCCGCCGGAAAGGCAATTCCGAAAACCTCATCCAAACCACGACGACCACCTGTTCCGTGGTGGAATGATGAGTGCACTGTGATCCTTCGTCAACGGAGAAAAGCTTTGAACCAGTTCAAGAACATCCAAGTAGTGAAAACCTGGAAAAATATAAAATCTTCCGTGCGAAAGCACGGAGAATATTTAGGCAAAGTAAACGAGAATCATGGTCGCAGTACATTGGCACAATTACAAGAACTACAGCTCCATCCACAGTATGGAAGAAATTACGATCAGTCTGTGGCATCTCCGTTCCGATGCCATTAATTTCATTAAGGCATTCGGATGGTGTTTTGACCACGGACTGTGAGGAAATTGCCAATGTGCTAGCGTTATCGTTTTCAAAACATTCTTCATCTTCTGCATACAAGGACGCTTTCCAGGTGTTCAAACGTAAACAGGAAGCGTTACCTTTCACCGTTGGATTGTCTGGAGATTCTTGTTTGAATATCCATTTCTCTATCGACGAACTAGAGTCAGCTCTCTCGTCAACGAAGGATTCAGCTCTAGGCCCGGATGATATTGTATACTCCATGATTAAAAATCTACCACCGTCGGCAAAGGTAGTACTCCTTCGGATATACAACTGTATATTCGAGGAGCACGGTTTTCCTGATGCATGGTTAGAAGCGACAATAATTCCTCTTCTAAAACATGGAATGGACAAAACTAATCCCAGTAGCTACAGACCCGTAGCAGCTCTCTGACCAGCTGCTTATGCAAACTACTGGAGAAGATGGTCAACCGTCATCTTGTCTGGTATCTAGAAACAAACAAACTTCTTTCTAACGTTCAGTGTGGTTCCAGACAAGGACGTTCATCAGTTGACCAATTGGTTTTGTTGGAGTCAGCTATACAGAATGCCTTCATCTTACGACAAACACTGGTAGCGGTTTTCTTTGACCTTGAGAAGGCATATGACATGGCATGGAGAAGAGGAATTTTGAACGTATTGAAATCATGGGGTATACAAGGTAACATTCTTGCTTTTATACAAAATTATTTGAATAACAGGACTTTCCGTGTACGTCTAGGAGGCATATATTCTGATCGTTACGAACTAGAGAATGGTGTACCACAGGGTGGCGTTTTGAGTGTGACGCTGTTTGCTGTTGCCATTAACAGCGTCACTTCAAACGTACAGTCACCGGTCCACTGTTCCCTGTTTGTAGACGATTTTGGTATATATATGGCTGCTAGAAGTATGGCAACAGCGGAAAGATCCTTACAATTAGTAATTAATAAATTGCAAGAATGGACCAAATCTACGGGCTTCAAGTTTTCGGCTTCGAAGACCCAGTGTATAGCATTTAGTCGTCGCAGGCAACACCAGGAACCTATTCTTTATCTTGATGGTACGCGGCTTCAAACCGCGGATAATGTGAGATTTTTGGGTCTTTTATTGGATAAAAGACTTTCATGGAATCCGCATGTGCGTGATTTGAGGACCCGGAGCAGCAAGATATTGGATATGTTGAGAGTTCTAAGTGGTACAAATTGGGGAGCAGACAGAACTTGTATGTTCCGTTTCTATCGTGCCGTTGTAAGATCGCGCATAGATTACGGCTGTATAGCCTATTCATCTGCTCGACCTACGGTTCTGAAACTCCTGGATTCAATACATCACGCTGGTCTTAGACTTTCTACTGGTGCTTTTAGATCAAGCCCAATCTCCAGCCTTCTAGTTGAAGCTGGAGAACCATCTCTCTCTATACGACGTTAAATGCTACAAATTTCATATTACACTGGTCTTCGAAGTAAACCTAAACATCCGGCATTCAAAGCAGTTTTTGATAACCACCTCGAGGATCGTTACAATGTGCGTCAACGTTCAACTGCTCCCTTCGGAATAAGAACGTTGCGCATTTTTAGGAATCTAAATTTAGAACATCCACCTATATTCGAACGAACATCATGCTACATCCCTCCATGGACAATACAAAAGCCAAAATGTGACTTCTCATTGTCCATGTACCTAAAACACAATACTCCTGACGTTATTTATCGTCAGGAGTTTTTGCAGATTCAACAAACTCACCAACATACTGTGACTATATTCACAGACGGTTCAAAACTGGACAATGGGATAGGTTGTGCATTTTATATGGAAGGACAAACCTTCACTTACGGATTGCCCTCAGCCTGTAGCGTTTTTACTGCAGAACTTTATGCAATTTTCCAAGCTTTAAGATCAATTCCGTCTGCAAAATCTAAATATCTTGTGTGTTGTGATTCCAAAAGTGCTCTCCAGGCTATTCAGGAAATGTACACTAAGAACCCTTTGGTTGGAGACATCTTGTGCTCTATACACAGGCTCCAATTACGAGGTGTCGAAGTGTCATTTCTCTGGGTGCCTGGTCACTGCGGAATATTTGGAAACACTAAAGCAGATGAAGGTGCAAAATTAGCTACAAGTATGGTACCATCGACACAACGTGTGATGGCATCAAATTTTGTATGCAATGTTAAAACTATACTATTCTCTGTTTGGAATGAAGAACGGCAAAATGTAAATAGAAACAAGCTGAGGGACATCAAAAATACCGTCCGACCATGGAGGACATCTGTTCGTTCGAATCGTAGGGAGGAAGTGGTGGTTACTCGACTTCGCATCGGCCACTCTTTGTTAACGCATGGATGGTTGATACGACATGAGGATCCATCACTGTGTCAGTTTTATGGAAGAAATATCACAATTAAGCACATTCTGCTTTATTGTGATGAGTTGACTAATTTGAAAAAGACGTTTATAAATTCAACATAAAAATAACAACTTGTTGTTATTTATCCCTAGTAAACATTAAACAAGTTGAACAAAACACTTAACACATGTTAATTTCGGTGTAACCATTAAAGGCATTGCAAAATATAAAGTTTTTCCATATTATACACAAAATAACAATGAATAAGAAAAATGGAAAAATAAAAGATAACATAACTTGGGCTTAACCTAAAGTAGTGAGGATAAGACAGAAGGGGTTAGAAATTGACAAACTGAAAAGAAAAACTTATTTATTACTTACTCTTTTATTGTGAAAATGTTCATAACAAAATAAATTTATCAACCAATAAAAACCATTACAATTATCAATATTAAGAATATTTATAGTTTTCAATACATTATAATAAACAGTTGTATTTATACCAACTGATCAAGTATTTAGTGTAGACCAAAAATTGGTATATACTAAATAATCAATGGTCTCATCAATAATTACTTTTATCTCCTGATGCTTGAATAATATCAATCCACAGTTGTTTAGTAATATCACAATAATCCAATCCTTCTGTCTGAGCTGAAAACACTTTTAAATAACTGTTATTTTTGTTGTAGATAACTGAAAACGAATTAAGGAAATAGATAAAATAAGCATAAAATTAAACGCATAATTTAGTAAAACAATTTTCTATCTATAAAAGTAAATCTCAGTTATTGAAGAAATAGTAAGAAAACAAGATTAGATTAAATAGATAACAAAGAAATTGTTTTAGAATTATAAGTTGATATTATTATTTAGTAAAATCATTTTCTGAATAGAGACATTTGGTGACTCAAAAGTGGGATTAAAATACAGTAGGACCCCTATAATCCGACACCCTATGGAATAGCAGTAAGAAAGCAAAAAAGACCCGATTATGAGAAAAAATTAATTACTGCACAACACATAAAAATATATTTTTACTGTGAAAAATATAATATTTGAAGTAAAAATACCTATATTATTCTCTATAGTAAGAAAGCTGTTGTTTGCAATGAAAAAGGCAAAAAAGGTAGCGTACAAATCAGTAAAAAAGTCTGTGATAGATTTGTGTTTACAAGATAAAATTTTGGACTTAGCTGCAATGTTCTTCCATTTTTTATCCACAAAAAATGACAGGATCCATTTTTTTATACCATGATGGGTTTCCAGTGATCAATCCGGTCTTCACTAGCTGTAAACTCACTTCAACTTCCAATTTTTTGTACAAAATTATTGCCTTTTCTTTTATAATTGGCTCAGATATCGGAGTTGCCTTCCTTCTTTCTTTACACCTACAATGCGCTATCGAGCATTTCAAGTTTATACTTTTTTAATGTTTTTTGATTCTTAAGAGCCTTTTCTCCATCTATCGTTATTGTATATGATTATATTTTTTCCCGATTTCTTCTCTAACCTTTTATTGTCTTAACACTTAAATTCAGTTCCTTGGCAATTTTCAGAGTGATTCACCTACATCCAGTTTTTGTAGACGCTAGTTTTTCACATAATGAAAGAATAACATGATTAAATTCCACTTCTCACAAGTTGAAAAGGCACAAACAACTGAAACAAATACTGTACTAACAAACACGAGGAAAACTGATGTAAAAAAATTAAGATTAAAACTGAAAACTATAAAGAACGGTACAAAATCACCAACAACTATACACACAGTAGGAGAGGTAACAAGCATTAACAGCTGTTAGTTAGGACAAATTTGCGAGCATGGTCGGACTAGGCACCCGGAGCATCGGACTGTCTGAGGGCGAAAAAGATGGCTTCTGCTGTAACACTGTTATATGCAGTACAAGGTTTGGGAAATGAACTTTACTTATACAGTAGATGTTCCAAGTATTAGATACAAGAAGATTGAAATGAATAATAGATTCAGTTTCAAAGAGATTGGTACTCGAGGGTAGAAAGGACTCTGATTGAAGACAACAAAAACTACCAGAATAATTGCCTTAACTTTAAAATGCAACCAACAAATACAAGGTGGTATAATTTTTTATGTAACTTGGGCAAAAACAGAACGGCAAATTACTAGGAAATTATCTAACTGGATAATTAGATTACCATTGGCAGGAGTCAAACAAAGATTTTGTAAAATAATAACGAGTAGCCACGAAAGAAGCACTAATAAACCGAATTGTTGGAAATACTGTCCTGTTAACATATCTAAAAGTATATATAACATTTTATTCTCAGTTTTGGCAAATAAAATTGTATCAAGATGTCTACTCTAGATGCATTTCGGCAAAAAGTGTGTAAAACAACCATTTAGAGCAGGGGTTCATTCAGACCGCTTTTACCCAGTGCGTTTACATTGAGAATTTAAGGTGCAATAACAGACAGGTATCTCTAGAAATGGTTTATTATGTAAATGACATTGACTTTTCACTAAATAAAATACATCTATAACTAATATAAACTTATATAATGGCGAAATAAAAATAAATTTACAAAAAACTTGTGAAATCGGAGCAGCCTTGTCATCTTTTCTTCTTTCCCTCCTTGTGTTGCAATCATTAAATCTCTGGCAAGACGTGAGGATTTCATAATGCTTTTCAGACATTGCAGCAGGAAATATAGGGCGGCTGCAAAAGTCATTGGCAAACAGTGACTGAATCTTTTCATCATTAGGTCGTAACACTGATAATAAAACAAACAGACCTATAAGAGAGTTTACCTCTTCAATGCAAGTATCCCTGTAATTACTTTTGTTTATTTTATCATTGAGTTGTGACCATACTTTTTGGAGCTTTACGTTAGTATTCTCTACTATTATCGACATAATTTCGACTTCTAACAAAAGCTTCCATACATCTAATTTTAAAAGGTCACCAAATCGCCTTGCACGGCCTTATATTCCTGGTAAGCCAGTAGGAATATTATTGCGTGTTGGGGTTCTGACTAAATTTGTAGTAGGCTTGCTTTCCCAAACAATGGGAGGACCATGATCCGTTTTTTATTTCTTTCTATGAAATACTCAAGCAAGTTGTCTAGTATCTAGAAAAACATTTTCATGCACTTCCCGTAAAAGAAGGTCTTCATCATCATCCAAGGTACAAGGATCACTATCACTACATTCCTGTCCAAAAAATACATAATTGGGATCTGCGCCCGAGTTGTCTACTTTAATACTACTTGGATTGTCAATAACATCACTTTTGTCTTCGTTTAACAGCCCACGAATTGTGTCGCTAGAGTCAGGATCCTTTGCACGAACATTCTGGTGATCCATTTTACCATTTTAACTAGCAACATTAAATAGTAAAAGGAAGTATAGTAAAGAATACATCAGCCGAAAAACTGGTCTCATATACCCCTATATGCGGTAACCAAAACACTAGATACCTCAGACCACTACGTGAAATACGGCAACAGAAACACACAGTCTCACAGGACAGTAGGATTTTGATAGACGACACGTCAAGGTCAGATGCTCAAATCAAACTAAACGACCATTTACCATGTGATAGGGGAGGCTGAGGAAGGTAGCTGTTGTAAAGATCAGCACTGTCACTCACCCAGGGTAGCCACAATCATATAAATAAATTTCCTTTAGTGCCTGTAAGACCGGTGTTTCAATATAGGTGTTAAAAAATTACAATAGAAAATCTACAATATTTCCCAGGGTTTATTACTAAAAAAGGACAATGAGACATAACATAGTTTAGTTGTAAATAATAATTATATTTGCTCTAAATGGTTGTTTTACATACGTTTTTGCCGAAATGCATCTAGAGTAGACATCTTGATACAATTTTATTAGTCAAAACTGAGAATAAAGACGTTATATATATATATATATATATATATATATATATATATATATATATATATATATATATATATATATATATATATATGCAAGTGTTAACAGGATAGCATTTCCAACAATTCTGTTTATTAGCGCCTGTTTATTAATTCTGTGAATTACTGACAAGACTGACCTAGCGCGAAACTCGTCTGCTGAATAAATCAGTAAGTAGTGGTTTTTTGCCAAGATAAACAAACAAGTATAATTTTTTTAAAACCTTAAGATGTACAACACAAAAACTGCAAGTTTTATAATAAATTTTTATTTTAGAAAAATGATTCTTATTCATTACAAAGTCATTTCATATTTCTAGTAATGTTATATTACAGAAACAAATTTAAAAATTACTAATGAGTGGAGATGCTTCTATAAAGTATTAATAAATTTTTTAGAGAATTTCTCTAGAGTAAATATTAGGATTCTTAAACCCGTCATACTATTTTTTTTTATATAATCTTAATTGAAAAGGATACTACCAGAAATAAATTGTGGTTTTTCTTCCATCTTTGCAAAATTCCATTTTAAACCTAAAAGCCTTTCATACATTACACATTTAATTCTGAAACAAAATATTTACAATTTGTCATTTCACAGAAATCTCAATTTGTTGGTTCTGAGATTTTGGGGAGCAATTATGTAAAATAGTGTGTGGGTATTGCAGTGCAGGTGTAGGTTTGTAGCATCTAAATTGTATGTGGTATCTTAATAATAAAAAAACACAGTTTAACAAACATTATGATTCAACAAAAGAAAATGTAAATCTCTCAAATGAGTTAAATAAACTCATTGGTTTTTTTTCAAATTGGTTAATAGAAACAATGATTTTAGAAAATACTGTTTTATATTAAATAAAACAAAATATAATACACAATCATTTTTTTCGAAGGGAACGATTGTTTCAAAACACATCAGCAAGTAAGGTCATAAGTATTTACTTAGTTATGTATTATTTAATTATACAGGGTGCGGCAGCATAACTTCCTTTTTTGAAAACTCAATAAAAACTATTGTATGCATCTGGAAAATATTTATTTATTTTTTATAATGTAGGTACATGTCTAAAGTTTTTATTTACATTGTTTTGAAGATCAAATCTGTTAGGTGGCGTCCCTTATTCTCCATACATTGCGTAAACCGATTTCTGGTGTTTGTCATGACTCTTGTTAGCGTAGCAGGTGTTATGTTGGCAATTTCTTCTTGGATGTTGGTCTTCAAATCTTGTAGGGTTCTTGGACGGTTCACATAAACACGGGATTTCAAAAAACCCCATAGAAAAAAATCACAAGGGGACAGATCGGGAGAGCGTGCCGGCCATTCCAAATCGCCTCTAATTGAGATAAGGCGCTCTGGAAAGTGTTCCCTTAAAACAGCCATCGATGCTCTTGAAGTGTGTGCTGTTGCACCGTCTTGTTGGAACCAAGTGTCCTCCAAATCCAACTCTTCTAGCCGTGAGAAAAAAAAATTCTGTAGCATGTTTACATACCGGTCCGAATTCACTGTCACTGTAACCTCATTTTCCTCAAAAAACCAGGGACCAATAATTCCAGCTGAGGAAATTGCACACCACACTGTGACTTTGGGTGAATGCAAAGGCCTTTGATGCAATTCTCGAGGGTTGTTGTCAGCCCAGTATCGCATGTTTTGTTTGTTAACCGACCCACACAAATGAAAATGGGCTTCATCGCTAAAAAAAACAATAGCACCCTCGGGAACGACATCAAGAAGAAGCTCACACGCGTTCATCCGAGAATTGAAGTCACGTTCTGAAAGTTCCTGCACTATAGCCATCTTATAGGGATGGAAATGAAGATCATCACGAAGAATTCTTCTCACAGAACGATCGGATAGTCCAAGGGCAGATGCGTGTTTGCGCGCAGAACGCCGTGGTGATCGCAACATTGACGCTCTCACTGCTTCAATGTTCTCAGGTGATCTAACGGGCCGAGGGACTCCAGTTCTTCGTTTTGTCACACTTGCAGTTTGTCTGAATGTAGTGACCCATGTAACAATTGATTTGCGGTCTGGGACGGGAGCCAACGGGGCTAAATTAAAGCGATTCCGAAATGCGCGCTGTGTTGCAATAACCGAACATCCGCTTGAAAAGTAGGCCTCAACGGCAAAGGCACGCTCCTCATTATTCCAACGCATGATGGCGACTGAAACGTATCGGGACAAAACTTTACTGTACCCCCACTTGAATGAGACCACTAGCGCTCCGCTATGACATCAACTAACTGAATGGCGAGCATTTAAAAAAAGGAAGTTATGCTGCCGCACCCTGTACTATATCCATTCTGTTTTTTTCCAAAAAGTACTCTATCCATGGATTGAATCAAAAGATGCTAAATCCACACAAAAAGTATTTTAAAAACTGAAAATTCTATTTTCTTGTAACTCATTATTTACCAGGTTTTGTTCTATCAGACTAAAAATTACTCAAAATTTAAACTTGTATTTGCTCTAAGATTAAAAACTTAATATTTAATTCTACTTAAAGTGTTTTGGCTTTCCTGAAAAAATGTTTTATTTGGTTTTAGTACATTTTGGAAACAAGCTCTTCACTCTGCTACCATACATAGTTTATGTTAGTATCTACTTTATTATGTATATGGAATCCACTGACACTTCCAATGAATAATTCTACTGATTATTTCAACTGTTCTTAGTCAATTTCAAACATATCAACTGCTAATCTTAAGAAATGTACACATTTTCATTCACTTATACCCCTTGAATTAGGCATTTGCTTTGGTACAATGTCGGATGTTTTACACAATGCCAGCTTAAGTTTCAAATAAGTCTTAAAGAAGCATCACCAACTACGAAGATCTAAATGTTTTTATTAATGCAATCTATCCACTTTAAACTCTGACAGCAATAAAAATTTCTATTAAAATTGACCTGGAACAGTGTTGAAAATTTATAGTTATTTATCCACTTATTAATTCTATATGCATCTGCAAAACTAAGCATTATCTATAAATTGAAACCTTATTTTGCCAGATGGAATCATCAGGATGGTCTATGAAATATTATTAATTCAAAAGTAGGCATTTTTCAAATGTTTGTCCTTATTTCCACACACATTGTAACAGGATTAAATTGAGAAGGAATCAAGCGTTACAAAGGAAATTTTAAAAATATAAATTTTTAATTTTTGAAAATAGACAAATATAAATATAAATACAGTGCCATAAGCAGCTATTTTCAACAAAACTTTCTAAAGTAAAGCTATTCTTAAAAAGGGGAGCTTTTTATTATTTTTGATTTGAACAAGATAGATGCAACAACCAAGAAAGCAGAAAGAAAAGTCAAAATTCATGTAGAGGGTACATCGACATTTGAAAATGTGCAGATAAAAAAATTATGAAGAACATCAAGAACAAGGAAATCGCCTAAATTCCATACTTAAAAAATTACAGCCAGATTAAAATTTTTATACTAAACTACAGATATTTTACAAATACCGGAAATAGTGACATAGGGATCAGACTATTTTAAGGGGTATGATTCTACGTCACTTTTTTAAGAAGGTTGCTGATTGGATCAGAGACATCAGGTGAGGTCTGCAGAAATGTAAAGGGGGTTGGAAACAGAAGAGGAGAAGGAACAGTAGATCTGGAGATACGGTCAACGATGGATGACGCTCAGCTTGCTCCGCTTTTTTATGAGTAAAAAGTGTTAAATTATAACATCATGTGCTAAGTGTGGTAAATAAGTGGCTGCTAAATATAACTGAGCGATTCCCCAGCCAATTTTAGGAGTTTCAGTTCCTAAAATTGGGAAAATTCTATCAAAATGTGGTGGATATCAAATCGATTGAAAAATGGAGATTTACAAAGTTGATAAACCGTAAATTGCTTTTAGAAGATAGTGACATAAGAATTCGCTAAAATAAATTTCAAAACTGTTAAAAGTGAAACTCAATTAGAAAAGCAAGCATAGGAACGGTAAACTTTAAAAAAATTTAATTCATGGCAACGCGTAACAAAGGAACGTGAACAAAGCAGATCTTCACTCCACAAACTCTGGGAGCCAAACATTAGGAGCCCAAGGGCCCAGGAATTGGCACGAATCATAAGGTAGTTGCTTTCTTCTTGTTCAAATCTAAAATTTCGTAAATTCATTTATTTTTAAGGAAAATGAAAATTCAAGTGATTCTTTTAAATTTAAAAAACATAATGAATAAACTATCTTATACAAATAATGGCTTTATTTATATTGGAGGTAAAGAAAATGTATTAAAAGGGTTGTTCACAAAGTATTCAGAAATAAAATTAATATATAGACAAACAATTATGTTTTTTGTAAACAAATAAAGGGGTTTAAATTAATACAAATTTGCCTATGGGTTTTATATGTTACAATTATTATTAAAGAACTGTTAAGTTTGTTTGAATACTAAAATAGAATAATTAAAACATTAGCTAGTTTTGAATAGGAAAAGATGTAAAAATTAACCCAGGCTGTAAGTGAAACTGGTTATGAATTACCAAATCAAAATTAGTATAGAAAATAAATGTCAGAAGACAAATAATTTATGTTGAAGTAATTCTCACATTTACAAAAAGTAAATAAATATTGTTCGAAAACAAACAACAGTCAAAAAGCATATTTTAAA
This sequence comes from Prosapia bicincta, assembly GCA_036971475.1. Lineage (NCBI taxonomy): Eukaryota > Metazoa > Arthropoda > Insecta > Hemiptera > Cercopidae > Prosapia > Prosapia bicincta. The sequence continues at coordinate 270,637,836 of JBAIZL010000004.1, read as the reverse complement.
TATTAATTGATAAACTTAAAAAAGTATGATTTCTATAAATATAAATGCTGATTTTACAAATAGTGTGTTAATATTAGGATCTAAATAAGATGTTTAAAATTTGGTAAATGTTTCTGATGGCATTAGTTGTCAATTTGAGTTTTATTCTAAATAAGATTTGTTAATCAAAATGGGCGAGGCTTAATAAATGATGTTAAATGTTTAATATGTAAATTCTCTTTATAAATTGTTTCCTCAAGATGTGGGTTTATCTTGAAGAACAGGAAATCTTAAATATGCATAGATTTTGTATAAATTATAAATATTAATGTGTGAAAACATTGGGTATAAATTATTATTCAGAATAGGTGAAACATTCTGGTAAAATGTGATTTATTTGCATAGGTGATTTTTCTTATGAAATTATAAATGTTAATATGTTCCTCTTTTTAGGATATTTTGTGTATTATTCTATAATTAAAATTTGACTGTAAAGCGCAAGTTTTCAGGATATAAATGTATACTACAATTAAGTACATTTTTCAAAGGGTTACATTAGGAACCAAAAGGTTCAAAGGATTAAAAGATATTAAAATATTCAAATAACTAAGATAGGGCTAAGCCATCAAGTTCATTTATAAAAGTTTTATAGTGCTTTAGAAATTCTGTAAAACATAAGAAGAAGTTTTGTAAGAAGTTAAATTTTATAAAAGTGATAAATCTCTGCTAAAGTGAAAATTGAAATAAAATAAAAGTGTTTTTTACTAACTTCCAAATTGAGTTGAAATTTACTTAATAAACAATTTTATTACACACTCTGACCCCCTGGTCATTAAGCTAAGATGCCTAAAACGAATTCATTCCCCCGAGTTAAATCTCCGCGAGTTAGGTTTTTTAAAATAAAGTCCAGCGACTGGTTCTCTGACAGATTTTGGCAAGCGATAGCAAAGGGCTGACTTCGATCGGCGATGCTTGTTCAAAAATTTTATCTTTGTGACATGAGTAGGGCCATTGTAACACACAACCGCCAGCACGGACAGACACACACATACACAGATATATTTATTAAACAATTTTAAAATGATTTAAAAACTACAGCAACGAAAGAAGTGTTTGTTTTACATTTGTTAATATACACTTTTATTAATATTATTTACACAAAACATCCTACCTGGCTTTTCTCAAATTCATTAAGTCATTTGAGCTTGATTTCGTAAGTAACAGTTTTTTGCAAGAATCTTCATATAAATTTTTACATTCAATTTCATTTTGACAAGTTTTCTGGAAAGACATAGAAATTATTTAAATATACATATATATCAATAAATGAGAAGAAAGGCCTGTCAAAAAATGACTTTGACATTTAAACTATTCAAGATAATTTTGAAGTACTGTACTGTTTAAAATAAATTTGCTTTTGTTGAGCTTTTTTGTAAGCAAGAACATTTTCTCCCTCTCTGGATCACTTACTATTTTAAAACAACTTACAATTGAATTATATCTACTACTAATATCTATATAAATACATATGAATGTTTGCCTGTATGTCTCATGCCCTCCCAAATCGCTTATCTCATTGACATGAAACATTGATTACTCCTTCGGGCAATGTTTGTAGCCCAATTAGGAGCGCTTAAGTTAATATTTTTTTTTTTTAAATTAAATATATGACTGCCTACTTTTTTGACCAATCATTCAGTCACATATACTTAAATTAAGAATTAAATTCTTATATTCTTGTTTTTATTTCATTCTCTCATATTTCTTTTTGTGTTTTCTCTTCGATTGACAAAGACCACTGTGTGGTTGAAATATATCATTGTTTAAGTGCTTTTATGTGTTTCTATTTCAAGACTACAGAGTGGACTCTTACCAAGGTAAGTCTGTCAGTCTCCTAGTCCAAAAAATCTAAATAATCTTTACCAACCAAAACTAACCTATAAATTAAGAATTATTAATATAGATGCAACTAATAATCAATAGATGGCAGTAATCACGCTATGACATACAGCTGATACTTAAATTGATTGAAAATAAGATTTCATACAACAATTTTTATAAGTGTTTAGGTTAATTTACATAATATCTATTATATTACTTTATAACTGTACGATATTAACTGAAAATGGTATTGATTTGACCTAATTATTGTAATATAATAATATTTGGTTCTATTTTTTGTGTGTATATTATCTATTATTTAAATTTAATAGACAGAATTAGACTAAATTGTTTTGTTTTGAGAAAAATACAAATTGGGTTTATATTTTTATGACAAAGTACTAAAAATATTGAGTGAAATTAATTGATTAACAATGATTTCATATATATTGGGTGGTGGCTATAATTGTCTTTCAGTAACCATAAGTAAATGGTTAGATATGATCTAAAATAAATTAAATATCATTGTACATTTACAATAAACATTGTACTTTGGAAAAAATTTGGTTTATTTTACTTTTTTATTCCTGTTCAAATTGAATATTTATAGGTAAGACAGGATATGTGTCGGGTCAGCTATTATGTTCCTAAGTACTAAATTAAGTTTAGCTAAGGTAACATGACTTTCATTGATTGTTAGGCGGTACAAAGTTTGCTAGGTCAGCTAGTTAGACATACATTTGTAAGGTATTAATATTATTTTAAATATTATATATTCATACTATCTATAATATTTGTTATCACTTATTAATAGTGTGTCTGTGTGCGTGTATATATATATATATATATATATATATATATATATATATATATATATATATATACATATATAAATTTTATGAAGAAGGGGAAGCAAGTCTAAAGCTTCAGTTCTCTATAAGGAGGACCCGTGTATATGTTTCGTTTGAGTCCTTACTGGCAAGAGTGTCTCTATCGGTACTTAGTTGATGTATACAGCTTACAGGTTCTCAGGAGTATGTACACCTTTCCTGCAGCAAAAGATGCCCAAGACAGGGTGATGAACTTTAAGCAGAGGGGTTCATAGCGTCCCTACTTTAAATTTATTACATTTAAAATCATAACAAGTTTTTGGGAGTTATGATTTATATAATTGTTTGTAAAGAACTCTCCATTTCTCATTCTTGTTTTCTTTAAAGAAATTTTTCTTCTCAAAACTTTTTCTGTCCTCTAAGCTCCTAAAAAAATTGGCAAGCACACTCTCCTCACTTCAAGACTACATCTCTGAAAAAGTAAAAAGATTATCAAACGTTTGTTAAACTGCAATTTAATTAGTAGCTTTAGCAAATTTTTCACAATTTTAAAACTGTGTTCATAGCCTCTTTGGTAACTTATAAATCAAGGTAACTCACAGATTTGCTTTTTTATATTTATCTGTGTGGTCCTTTGGAATATTTATTTTTACTTTTTTTCTTTCAAAATCAAGGTCTGTATTAAACAATTGACATGATTGAATTCATTCACTTGATAGTGAATTTACTTGTTATACTTAAAATCCCATCCTCATAATCTATTTGCATGTCTCATTTCTTCAAACAGCTTACAGATCTACCTTTCTGAATTTATGTGTGGTATTCCAAGAAATTCAAAATCAATCTAATCTCTCTCTTTACACACATTGGTCGCAAGCCACACCTTTATTTCTAGACAATTTATTATTTTTAGTTACTTTGGATAATATTTTGGTAATTATCAGCTACCCGTATTGCATTGGTTTTGTACAAAACACTTTACCTAGTAATCCATAACGCCCTCTGAAACATGGAAGAAAATAATAAAACCTGTGTTCATTTTTAAAAAATTAAAGAAAGACAAAAAACGTCATTTCTCAACAAACACAAACCATTATAAATCTATAGATTTTTCTATAAAACGAGCATTACCTTATATTATATCACAATATAGCCATAAAGAATCCTGTTAGGGTAGATTTGGTTAAAAAAAAAAAAAATAGTTTTCTAAAAATAAGGTATATGGTAACTCAGGCATGTGATGTGTCCTACAATTTGATATATATTTTGACATCACCACAACTTTACACTTAATCTGTTTACCTTGTGAATTGGAAATTTAAAAAAATAAAAACAAAATCTACCCTAACCATATATTTTGTTATCTGTATTATAGTATAGCTATACTAATACTGTAAAGTAATATACGTGGTGATTTTTATAAAAAAACCTTTATTTTGTATAATTTCTTTTGTACTAAACATAAAATAAAATCTGTCTTTCTTTAAAATTTTAATTTTTAGGCATCAAGACCTAATTTTATTATTTTCTCAGTCTTTTTGAAGATTTTCTACATCACCAGAAATATACTTTTTTGCAAAATTTATAACATCTGGTTAGTTGATAAATATGCTACCTAATTTTTAAAATTACTTAAAAAAGCATGGTTCAAAAACAAAAACAATACATATCAAACTGATGATGTATCGCGCGCGCGCGCGCGTGCGTGCGTGCGTGTGTGTGTGTGTGTGTGTGTGTGTGTGTGTGTGTGTGTGTGTGTGTGTGTGTGTGTGTGTGTGTGTGTGTGTGTGTGTGTGTGTGTGTGTGTGTGTGTGTGTGTAGAAGGAGGGAAGATAGAATAGGAGTGAAAGGTAAAAGGGAAAGAGAGTGGAATAAGAGGAGAGGAAGAAAAGTATATAACAAAACTACAAAGAGCTATTTTATTACTTACAAGTTCCAATTCAAATTTTTTACAGTCATCTTTTAATTGTTTTTGAGACTTGATGAGTGTAGCATGTTGTTTTGTCAAATCTTCAAGATGCAGTATGTATTGCTTTTCTTCTTCCTCCAAGCCTTCATCAAAAAATAAAATAAAATTGTAAATATATCATAAAATTTATCAATTACTTTAATGAAAATTGGTGGTATAAAATGAATACACATAATTTCTTATACTGTATACTCACAAACAGAATCTTTTTCTTTTAATGTAAACTGTAAATGTTTATGTTTCAAATCAGTAATTTGACAGTTTTTAAAGTAAAATAAAATGTATTTTTAGATTTTTCAAGGGAAAATAACCTAAATATGACATCATTATAGAAACGAACTTCAGTAACACTCTTTATATTTGTGTTTTTCGTTATGCTCCATGTTATGTATTGTTTATTGTTGGCCTACCTAAATACTACAAATAATTGCCTAGTACAATCAAAAGTGTTATTTCAGTATTTTTTTAAAACTTACTTTAGTTTGAAGTTTTTACAAATCCTTTGGATTAAAAAATTTTAGTGTGAAATATAAATTTATTTTATAGTTTTATAAGGCAAACATCTTCTTAGTTTTATGATCAACATTTCTAAAGCCAGAAAGAAATTGAAATTATCTAAATCAATTATACATTGTTTGATATTATTTGATTCCATCTTTACTTGAGCTACTAGTTTTTCACTAAAAACACTACAAAATATATATTAGTATGTTACACTTGCCTATAGTAACACTAACTTATAAATAAATGTAATATACTAATATATGTTCAAGTGTTTTAGTGCATTGTTTGAAATTATCAAACATGTTTATGTACAACGGTTTTTAATTTATTGAAATCCAAAACAAAACGTTTTAATGTTTGATGGAATTTCATGTGAAGATGGAATCAACTAATATAAAAGGTTTTATAAGTAATTGGGTAACTGAGTAAACTTATTTACTACATACACTCAGTTACACAATAATTACTTATAATTTAATCAGTGAATTAAAAATAATTACAAATATAAAAGGTTTATAAAACACATAAAATGTTTTTAAAACATATTTAATCTTTGTATTGTCAAATTCAACATTCCTATTTATTTTAACTTACCATTTATTTTAAAATTTATAAAAATATTTTTATTACACTTTTGCTATTACTTGCGACCAGACTTTTTGTAAACTAAAAGTTATTACATTGTTAACTTACACTTGGAGGAAATGTTAACAGGGGGCTGAAGAAGTCATAAGACGAAAACATTTCCTCCAAGTGTAAGTTAACAATTTAACAACTTTTAGTTAACATAAAGTCTGGTCGCAAGTAACAGCAAAAGTGTAATAAGAATTAACAACCAGCTCGTCATGAGCAGCAACAAGATTTGGATATTTAATGAAGCCCGGCAAGCAGAAGTTTAACAATTTCGGACCACAATTTTGAAGGTTAAGAAAACCAACACACACATTCAATTTAACAAAACATGTCTTAAAAATAACATCACACCTAAATACGCTAAAGTGAACATAAAACAAACAAACAAACAAAGCGGCCATAAAACAACTAAATTCGCAGAAGCAATGTGTATCAAACAATCAATAAAAGAACTTTATGTAAAGAAAGATAAACTTAACCTAAAATTGTTACAATTACATTTGAACATTTCTAATACATACGGACATGAATTCACATGCGGGTACAGAATCGCACAAATGGGCCACTAAAACACTACAAGAAACACATGAACCACACAAAAAGAAAATAAATCAACTTTTAAATGAGAAAAATAATAATCCAGCAATAAAAAAGCCAAAACATTATTTTTATGAAAAAACAACAGGAGGCTGAAGAAGTCATAAGACGAAAACGTTTCCTCCAAGTGTAAGTGAACCATTTAACAACTTTTAGTTTACAAAAAGTCTGGTCGCAAGTAATAGCAAGAGTGTATAAAGAAATAACAACCAGCTCGTCATGAACAGCAACAAGATTTCGAAATATTTTTAAATATACAAAATATAATTTTTATTTAAGATACTGGTAATAATCAGTTAGACCAGGCATACCCACTGTGCTGCCCAAGATGCCTTAACAATTTATCCGGCATGTAAGCCGTAAGCATGTAAGGAATTAAAACAGCAGTTTGTGCCAATGGTTTTTTGAAGGAAAAAAATGATAAAGCTCAATAGAAGTTTTCGAAAGCAGTTGGAAAGGACTAGTTTCCTAGCTTAACTGATTGTGCTCAGAAAATATCAAGTGTTTTTGTATCTACATATATTTCTGTGAATCTGCATTCAGAGATCTGAAGTTCATAAATCACAAGTACAAATCTAGGTTAACAAGTGAAAACTTTGAAAAGATTTTGAGAAATTCAGTTTCTCCCCAACCTGTTAACACAGATGCCATATTAGAGAGCTGTGAAGGATTTCTTTTATCGGCTTCAAAGAATTAATGAATTCAGGTATTACTAGAGTTGAGAAAAATTCATTTTTGGTAAATATTTAGGCTTATTGCCAATGCAGAAAATTACAACGAAATCTATCCTGACTGTACTATACTTCATAGCTATATTTTAATATAGGTAGATAGTAATGTTGTATACAATTTTAATAAAATCTATCTAGACTGGATACTTTGTAGGTATACTTTAATATAGGTAAATAGTAATGTTGAATAAAATTATAACCAAATCTATCCTGACTGGATATTTATAGGTATATTTTAATGTATAAAATTATAACCAAAAGTTAAATATTTAGATTTTAGGTTTAGTATTAAATAAATTTACTTTGACGTAGTGCAGTGAGCTGTAGCTACTGCGCAGCTGGTTCAAGCTGTAGATACTATTAGACTAACATTCAAAATGTGCAAAAAAATTAACTTTTCGTATTTTCCGTGGATAAAAGCTAATAATAACTTTCGAATACTAGTACTTTTGAATAATAATAATTGAATATTATTCGTGTTCTACACATTAAAAATAATAATTAAAAAAAAAACATTCAAAATGTGAGTTACTTTTGTATTTTCTACGAAACAAAGTTGATATTCGTGTTCTACACATTAAAACAAAATCCCATCATATGATATCAGTTTGTTATCTGGAATAATCAACTCTTGAATAGTTGAGTAATGTGAGGTTAGAAAATGTGATCAATTAATAATTTAAGAGTTATTAAAAATTTTCCGCAACCAAAACTCACCAGGACCTATGTTAGTTATCAGAGGGGACTATCAGTAAATTTATTACATTCAGTATTAAAGCCATAAGTCAGTTTTTGTTTTTTATAAGCTACTATTTAAGTTAACCTAATTTGTAAGACTATATTTGAATTATATAAACACTTTTCATACCACAGAGAAGTACTTTCTCTACAAACGTATTTAAACTAAACTGAAATATTTATATTTACTTACTTTCCAATTCAAGAACTGATTCAGTTAATAAACTAGATATTACTTTTGAATTTTCTGATAGGATATCACCAAAAGATGTCATTACGAAAAAAAATTGTAAGACGTTAAAAAAAACACATACAATCTAGTCAGTAAATAGAATTAACATTCTGCGACAATTACTGAAAAAAACGCGAATTAAATACAATATTTATAATAACATTGAATTAAGTATGAATGGGTTTATGTTGTATATGTCAATACCATAAAACACAATTAAGCGGGAAATACTGAATTATACGCCATCAAAATAATATTTTAATGGACTAGAAGGCTGTGCCTAACCAAAAAATATTATACAATAGTAAAAGATTTTACTAAATGATTATAAATATTTATAAACTTGCCTATAGTAGCACTTACTTCTATTTGTTGAGGACGGACGTTTCGGGAGATGTGCCCCATTGTCAACTCAGACCGTAACTCTGATGGGACACATCTCCTGAAACGGCCGTCTTCAACAAATATAAGTAAGTGCTCCTACTATAGGCAAGTTTATAAATATTTATAATCATTTAGTGAAAACTAGTACCTCACGTGAAGATGGAATCAACAAATATAAAAAAGATGATGTTAATCACTTTTACATTAGTTTATGACTATCCGAACTTAATTTTTTTAAATGTAAATTTGTAAAAACGTACTGGGACAAAACGTTTTCGATCGCGTCTTGGTGACCTACATCAATGTCTAAATTTTTCCGCTTGGAGTTGATAGGTTAAGTGGTGACGGTTTTCAAGTGTCAAAGAGTATGTGTGATTTGTATTGGGTCTGTTCGTTTAATATGTTTGTACTTTGTGTTTTTGTAAATTTTTTATATTGTTCTAGTGTGTTGAGATGTGATTCTTTTTTGTTGGTGTGTAAGATTTCAAGATTCTGGTTAATGTCTGTGTATCTGGCCTTGTTTTTTTTAGGTGATTGACAAGTACTGAGTCGGTGTTACGTTTGGGTGATTTTATATGTTCATTGTCCAAATGTAATTTACTGTTCTTTGTGCAGTTTAAAATATAGTAATATATTCAATAATATATATATATATATATATATATATATATATATATATATATATATATATATATATAATGTACAATTACTCACGTTCAATTCAAAAATTTTAGTAATACAATATTATTCTTAGCGAAACTACATTAAATTGCATTTTAATTGAAGGTATATAGAAAAAATTGCTGTTCTATGTTACTAAGTATCTAGAAGCCTGAAATATATAATTAAGTCATGGTTTAGCTCATATAGATAAACATACTCGCACACACATACCCGTAAATATAAGGACATATAATGTATTTAGAAATTATTAACACTGTTTTCTTGTATTCTATTCACTTACACTTTAGTGTACTTACCTTAAACAAGAACCTTACTTGGTATATTTGCGAGTCAACTTTCGAGAGCTTATTAATTGAATTACTCTCATTTTCGAGTTTTAGAAGACTTAGTCCTAATATCCTTTGTCTTTTTCAAGTCTATGTAATTTGTTTAACTAGTCTTAATAAGTCTATGTATATATATGATGGAATAGTTATTATCTGGAGTACATCCGTTCATTCTGCAGTGCATAAAATTGCAGTTCAGACGTTTCGCCTAACTCGACTCGCTCTTCTACTGTTGTTGGGTTCACCTTGTCAATGCTGGATGGAGCAGAAGCTAATCAACGCGTGAGCAGAAGTCTAATTAGGTAATGTTGTAAAAAATTAAAGCTAAATCTATCCTAACTGGACACTTTTTTGGTATATTTTAATACAGTTATATAGTAATGTCTACAATTACAACCAAATCTATCCTAACCGGATACTTTAAATGGAATATTTAAATATAAATACGTAGGCGTTGATACTGCGCACAAGAATCGAATCCCAACTTTAATGCGATAGAAAAATAACGTTCCTTGTTAAACAAAATTCTTAAGAATATAGCTCCAGGACATGAAATTCATAAATTTTAGGGGTATGTCCGTGAACTAATTTTTTTTCCTTCTTTCATAGGTCTATTTGCATCACCAATTGAATTTTGTTGCGATAAAATTCAAGTATATACCTGGTATAATTACCCAATCATTCATCTCTATCTAACATTATCATTCAAAAAGTGTTATTTTTATACCGAAATGTATCTTAACCAGATCCTATGCTAGCACTATGCATTATAATATAGGTATATCATTAAATACTGTTTAAAAAGTATTGTCAAGTTTATAAGGAATTATTCGGTTTATTCATTTTCATATGTTTTGAATTAGGGTTTTTCAAAATAAGGCAATATACACAGTTCCCGACCTTTTAATAATTTTCCACAATTCAGGGTGTATTTTGAACAACAGATACGAAAATGAAAAAAATCACACGAAGTGGGTAAACATTTAATAGTCTTTGTAGAATAAGTAATTTAATATTTTACAGTATTTATTCTACGCATACAAATATAAATAGAATGTTCAGAATCAATTTGCAGCACATGTAAATACTATCACGAGGCTAATGCGTATGGATTAATAAACACATAGTTTAATTCCCAAAAGTGATGAGAAGTTCCTCAACGAACTAGTTCATTGACCTAGTTCTAGAAAAAGTCGATCTTTGTTTTAATTAAGTGAAGTTTCCTTTAAAGTGTCCTTTTAGTATATTTCCTCCTCCTGCACGTCACAGTTCCACTCTTTATTTCCATAGTTTAATACTTCACTTACTTCAGTTCTTCATAATTAAAAAAATTAACTATAGTTCAGTTGAGCTAGTTAATTGACCTAGTAATTAAAAAGAACTATCTAAAAAACAACGAGTCCGTAAAAGGAACTACTTTGCTCACCTCTTGTTCACAATCAAACTTTCCAATTACGGCTAATACTGTTGAATCATTTCAATAAGAGATTTGTAAACCAATGTAAAATAAACATTTGTTGATTCCATCTTCGCGTGAGCTATTAGTAATCGCTTACACTTTAAAAATGTTTCAAACTTGCCTATAGTAGCACTTACTTTGTTTGTTGAGGACGGTGGTTTCGGGAAGTGTGTCCCTTTGTCAACGAGTTACGGTCTGAGTTGACAAAGGGACACATCTCCCGAAACGGCTGTCCTCAACAAGCAAAGTAAGTGCTACTATAGGCAAGTTTGAAACATTTTAAAAGTGTAAGTAATATAAAATAATTGAAATTTTCTTGTTAAAATTAATTTGTATATGTTACAAGTTTTTATCCTAACCATGGCATATTATTATTACTTGTAAGGGAGCTCCAAAATCAAATTTCGATGATAATGAGAAATGTCGTTAACATCCCTGATGACTGGCTCGGTACATTCAATTAGTCCAGTTTCCACATATTCAACGTCCACCACATATTTTAGAAAACTTTCTCACTTTTCAGGTATAATATGGAAGATTCCTTCGAATAACGAATTGTCCACACATTAAACTTTAAAAGTGGTTTTCTTTGATGTGATATAACCTTTAATCTCAGACAATACTAGTGATAAGGAAGAGTTCTCAGAATTATTTTGTTTATTTATTCGCAATTCTTTCGAGGCCATTTTTTGTAATTTGTCTACGAGTAGACAGGAGTTGTAGCAGTTTGACCTTAAATATTGGTTATTTACCTATTCATGAGTGAGTTCATTCCTTTTTCCTCCCCTCCCATGACGAAACGATTGAACTATAGTTCACTAAAACACAGACCGGTCAATACCGTACCTTTTCATTTGAACTAGGTCGTTCAAGTACTACCCATCTCTAAATCTTTATGAGGCATTCGTTTGACGAACGTTATCTGTAAATATTCAATGCAAATTTTTCTGGTTTTTGCGCTGTGACTATGGAATAAGTGTCTGTAAGTGTTTGTTTCATGCTTTTTTATGATTTTGTTTTTGTGTCAGAAAGTTAACTTTTATCACATTTCAATTCGGACTAATATTTCGGTTACAAAGTAGTAATGGCTCACGGATAACCGATTTAGTAGGTATTTTCGATAACCTATTTTGTAATACTGAAGGTTTACCTTTTATTATTAAAGTAATTTCTTGATTTAGGCACGCTTAATATTATGTACATAAAATATTGCTAAACACGTTCTGTAGCAATATTGATAATAAATTTAGTATTTTTTGAAGGTTATCATGGAAGGCTATTTTTTCAATACATTTTAGTTTGGACTAGTGTTTTAGTGCGCAGTAATATGTTTACATATATTTGAATATACCTTTAAAGTCTCTCGTTAAGACAGATTTGGTTATAATTTTATACATTACTATATACCTATAAAATGTCCAGTTAGGATAGATTTGGTTGGAATTTATACAACATTACCTAATTGGATGCTGCTTTATGGAGTAATACCTTTTGCCAGGTAATGCCACATGATCTCTATTCTTGCCTTACATTTGTAGAGTTGTTAAGTTAAATGTATGAAATTACAACCAAATTTATCGTAACTGGATACTTCATAGGTATATAAAATTAACCTTCTGTGGCAGTAACAAAAATAATAATTATCACTATAGCTTCAGGACATGTTTATCAGTGATTTTATATAAATTACATTCAGAGTCTCTAAAGTAATTATATTAATCATGTTCACTACAAGAAATATATGTATGTTCAGATATCTATTTAGACTAAGAAAGTAACCTTATTTGGTAAAAATATAGTTTAAATGACATTGGTTCTGAAATTTTTATTTGTTTTTAAATTACTTGTTTTAATGTGTAGAACACAAATATCAACAATTTTTTTCCGTGAAAAATACGGAAAGTTACTTTTTTCACATTTAAAATGTTAGGTTGCAAAGGAGTATAGGCCTATAGTGTGAACAGGGCGTGCAGTAGTTACAGCGCACTGCACTACATCTAGATTTGTAATTTTATACAACATTACTATATACCTATACTGAAATATAACTACGAAGTATCCAGTCAGGATAGATTTGGTAATAATTTTATTCAATATTGCTATCTACCTATATTAAAATATGCTTCAACATACTAATAATTTTATTCAACATTACTATCTACCTGTATTAAAGTATACCTACAAAGTATTCATTCAATATAGATTTTGTTGAATTTTTGGTAAATATTTAGACTTATTGCCGATGCAGAAAATTACAACCAAATCTATCCTGACTGGATACTTCATAGGTATATTTTAATACAGATAGATAGTGTATAAAATTATAACCAAATCTATCCTGACTAAATATATCGTAGGTATAAAGTAATGTTGTATAAAATTATAACCAAAAGTAAAATATTTAGTTTTAAGTTTAGTATTAAAATAAACAGACTTTGACGTAGTGCAGTGCTCTGTCAGTAGTGTACAGAACGGCCGGTTCACGCTATACATGCTCTTACAGACTAACATTAAAAATGTGCAGAAAAATTAAACTTTTTGTATTTTCCGTGGAAAAAAGTAAATTTCTGTGTTCTACACATTAAAATGAGTAATTAAAAAAAATTGTGTTAACAATATCAATAAGAATCGTTTACGCTATACATGACATTACAACCTAACATTTAAAATGTGAAAAATGTAAGTTTCCGTATTTTCCATGGAAAAAAGTTGATATTTGTGTTCTGCACATTAAAACGAGTAATTTGAAAACAAAAAAATTCTATTAAACCGACGACATTAAGACTATATTTTTACCCATCATTCTATTACCATTTTACACAAAATTACGCTAAGTTGAAATTATTAATATACTCATCCTCATTTCTGTTAGGAATATTTCTATATGATTGAGTACATTTTTCTGCCATTCCTAACTTTTCAATATTCTCTTTTGTTAACACGTTTCGGATTAACTGCATTTTCAAAACTTCGATAGTACTCAGCTTGGGAGTACTATTGAAGTTTTGAAAATGGAGTTAATCCGAAACGCGTCATCCTAAGTTACTTAGAAAGGACAAAATTCATTCTTGAGCCTTATTACAAGCCATGTAATGAGAGAAATTTCCACATAAGAGCGTTCCTCCAATTGGTAACAATAAATCACATGAGGAAATGAATAAAAAAATTGGGTATTTATTTACGTGCCCACGTGTACAATTTTAGCAACAAAAATTATACTGGCTGCCGCAGAAAGTCATCAGGGATATGAAAATAATAACAAAAACTCTCGCTCAGGGAAATAAATACCAGTTTATCAAATTAAAGTTGCGTAATAAATTCAGTGGGGAGTAGTCAGAAGTACTACGTTCAAGTATCAACAGCGAGCCGTACTACGTATACATATATTTAAATATAGCTATAAAGTCTCCAGTTAGGATAGATTTGGTTGTCATTTTATACAACATTACATTACCTAATTAGACGTCTACTTCCATGGAGTAATACTCTTTGGCAGGCGATGTCACTTGATCTCTATTATAGCTTTACATGTGTACATTTGGTTAAACGTATAAAATTATAACCAAATCTACCCTGTATGGATACTTCATAGGTATATAAAATTAACCTTCCGTGGGAATAACAAACAATAATTACCAATATAGCTTCAGAACATGTTTCTGATTTTTTTATAACCATTGTAAGGATGGGCAATGTGCATTTTTCTCATTACTATTAGCACCACCTATGGGGGAATATTAATTTTCCAAAATTATTAATTTTTGGGCATGAGCGAGAGTTGTAATAATTTTTTCGTAACCCTGATGATTTTCTGCTTCGGTCAGCATAATGTTTTTTGCTAAAATCGTACACGTGGGCTCGTTAAATAAATACCAAAAATTACATGTGTATAAATCATATGATGTTTAGTTCTTTATGAGATATATTAGTTGATATAATATTAATGATGCTATAATGAAGATATAATATTTTGGTTGAGAAATTACAACTCAGTTGATGGAAGAAATGAAATCCTGTGCACCGAGTGTCACAGCTTACATCTAATTAGGAACAGTTTAAACTAAAATTTAATCCTTCCTACATCCTACCTATCCTTTCTTAACCTACTTTCATACATTAAAAAGCCATTACAGAAAGGTTTCTCACTATATCTTATTGAATCCTCAGGATCACATGATTCAAATGCAACACTCACATCAGGCTCGACCTTACAAGTAGTAGCCTTAATCCAAGCTATTCTGTTTATGCACTCTACCTTAAAACACAGCCATAGTATTTTAATTCATATGAAAGTATTCAGATTTTATTAAATTGCATTTTACAGAGTAAGAATGAAAATCAAATTATGATTTTATACAGTTTCTGTGTTTTAGTATGAGGTTGTTTTTCAAAATTATGAATTAATTTGTTTACACTATTCTATAAGTCTGCATATTTAGTCACGGGTTTTTGCATGACTTAACAAAATAGGGACCAATTTATAGTTTTTTTCATTTTCACTAATACCACTCAAGATAAATGTTGATTTACCAACAAGAAACAGTTGATTTTAGTTGGGGTAAAATATAAATACTGTGTAAAAATTGACATAAATAAAGGTGTAAACGAAATCTCACTTTACATATATAATACAAAAAAAAGTAAATTAATTAGGCATATTTATTTACATAAAAATTTACTTTAGCTGACCTTTTAGCTATATGTATGAAAACATTCCTAATCATAACATATGGCTATATTGATTATTAAATTTTTTTTGTCGGAATGTTATTTTTATTAAATTTTATATAGGACTGCTTTTTAGATGGTTCAGTAGCAAGTACTTTGTCTGTCTGCTTCCGAGGAGTAATTCGTTGTACATGTGCTTAGTGACGTCTATTCTTGCCTTTCATGTGTAGATTTGTTTGATAGTAATGCATAAATTAAAACAAAATCCATCTTGACTGGATAATTTATAGGTATATTGTATAAAATTACAACCAAATCTATCCTAACTGGATACTCATAGTTATTGGTAAAAGGAATTACTACAGGAAAGCAGAGTGTGTGAAAAGCAGTCCCAACTATATTTGTGATAAAAAATAACTTTCCGACACAAAAATATAATAAGTATCAATATAACCTTGAGACATGTTTAGGAATGTTCTATACTCATATCTAAATGTTCTGCTAAAGTAAATATAAACTTTTATTAAATTAATTCTTCCTTCCAAATTAATCCATATATAATCCTTCCTACATCCCACCTACCCTTTCTTAACCCTACAGTTGGGTCTGTGAGACCCAAGCGTTTCTATATTAGGTTATTTATAAAGTCATTTGTATTGTAGATAGCTGGTTTCCTCTGTACCTTCCCAAAATAGTCCACAGATAGTGATGTGTCATTGTTTTTGTCAACTTGTCTCTTAGTCATCATTTGTCACGTGATAAAGTGTGGGTCAGTTAGACCCGGCCCGTTAACTTGAGTGATTTTTTTTCAACACTCACCAATTATTGTTTTATGTTACTTTTTTGTTATATACTTAACGTCTGTTAGTGTATTAACGTATTTCAAGAAGTATATAGTATAGTGCGTTTTTTATCATTATGAGTAGCAGAAGAGTGGAAACACCGAGTGAAATTGAGCGTATTTTATTAGAGGAATCATCTGAAAGTGAAGTAAGTGACTCAGACGCAGCCCTAACTTTCAATTGTACAGTGATCATGACACAAATAGTGATATTGAACTAGTAGACAATGATGAACTTGAGAATAATTCAGTTGGTTGTGTGAGAGAACTCAGTGAGGAATGTGATGACCTACACATACCTGAAGGTTCTGGTGATTCAAGTTCAACACCAGCAGGTATACCTAGAGCCCAAAATTATTTCCTTGGTAAAGATAAAAAGTCAAAATGGCAAAAAAAACTTACCAACACAAACTGTTAGAACCCGGTCTCATGATATAGTATCTCATTTACCTGGAAACCTAAGGGAAGCTAGGAATGTTCAAACTGCACTAGATTCTTGGTAGTTATTTTTTAATGAGCCACTACTTGAGTTGATTGTTGAATCAACTAATATTTTCATCAATTCTGTAAAGGACAATTATACTGATGATCCCAATCTGGCACGACCGACCTCGGCTGTAGAAATGAAAGCCTATTTAGGACTTTTATACTTGGCTGGAGTTTTACATGGTAGAAGGATGAATGTAAGGGAATTTTGGGCGACTGATGGAACAGGGGTTGAAATGTTTAGGGCTGGAATGGCTTTTAGACGTTTTAGGTTCCTTTCCAGATGTGTACGTTTTGATGACGTAACAACAAGAAATGTCCGAAAACCCTATGACAACCTTGCAGCAGTCATATGACAGCTTCTAGACATACTTGTCTCAAATTGTAGAAAATACTTTTCTATATATGAATGTACAACATTGGACGAGATGCTTGTTCCCTTCCGAGGACGATGTAAATTTCGAATGTACATTCCGAACAAGCCAGCCAAGTATGGTATTAAGGTCTTTATACTGGCTTGTTCAAAGACATATTATGTAAAAAAACTTTGAAGTGTACTGTGGTACTCAACCCAATGGTCCTTATGAGATAAGTAACAAGGCCAATGATGTTATCTTCCGGTTAGTTGAGCCTATCAAAGGTAGTGGCCGTAACGTGACACTTGATAATTGGTTACTTCTTATGACGCTGCTAAGACTCTGTTGAAAGAATACAAGCTAACACTTATGGGTAACCTGCGGAAGAATAAGCCTCAAATACCTCCAAGCTTTCTTCCAACAAGAAACAAGGAACAATATTCCAGTCTTTTTGGATTCCAAGAAGATTTTACAATGGTATCTTATGTACCCAAGAAAACAAAAAGTGTTATATTACTCTCATCTATGCACCATCACAGTGAAATCGACCCTTCTACTGAGGAAAAGAAGAAGCCCAGCATCATAACTTACTATAATTCAACTAAAGGAGGTGTTGATGTGGCTGATACTATGTGTGCTGAATACAGCGTTGCAAGAGGATCGAGACGTTGGCCATTAACTTTGTTTTTTGTTTCAATGAACATTGCCGCTCTAAACGCTTTCATTGTGTTTAAATCAAATGGCCAGTCCATAACCAGGAGAGCTTTTCTCAAGGACTTAGCAAAACAAATGCTGCAGCCCTTGACCATCCGGGCTCAGCAAGGTAACCTACCACGAGAGATTCGGCAGTTAGCAATTAAATTTTCCGGGTATGAAGCTGAACCTAAACAGAATCCGGCTCCAGGTAAATGTGGTAGATGTTCCTTGTGTAAAGACAACAAAACAAAGTACTTTTCTAAAGAGTGTAAAGTTTGGTTATGTCTAGACCACTCTGAAATGTTGTGTAGCCAATGCTGGAAAAAGTAAAACTTTGAAACTATAAAAACTCGTTTTGTTTCAATTTTAAGTAATTGTTATTGTTTTAATGTTAGAACTACTCTTAAATAGTGCGTGTAAAACTACCACAGTATTTTTTTTCAACTTTTAGCTTCTTAGTCTAACTTTGATAAAATTATTGCAAATCTTTTGAGTAAAATGTTTAAAAAAGTAAATAAATTGTTATGAATTTTTTTAGCAATATTATTTTGTGAATTTAGTGTTGAAATACTGAAAACATTCCTAGAAGTAGTATAAAAATATGTTTGACTCAATTAAAATTGTTTAAAATTTTTTACTAATTTTTTACTGATTTTTTACGTTTTGGGTCTGTGAGACCTAGCCCGTCTACTTATGTAACTTTTATTTGCCCGTTCATTCTAGGGTTAACACTCTTCCATGCATTAAAGAATAATCCTATTGAAACCTCAATCTTACATTTACCTTAATGTTCTCTCACACTAATAGAGGTTTATCCAATAAAATTTTTTAAAAAAATAATAAAATAAAACTTTGATTATATCACCTCTCCTAACACATATAACAAATTAATTAACAATTATCAGTGATTAAGTCCTTTTTCTTATTCTACATACATATTTCTTTACTTATATCTAGCATTTCTTTCATTACAAGTACTTATAGATCATTAAATTTAGATTCATATATACATCCATGTCACTCATCCATCCAATAGATTCTTATTTTCGAATGTTTCATTTAGTTCTTGCTACTTTTAGTTTTGTGGTAATAGCCCACTTGTCTCTTATTAAGTATTTCTTTCATAGTTAAGCTCAAATTCTCCTTATTAGTACATATAGGAATTTTCTTATATCTCTTGTCATTTTCTTTCATCTTATTACGTAGTTCACTTATTACATACATAATATATTTTTTATCAACTCGATGCAATTCAATTATTTTATAATTATCATATTACCTCCTCCTTTAACTCTCCTAAATTAAATGACATAATTTTATTGACATATTAACATATTTGATCCGATCTCCCCTTCAATTCTATAAATTTATTAATTAACCATATTTTATATTTATTTATTTTAGTCAAATACATCTCTCCCCTCTTAGTTACATCCAGTAGTTTTTTAGTCTTATTCTGTATTTATTCGTTGGTCATGTCCGGTTAGGTTAGTCTTGTCAGGTTTGTTCATGCGACATCTCCCTCATATCATGATATCTTTTCAGTTTAGTTTCTCACTCTTGCCATAAGTATTTTGGTAAGGATTTCTTTTTATCACGTTTGTATGAACGAACCTCCTTTCTGGTTCCTTCTGCATATGTGTTTATGTTGTATTTATCTCTTCTCTATAATTTGTTATATTTCTAGGCCCTTGTTCAAAATTATTCTGTGGCCTATTCCACTGTCCCCTATCTCTCAATCTGATACTTACATTTCTCTCCTCAATATCTACCTCGTTCAACAATTGCTCCATTTCTCTGATATTATTGATGTTTTGCATTCTTCTAGCTGCCTGTAATTTTTCATTGAAATGCCTTATTAATCTTGTTACGATCTCCTCCTCAGATTGTGGTGGTGTCATGTTCCTTAAGATCACAACCCTTTCAATAAAATAATCAGCTCGACTCACTCCAGTTCCCACTCAATATCTTTCCATCTCAATTCTTTCTTTTATACCTTACTGTATCTCCTTGGCCCAATATCTATTCACAAATCTCTCTCTTCATTCTGGGTAGTCACCTATTTCTTCTCTTAGTGACTCCCACCATCTAGCAGCTCCTGCCTCCAATGCCTTGTTTATTATTCCTCTCCAGCTCTCATCTATCCTTTTATTCAGGTTGCAATTCATCTTTTGTAGCATATGTCTTTCAAATCTTTTCAGAAACTCCATCGGATTACCACTCCTACCATTGAATTTCGGTACCTCCTCTTGGCTTCCACATGATACTTGTATTACCTTTATGGCTTTGTTCCTATTCCCTCCATCTTTTTCTATTTTTTTTACTCGCCCTTATATCTGGTCAACTTTCTCATTCATCAATTGTTTTTCTCCTTTTACCTACAAAATTAATTTTATCAATGTTATCTTTTTTTTCTCTACTTTAATTTCAGTTTCCACCCATCTTCGTTCAAGGTTTAAGACTTGGTCTTTATTTTCCTCGATTCTTTTGACTAACTCTTCTTTCATATCCTTATTTTCCTGTAGTAAGTCTTCCCTTATAGTTTTTACAATTAATCTCATCTCTTCCTGTACTAGTAGTTTCATATTTACAACTATTTTCTTATTTTTCTCCTTTAGGCTTTCGAATTTCTTGTTCATTTCCAACCTACTTGAGGCAAATCCTCTGTTCATCTCTTCTTTCATCTCTTCAATCTTATCTAACCTCTTCATTTCCTCTTTCATTTCTTTCTTATTCTCTTCAAATTTTCTACTTGTATCTTCTTTCATCTCCCTCAGAAATCTCATCATTCTATCTTCATGTGAGTTCCTGTCCCCATTATTTTCTCTCCTACCATCTCTATTTTCTGATACTTCCCAAATTTCCTCATCTATTTGGGTCTCTACCTCACAATCTTCTATTGGCATATCTGTGCCTTCCAATTCAGTTCCTATTATTACTATACTGTCCCTTTTTTCCATTTCTATCTGTTCACTTTCCTCCCGTTCCATTAAATATACATATTTTCCCTTAGCTGCCTCTTCTAAATTCTCTTCCTTCCTTCTTTTATTCAATTTTCTTAACTCTTCCCCTTTTTCAGTCCTTCTTGCCTTCCCCCCCCCTCAAATTATATGCAGATCTATTCTCCTCGTCAGACATGCCTGAAATGTTGCTTACCTCTCACACAAACAAAAATTCAAAATTTCTTTTTAAAATTAAGTTAAAAAATTAAATTTATCTGTACCCAGATTTAATGATTAATAATTTGTAGCCTCTAAATTATTTATAAATTTACTCAATTTATTGTTATTAAAATTTTTTATGTGCTCTTTTTATTTTCTTTTAATTTTTTTTTTTTACTTGAAGGCTCAAAATTTTTTTATTTATTAGAATAAATGGTTTATCCCTCACAATAATCGAGCCCCACGTTCGTGTGCCAATTGTAATATTCTTATAAATTATGGTAAATATAAATAATTTCTTTAATACAACTGCTCCACCTTGTGGTAGTCAAATTGTAATAATAATTTTTTTTTTAATAATAAAACCAAATTTAATAATTATCCTTAGAGAACAATAAGTTGTTGGGCGCCAGTTAGAATTACAAGATGATTGTAACTACTACTACTACGTAGCGCTACAGCCCAGGGTGGGCCTTGGCTTCCTTAACAATGTTCCGCCATGTACTTCTATCCTTAGCCTTCTGTTTCCATGCTGTAATGCCGAGTACTCTTAAATCTTCCTCAAGGTCCAGTAGCCATCATTTTCTTGGTCGCCCAACTCTTCTTTTGCCAATCACAGTGCCATGTAGAAGTTTGTTCGGCATTCTATTGGTGGGCATTCTTATGATGTGACACAACCATTCTAGACGTCGCGTTTTAATAAAATGGACCAGATTTACGTCTTTGTATAAGTAATACAACTCGACAATAGATCGAAGCTTCCACACATTTGTCTGTACATCGTGGACAGGACCATACATTTTTCTTAAAAGCTTATGCTCAAACAATGTCAACTGATTTTTCATCGCGGCGGTTAAAGTCCACGTCTCCGCTCCATTCGTTAGGACTGGCCGAATTAAGGTTTTATAGAGTCGTACCTTAGTGGTTTGAGACAATAGCCTACTTTTAAAAAGCTTTATATTTGCAAAGTATGCTCTATTAGCTGTCATTATTCTTTTCTGGACTTCATTTATTGTTTTATTTTCATCATTTACTTCCGAGCCCAAATATGTGAAGCTTTTTACTTTTTCAACTGAATATCCATCGATATCTATAGTCGTACTTCTACGCCCTCTGCTTGTACTCATATATTTAGTTTTTCCCTCATTTATGCAGAGACCTATCTTTTTGCTTTCATTATTGATTATATTAAAAGTTTCTTTGAGCGATGGCATATTCCTGGCAACCGAGCATATATCATCAGCATATGCACATATATGAATGCATGATATTCCCTGAAATGTTAATCCTCCTCAAAACGCCATGTAAGGAGAGATTGAAGAGGGTAGCAGACAGGGCATCGCCTTGTCTCACGTCAGTCAGAATAGGGAATTCGGGACTAATACTACCACCTATGACAACTTTGCCGTCACTATCACACAACGTCATGTTGATCAGTCTGATCAACTTGTTTGGTACGTTGAACTCCTTTAGGATTTCGAGCAATTTTACTCTGTTGACACTGTCAAAAGCCTGCCGATAGTCAATAAGAAGAAGATAAAGGTCAATTTTATATTCCCAACATCTCTCGAGTAACTGTCTTAAAACAAATATCTGATCGGTAGTTCCCCTTTCCTGTTGGAATCCACACTGATAATCTGTTATGATGTTTTCAGCAAAGATGTTGAGCTTTTTCAGTATTATGTTTGAGAATGTTTTGTATGCTACCGTGAGCAGAGACATTCCACGCTGCATTCCAATTTGTCACCCAAAACAGGACATATGAGACTAGTTCTCCTTTTTCTCTTTCCCATATGTCTAGGATCAGGGAAAATAATTGTGACTGTACAATTTCTCCACAATTTAAAAAAAATTCTGCTACAAGTGCGTCTTCACCAGGTGCTCTGTTGCTTTTCAGCTTTTCGATCGACTCCATGAAGTCATCCATGTCCGGTGGCTCAATGTCATCCTCATTTGTCAATTCTATTCGGCTCAAGGTATTTTTGTCCGTGTCTATCGTCTGAGCTCCCACGTTGTACAGATCACCAAAGTACTCTGCCCAATAGCTTCCGCCTTACCTTCCACCACTCTACCATCTTTATACTTGCATGAGTCGGTTTTAGGCTGGAAACCTCTATTTATATATTTAACTGCACCATAGAATTTCCTGGATTCGTTATTACTTCTCAATTCCTCAATTTGCTCTACTTGCTTCCTTAGAAAGGCTTTTTTCTTTTCACGTATGACCTTATTTGCTCTTCTACGGCTTAGTTGGTAATCTGAGGTGTTTTGTCTTGTAGCGCGCTGTAACATTATCAATCTATATGCATTTCTTATTCTTAGCACCTCACGACATTCGTCATCAAACAATTCCTCACCACGTCCCCTCATTTTCTCACCAATCACATCACTCGCTGTCTCCTCAATGACTCTCCTAATTTTGGACCACTTTACTTCTATTCCTGTATTCTCATTTTCAATACCCTCTTTTAGTAACACTTCTAACATTTTTCTATCGCCCAGTTCTCTAAATCCTTCTAATGTGTCCGGATCTTTAAATTTTTCTAGGTTCCAGTGCCTTCTTTTATATAATTTCTCTTGTCGCAAACATGCAAGTCGCTCTCTATATTTAATTTTTACCAGAAAGTGGTCTGAATCACAATTTGGGCCTCTGGCCCTTCTGACATCAGTCACTGAGGAAGAATGGCGTTTTGAAATGAGTACGTGATCAATTTGGGTTAATCTGCCGTTTGGTGCTTTCCAAGTTCCAATGTGAATTTTTTTGTGCGGGAAGCAAGTAGTTTTTATTATCATGTTGTTTGCTTCAGCAAATTCACACAAATGTTTACCATTATCATTCGTTATATTATGAAGTGAGTAGGTTCCAGCAACAATTTGTGTAAAATTCTCCTTACCCACTTGGGCGTTTAGATCACCAAGTATAATTTTTGTGTCATATTTGGGACTACATAGAAGAGCATTTTCTAATTGTTGGTAGAAAAGTATTTTAATACACTTTTTCTATTAACTTAATTTAATTAAATAGCACAAGACTTTTTCTCCCAGGTTATTCGATGGGTATTAATTATTATAAATCTATTGAGCACTTCTGGTTACAAAATAAAATTGGTTTATGCAATTAACTCCTTAATAAATTTTAGAAAAGAAATTACTAGGCCTGGAGTTATTAGTTTTGAAAAGAATATTAAAATGTTTTTTTAATGAATTTAATTCACTGATTTTGCTTATAAGAATGGTTCTATAATATTAACTTAAATACTAATTAAAAGTTTTTCCTTAATCTAGTTCTTATCTGAGTTATTGTTCTTGTTCAAATTTATAGCCTTTAAATTTATTTTATAATCAAATTTCTTTCGCCACTATACTTTTTTATACTTTCACTAACATTAGCTTCTATTAACTTTTATTTAGGCTAGCTTTCTTAATATTCAAATTCTTCCTCTAATAAAATTTCTGGACCAACTAAGTTTTGCTTCCAGTACCAAAGCTCTTCTTTTTCTTAATGAATTTTTCTTATTTGAGACTCTAGAGAAAAAGAATAGAACTTTTTGCCATTGTTGAAACATCTGTTAAATAACACACTGATTATTTGATTTTTCATCTCCTTTCATGAACAGTTAAGTTTTGATACTATATGCAATAGTTTTATGTCTTGTAAATTTCTTTCTTAATCTTGTGTTGTTTTATTTATAATTGAGTGCTGTTTCTTCTTTAAATGTGGTTTTAATATTATATCATAACCTTTTTTTAAGTTATGGCTCAAGTGTTTAGATTTTCCGTTTATCCATTTCTAATTCACTTACAATATATTCCGAATTCTTGTTTGTTATTTACTGTTTTAGTGGTTTATATAAAAAACGTTAAATATATATATATATATATATATATATATATATATATATATATATATATATATATATATATATATATTGTAACATTTATAGAATGGGCTATATAATGTTCTTTAAGAATTGGAAAAATAGATTAGAAATAACTCACACAAAATTTAAAAAAAGAAATTCATTAAAAGATTGATTAGATTAAATTGAAACTAAATTTAGGTAAAAGCCTAGAATTGTAAACAAGGTGTTTGAACTGTAAAATCGATTAGGAAATTTGTTATATCAAAACCCCTAACACATAAATTAAAACAAGATAATCTAATAATAATTATATTTAAACAAAATTGTAAATATTAGTAACATAGGGCATAAGTAATTACTTGAAGGAGAAAGTGAAATACGATTGTAAACAATGAGATTAGAAAGGTTATGTTTGTATGAATTCAGCTCAAAACACACATTTCGGAATTATTACAAAAGTAAAACACAAAGACACTTCACACACTAATAATAATAATTAAATAAACACTGGAAGGTTTGTTAAGGATCGGAAAATTGAAACAGTATGTTAACAAAATTAAAACTGGTGAAAACAATCGCGTTATTGCATCAGCAGTAAAAACAAATGGAAGTAGGTCAGAGACAGTCGACTCTAGTGGGAAGGAATTGAACTAAATTATAGCAACATGTGTTTTAGGAGAAGGAGAAGCCGCCATATTTTAAACATTGTTAAAAATCTAAAGACGAGTTAGTCGGTTATAGTGTGGTGACGCTACGAGATGGGACCTGCCATGACCAGTCAAAATTCCTTTTGAAAAAAGCCGTCAAAATTATACAGATTTGTGAAGAAACTTGGCAATTTTAAATAAGGAGAAGTGAATTTAAAGATAAAGTACAGTGGTAATATAATTTGAAGGAACTAAAACTAATTTAAGTGTGTAAAAAGTGAAATTTGAAGAGAACGGAATCGTACGTAAGAGACCTGCAAAATTTCGGTATTTGATAAGTTAAGTATATTAGCGCTAAAAAAATAAACTTTAGTGGACCTTTAAGATAATAGGGAAGTTTAAAATTGTACATTAGAATATCTTGGAATTAATTAATAGATAGTAGTAAGAATCATCATCCAGTTCAAATAGTTTCGCCTTTTTGCTTATTCCAAATTAAAGTTTTTCCATTAGGAAAATATTTATTAAAACTAATTTCAAAATTTAATATTGTTTTTTCAAAATTTATTTAATTAACAAAAGAATTAAAAAAATATAGCCCATGCCTATAAACCCCGAGATAGTAAGAGATCTTAAAATTAGCCTAGGGTATATGAAAATTTGTAACTAAAAATCAAAGAAAGTGAGTTTAGTATATTGTGTTAAAATTTGTTAAGTTGTAAATTTTTGTTTTGTGTTTATTGTTTAAATATTGGAATAAAAATTGTTATAATAAAGAATTATGAATTGTTCCTGAGTAGTTTTTTTTTTTTTGTTTAAATAGAAATTAAATATCATCATTCAAAAAAAAATATTTAATAGTAAAAAAATGTTGTTGTGTCGGAAATATATGTTATAATTGGCGCCCAACGTGGGGCTCGATGAAATAAGAGATCAAATTTATTTAGAGAGATTTTGAAACAAAATTAATTTAGAACTTTTTATATGAAAAACATTTGAACTGGAAATAGATTTAGAAAAAATTTTGTAAAATTAAACACTGAGTTGAATAGTCAAGGCTAGGTTGTTTTGTAAAATAAGTTTACTAATAGCTAAAAAAAAAAAAAAAAAAAAAAATATGTCTGATGAAAGGGAATCGTACAATTTGCGGGGAGATAAAGCATAAAAAACAGGAAAAAGGGACAACTTTGGAAATGCAAGAAATAGAAATGGAAGGCACAGATATGCCAATAGGAAACATTGAGGTAGAAGAAGCTAGGGGACTACCACCTATGCAAACCCAACAAAAAAAACGGGGAAATAATGAGAATGAAGATTTAAGGGAGATTATGAGAACTCTCATGGAAATGAGTGTAAAAGGGAGAGAGGATCTAGGTAGAAAATTAGATATAAATAATGAAAAAATAAATAGACAATTAGATAAAATAAAAAAAGAATTAATTGAGAATATAAACGAAGTAAAAGGAGAGATAAAGGAGGATATAAGGGAAATAAAAAAAAAATTAGAGGAAGATAGAGATGAAATGAGAGAAATGAAGGAGGATCTAAAATTAATAAAAGATGAAATTAGGGAGGACAATAGGAAAATGATAGAGGATATGAGGCGACAGTTGAGGACAGAGAATAATACTGTAATAGAGGATGTGAGAAGAGACATAGAGGAGAAAGATAGAGAATTAGAGGAGGAGATTAAGGAAAATTTTGAGGAAACAAATGAAATAATAGCTGATGTGGTAGAAATTAATAAAAAAGAGATAGAGAAAGTAGAAAATATAACTAAGAAAAACACAGAAGAGTTAGGAGAGTTAAAATTAAAGGTGATAGGAGAAAGAGAGATAACAGATGAGCGTTTTAGGAAAGTCGAAGATGTAAGGGAGAAAATATTAGGAGAGCAAGGAAGGTTAGGAGATAGAATTAAAATGGGAAAATTAGAAATATGGCAAATAAAAAATTTAACCATTCAAACTGCGACAAATAAGAAGATTGAAAAGCTTAATAAAATGAAAATGGTAATAGGAGAAATAAGAGGAGTTAAATATCCGTCTCAAAGCTTAGTGGTACAAGGCTTATTGAGAAAATTTATCAGAGGTACGGATATGTTAATGAATGTGGAGGCACAACTCGAGTTTGGAAAATGGGAGATGGAATTTAAATATGAGAATAACAGAGAAAATAGAACTTATGTAGCAGATGAGAGATACAATGGAGATGTAAACGGTGTTAAGGCAAGGACAGGCGTGGGGACAAGAAAAGAGCATGGTGCCCACAGTCAATCGGAAAACTAAGACAATAAGAAACCCAGGAATAGAAATTAAATAGAGGAAACAAATTTACAGGCATTAATAGACACAGGCAATAATATGACATGTATCCAGGAGAACTGTATATTGGAAAATAAAAATATAATAGGAAGGGAGATATTAAATATAGATAAAGGAAGCAATATGAATAAACTCTAGGTGATTATGTGTATAAGAAAACGTTAGCAGGAGATAAGTTTTAAGGGATGGTAACTATATCTACGATAATTTATTAGAAACTTCGTCGAATAATGAATAAAGATAAATATGAATCTATGATAATAAATATTGAAGCATTGTTGTAATAAAAATATGGTAATTGTGTATTTAAACTTCGTCGTATTGTAAGGGAGAATCTGCGTTGATAAATAATGGAACTTCGTCGTATATATTATATATTATAAAAGAAATATGAATCTATGATAATAAATATTATAGCATCGTTGTAATAAAAATATGGTAATTGTGTATTTAAACTTCGTCGTATTGTAAGGGAGAATCTGCGTTGATAGATAAGTATTAAAACAAAATTTATATTCGTTGATATAGGGACAGTGTAATCGAAGGAGCTATAGATATGATCAAATAGAGAATATAAGATTGCAACCTTTAAAAATATTAGATGTTAAATTTCACACAAATAAACTGAGATGATATAAGAAAATAATTGAACTGGATGTAAGATTGGAGAGGGAGATAAACTCAAAAATGACAAAAATAAGAATATAAGGATTGGACAAAACATAACAGAGGAGTGACTAAGGGTAATAAGTTAAAATATATTAAATAACCTAATTAAAAATAAATAGCAGAAATAAAATGGAATGAGTACAAGTAGGGTGCAATGCAGAGATAAAGATATGTATATTCTGGATGAGCATAACAATATAAAAAGGGGAAATATAATTTGGAAAAAGGGAAATTTTTAATAAAATGAAATATATAAATAACGTCGAGAAATATAACTATAAAGTGATATAAAATAAATGTCTACGTGAATATGGGTGTTAGGTGTTGATGTCGTCGATAATATGTTAAAATAAAATAAATGTCTACGTGAATAAGTGAAGGTAAGGTGAATTACTGTCATATATATGTAACAAAGTATATAAATATAATAGAGTTTAAACAAATAAAAAATAATAGTAATATGAAATTGGGGTTAAATTTAATATAGTTGTGTTAAGATAGAGTTGATAGATTTATAACTGAAGTGAGGTTGAGGCAAGGTTAAGAAAAATTATTTTTAATTGAAAAAAAATTTATTATGAATAGTTGGGAGGACGCGAAAAAAAGGGATAGTAAATAGAATAATAAATAACAACATATAAAATTAATGAAATAGTATTATGCGAGTTTTAAACTAGTATAAACCATGTAAGACAAGTAGCTTGAAATTTTCAGCTCAGTATTTGGTTGTTAAAGAATTAAGATAAAATTGTGTCATAGGAATTAAGTATAAATGGACGAAAGTGGACAGATGAATGTATAAATGACTTTTAAATGGACAGTTATAAAAGTAGTAAAGACAATGGACGATGAGTTAGCCAAAGTGTTGAGGTACTTACTCAATAAAAAATGTGTTCAATTAGTTATTAAATAAAATGTACAATTAGGAAATAAATGTTAATTTAAATTTAATTTAAAAAAAAATATGTATATTTAATCAAGCTTGTAAAATGTAAAGAATGTGTAATGTAGATAGTAGGAATATTTTTTTTTATTTAAATTAAATTAGGGGACATTGTAACATTTATAGAATGGGCTATATAATGTTCTTTAAGAATTGGAAAAATAGATTAGAAATAACTCACACAAAATTTAAAAAAAGAAATTCATTAAAAGATTGATTAGATTAAATTGAAACTAAATTTAGGTAAAAGCCTAGAATTGTAAACAAGGTGTTTGAACTGTAAAATCGATTAGGAAATTTGTTATATCAAAACCCCTAACACATAAATTAAAACAAGATAATCTAATAATAATTATATTTAAACAAAATTGTAAATATTAGTAACATAGGGCATAAGTAATTACTTGAAGGAGAAAGTGAAATACGATTGTAAACAATGAGATTAGAAAGGTTATGTTTGTATGAATTCAGCTCAAAACACACATTTCGGAATTATTACAAAAGTAAAACACAAAGACACTTCACACACTAATAATAATAATTAAATAAACACTGGAAGGTTTGTTAAGGATCGGAAAATTGAAACAGTATGTTAACAAAATTAAAACTGGTGAAAACAATCGCGTTATTGCATCAGCAGTAAAAACAAATGGAAGTAGGTCAGAGACAGTCGACTCTAGTGGGAAGGAATTGAACTAAATTATAGCAACATGTGTTTTAGGAGAAGGAGAAGCCGCCATATTTTAAACATTGTTAAAAATCTAAAGACGAGTTAGTCGGTTATAGTGTGGTGACGCTACGAGATGGGACCTGCCATGACCAGTCAAAATTCCTTTTGAAAAAAGCCGTCAAAATTATACAGATTTGTGAAGAAACTTGGCAATTTTAAATAAGGAGAAGTGAATTTAAAGATAAAGTACAGTGGTAATATAATTTGAAGGAACTAAAACCAATTTAAGTGTGTAAAAAGTGAAATTTGAAGAGAACGGAATCGTACGTAAGAGACCTGCAAAATTTCGGTATTTGATAAGTTAAGTATATTAGCGCTAAAAAAAATAAACTTTAGTGGACCTTTAAGATAATAGGGAAGTTTAAAATTGTACATTAGAATATCTTGGAATTAATTAATAGATAGTAGTAAGAATCATCATCCAGTTCAAATAGTTTCGCCTTTTTGCTTATTCCAAATTAAAGTTTTTCCATTAGGAAAATATTTATTAAAACTAATTTCAAAATTTAATATTGTTTTTTCAAAATTTATTTAATTAACAAAAGAATTAAAAAAATATAGCCCATGCCTATAAACCCCGAGATAGTAAGAGATCTTAAAATTAGCCTAGGGTATATGAAAATTTGTAACTAAAAATCAAAGAAAGTGAGTTTAGTATATTGTGTTAAAATTTGTTAAGTTGTAAATTTTTGTTTTGTGTTTATTGTTTAAATATTGGAATAAAAATTGTTATAATAAAGAATTATGAATTGTTCCTGAGTAGTTTTTTTTTTTTGTTTAAATAGAAATTAAATATCATCATTCAAAAAAAAATATTTAATAGTAAAAAAATGTTGTTGTGTCGGAAATATATGTTATAATTGGCGCCCAACGTGGGGCTCGATGAAATAAGAGATCAAATTTATTTAGAGAGATTTTGAAACAAAATTAATTTAGAACTTTTTATATGAAAAACATTTGAACTGGAAATAGATTTAGAAAAAATTTTGTAAAATTAAACACTGAGTTGAATAGTCAAGGCTAGGTTGTTTTGTAAAATAAGTTTACTAATAGCTAAAAAAAAAAAAAAAAAAAAATATGTCTGATGAAAGGGAATCGTACAATTTGCGGGGAGATAAAGCATAAAAAACAGGAAAAAGGGACAACTTTGGAAATGCAAGAAATAGAAATGGAAGGCACAGATATGCCAATAGGAAACATTGAGGTAGAAGAAGCTAGGGGACTACCACCTATGCAAACCCAACAAAAAAAACGGGGAAATAATGAGAATGAAGATTTAAGGGAGATTATGAGAACTCTCATGGAAATGAGTGTAAAAGGGAGAGAGGATCTAGGTAGAAAATTAGATATAAATAATGAAAAAATAAATAGACAATTAGATAAAATAAAAAAAGAATTAATTGAGAATATAAACGAAGTAAAAGGAGAGATAAAGGAGGATATAAGGGAAATAAAAAAAAAATTAGAGGAAGATAGAGATGAAATGAGAGAAATGAAGGAGGATCTAAAATTAATAAAAGATGAAATTAGGGAGGACAATAGGAAAATGATAGAGGATATGAGGCGACAGTTGAGGACAGAGAATAATACTGTAATAGAGGATGTGAGAAGAGACATAGAGGAGAAAGATAGAGAATTAGAGGAGGAGATTAAGGAAAATTTTGAGGAAACAAATGAAATAATAGCTGATGTGGTAGAAATTAATAAAAAAGAGATAGAGAAAGTAGAAAATATAACTAAGAAAAACACAGAAGAGTTAGGAGAGTTAAAATTAAAGGTGATAGGAGAAAGAGAGATAACAGATGAGCGTTTTAGGAAAGTCGAAGATGTAAGGGAGAAAATATTAGGAGAGCAAGGAAGGTTAGGAGATAGAATTAAAATGGGAAAATTAGAAATATGGCAAATAAAAAATTTAACCATTCAAACTGCGACAAATAAGAAGATTGAAAAGCTTAATAAAATGAAAATGGTAATAGGAGAAATAGGAGGAGTTAAATATCCGTCTCAAAGCTTAGTGGTACAAGGCTTATTGAGAAAATTTATCAGAGGTACGGATATGTTAATGAATGTGGAGGCACAACTCGAGTTTGGAAAATGGGAGATGGAATTTAAATATGAGAATAACAGAGAAAATAGAACTTATGTAGCAGATGAGAGATACAATGGAGATGTAAACGGTGTTAAGGCAAGGACAGGCGTGGGGACAAGAAAAGAGCATGGTGCCCACAGTCAATCGGAAAACTAAGACAATAAGAAACCCAGGAATAGAAATTAAATAGAGGAAACAAATTTACAGGCATTAATAGACACAGGCAATAATATGACATGTATCCAGGAGAACTGTATATTGGAAAATAAAAATATAATAGGAAGGGAGATATTAAATATAGATAAAGGAAGCAATATGAATAAACTCTAGGTGATTATGTGTATAAGAAAACGTTAGCAGGAGATAAGTTTTAAGGGATGGTAACTATATCTACGATAATTTATTAGAAACTTCGTCGAATAATGAATAAAGATAAATATGAATCTATGATAATAAATATTGAAGCATTGTTGTAATAAAAATATGGTAATTGTGTATTTAAACTTCGTCGTATTGAAAGGGAGAATCTGCGTTGATAAATAATGGAACTTCGTCGTATACATTATATATTATAAAAGAAATATGAATCTGTGATAATAAATATTATAGCATCGTTGTAATAAAAATATGGTAATTGTGTATTTAAACTTCGTCGTATTGTAAGGGAGAATCTGCGTTGATAGATAAGTATTAAAACAAAATTTATATTCGTTGATATAGGGACAGTGTAATCGAAGGAGCTATAGATATGATCAAATAGAGAATATAAGATTGCAACCTTTAAAAATATTAGATGTTAAATTTCACACAAATAAACTGAGATGATATAAGAAAATAATTGAACTGGATGTAAGATTGGAGAGGGAGATAAACTAAAAAATGACAAAAATAAGAATATAAGGATTGGACAAAACATAACAGAGGAGTGACTAAGGGTAATAAGTTAAAATATATTAAATAACCTAATTAAAAATAAAATGGAATGAGTACAAGTAGGGTGCAATGCAGAGATAAAGATATGTATATTCTGGATGAGCATAACAATATAAAAAGGGGAAATATAATTTGGAAAAAGGGAAATTTTTAATAAAATGAAATATATAAATAACGTCGAGAAATATAACTATAAAGTGATATAAAATAAATGTCTACGTGAATAAGGGTGTTAGGTGTTGATGTCGTCGATAATATGTTAAAATAAAATAAATGTCTACGTGAATAAGTGAAGGTAAGGTGAATTACTGTCATATATATGTAACAAAGTATATAAATATAATAGAGTTTAAACAAATAAAAAATAATAGTAATATGAAATTGGGGTTAAATTTAATATAGTTGTGTTAAGATAGAGTTGATAGATTTATAACTGAAGTGAGGTTGAGGCAAGGTTAAGAAAAATTATTTTTAATTGAAAAAAAATTTATTATGAATAGTTGGGAGGACGCGAAAAAAAGGGATAGTAAATAGAATAATAAATAACAACATATAAAATTAATGAAATAGTATTATGCGAGTTTTAAACTAGTATAAACCATGTAAGACAAGTAGCTTGAAATTTTCAGCTCAGTATTTGGTTGTTAAAGAATTAAGATAAAATTGTGTCATAGGAATTAAGTATAAATGGACGAAAGTGGACAGATGAATGTATAAATGACTTTTAAATGGACAGTTATAAAAGTAGTAAAGACAATGGACGATGAGTTAGCCAAAGTGTTGAGGTACTTACTCAATAAAAAATGTGTTCAATTAGTTATTAAATAAAATGTACAATTAGGAAATAAATGTTAATTTAAATTTAATTTAAAAAAAAATATGTATATTTAATCAAGCTTGTAAAATGTAAAGAATGTGTAATGTAGATAGTAGGAATATTTTTTTTTATTTAAATTAAATTAGGGGACATTGTAACATTTATAGAATGGGCTATATAATGTTCTTTAAGAATTGGAAAAATAGATTAGAAATAACTCACACAAAATTTAAAAAAAGAAATTCATTAAAAGATTGATTAGATTTAAATTGAAACTAAATTTAGGTAAAAGCCTAGAATTGTAAACAAGGTGTTTGAACTGTAAAATCGATTAGGAAATTTGTTATATCAAAACCCCTAACACATAAATTAAAACAAGATAATCTAATAATAATTATATTTAAACAAAATTGTAAATATTAGTAACATAGGGCATAAGTAATTACTTGAAGGAGAAAGTGAAATACGATTGTAAACAATGAGATTAGAAAGGTTATGTTTGTATGAATTCAGCTCAAAACACACATTTCGGAATTATTACAAAAGTAAAACACAAAGACACTTCACACACTAATAATAATAATTAAATAAACACTGGAAGGTTTGTTAAGGATCGGAAAATTGAAACAGTATGTTAACAAAATTAAAACTGGTGAAAACAATCGCGTTATTGCATCAGCAGTAAAAACAAATGGAAGTAGGTCAGAGACAGTCGACTCTAGTGGGAAGGAATCGAACTAAATTATAGCAACATGTGTTTTAGGAGAAGGAGAAGCCGCCATATTTTAAACATTGTTAAAAATCTAAAGACGAGTTAGTCGGTTATAGTGTGGTGACGCTACGAGATGGGACCTGCCATGACCAGTCAAAATTCTTTTTGAAAAAAGCCGTCAAAATTATACAGATTTGTGAAGAAACTTGGCAATTTTAAATAAGGAGAAGTGAATTTAAAGATAAAGTACAGTGGTAATATAATTTGAAGGAACTAAAACTAATTTAAGTGTGTAAAAAGTGAAATTTGAAGAGAACGGAATCGTACGTAAGCGACCTGCAAAATTTCGGTATTTGATAAGTTAAGTATATTAGCGCTAAAAAAAATAAACTTTAGTGGACCTTTAAGATAATAGGGAAGTTTAAAATTGTACATTAGAATATCTTGGAATTAATTAATAGATAGTAGTAAGAATCATCATCCAGTTCAAATAGTTTCGCCTTTTTGCTTATTCCAAATTAAAGTTTTTCCATTAGGAAAATATTTATTAAAACTGATTTCAAAATTTAATATTGTTTTTTCAAAATTTATTTAATTAACAAAAGAATTAAAAAAATATAGCCCATGCCTATAAACCCCGAGATAGTAAGAGATCTTAAAATTAGCCTAGGGTATATGAAAATTTGTAACTAAAAATCAAAGAAAGTGAGTTTAGTATATTGTGTTAAAATTTGTTAAGTTGTAAATTTTTGTTTTGTGTTTATTGTTTAAATATTGGAATAAAAATTGTTATAATAAAGAATTATGAATTGTTCCTGAGTAGTTTTTTTTTGTTTAAATAGAAATTAAATATCATCATTCAAAAAAAATATTTAATAGTAAAAAAATGTTGTTGTGTCGGAAATATATGTTATAATATATATATATATATATATATATATATATATATATATATATATATATATTTTCTTGATATTTAACGTTATCCATTGTTTTTCCGTTGCACTGACTTTATGAAGTTAATATATTACTAAGTAAGTAGTTTAATCCACCATTAAGTGCAATAATTTTACCTTGAGTGATGAGGCACCTTTCGGTCATTGACCATTGTCGAATCACTCAGAGTGATTCGACAATGGTCAATGACCGAAAGGTGCCTCATCACTCAAGGTAAAATTATTGCACTTAATGGTGGATTAAATTACTTACTTAGTAATATATTAACTTCATATATATATATATATATATGAAGTTAATAAATTACCAATTTTGAGTAATTTTATCCACCATTAAGTGCAATAATTTTACCTTGAGTGATGAGGCACCTTTCGGTCTTTGACCAAGGTAAAATTATTGCACTTAATGGTGGATAAAATTACTCAAAATTGGTAATTTATTAACTTCATAAAGTCAGTGCAACGGAAAAACAATGGATAATATTAAATATCAGGAATATATATATATATATATATATATATATATATATATATAAAACCATTATATTCATAATACAGTCTGTCCATTTAAAAGAGTAGAGAATAATATTAATTTGTGGCTTAGCTGTTTTGCAAAAATCAGACCTGAATTTATGCAAGATGAGTTTACTAGGTCAATGTGTAATTTGGATTTTGTGTAGATAGTAAGGTTAAAACATTGTAAGTTATGGCATTTTATTCTTAATATATGTTCTCTGATTATCTCTTGTACTAATGAGTTGTGTTTTAAAGTATTTATTTATAGTCATAGACTTTTTAAAATTCAGTGGTAAAATATATGAAATAAATTTAATTTTTCTCAATTTTCAGATCACATGTGTTGTGAAACCTCTGTTAGGAGTAAAGTAAAATTGGAATAACAAACAAGCTTTAAACAATATACCCAGACTCTGCCACAAAATTAATCTGCTGCAACACATGTAATAAGGATGGAAACATCATGTAACTACATAGCACAAGTAATGTCCTCATTCAGGCTGACTGTTAAGAAAGACAAACATAAGGTATTCAAATGCAAAAAGTGTTTGTATGTAAGCTCAAAAATATATGCAATTATAACACACCTAAAGAAACATATACATAAAAAACCATATAAAAGTCTACAATTGAATTTGTCAGCTGTAAGTTCGGCCAACTATAAAAAATACTTTAAAACCCATTCAGGTGGAAATTTATACAAATGTTCCCAGTGTAATTATTCAGCATCTGTAAAAGAACATCTTATATATCATATGCGTACCCATTCTGTAGAAAAACCATACAAATGTTT
The DNA here is from genome assembly GCA_036971475.1 of Prosapia bicincta. Lineage (NCBI taxonomy): Eukaryota > Metazoa > Arthropoda > Insecta > Hemiptera > Cercopidae > Prosapia > Prosapia bicincta. The sequence goes on along the minus strand of JBAIZL010000004.1, from coordinate 270,600,692 downwards.
GGTTTGTAGTTATTCAACCACTCACTCAGGGCTCCTTAAAGCTCATATGCGTACCAATTCTAGAGAAAAACCATACAAATGTTTGGTTTGTAGTTATTCAGCTAATCAAAGAGTGGATCTGAAAAATAATATGTGTACCCATTCTAGAGAGAAACCATACAAATGTTTGGTTTGTAGCTATTCAACTATTTACTCAGGGCATCTTAAAGCTCATATGCGTACCCATTCTGGAGAGAAACCATACAAATGTTTAGTTTGTAGTTATTCAGCTAATCAAAGAGCGCATCTGAAAAAACATATGTATACCCATTCTGGAGAGAAACCATACAAGTGTTTAGTTTGTAGTTATTCAACTACTTGCTCAGGGCATCTTAAAGCTCATATGCGTACCCATTCTGGAGAAAAACCATACAAATGTTTGGTTTGTAGTTATTCAGCTAATCAAAGTGTGCAACTGAAAAATCATATGTGTACCCATTCTAGAGAGAAACCATACAAATGTTTGGTTTGTAGTTATTCAACTATTCACTCAGGGCATCTTAAAGCTCATATGCGTACCCATTCTGGAGAAAAACCATACAAATGTTTGGAATGTAGTTATTCAGCTAATCAAAGAGTGCATCTGAAAAAACATATGTATACCCATTCTGGAGAGAAACCATACAAATGTTTGGTTTGTAGTTATTCAACTACTTGCTCATGGCGACTTAAAACTCATATGTACACCCATTCTAAAGAAAAACCTTACAAATGTATGTTTTGTAGTTATGCAGCTAATCAAAGTGTGCAACTGAAAAATCATATGTGTACCCATTCTAGAGAGAAACCATACAAATGTTTGGTTTGTAGTTATTCAACTATTCACTCAGGGCATCTTAAAGCCCATATGCGTACCCATTCTGGAGAAAAACCATACAAATGTTTGGAATGTAGTTATTCGGCTAATCAAAGAGTGCATCTGAAAAAACATATGTATACCCATTCTGGAGAGAAACCATACAAATGTTTGGTTTGTAGTTATTCAACTACTTGCTCAGGGCGACTTAAAACTCATATGTACACCCATTCTAAAGAAAAACCTTACAAATGTATGTTTTGTAGTTATTCAGGTATTCACTCAGGGCATCTTAAAGCCCATATGCGTACCCATTCTGGAGAAAAACCATACAAATGTTTGGTTTGTAGTTATTCAGCTAATCAAAGAGTGCACCTGAAAAGACATATGTGTACCCATTCTGGAGAGAAACCATACAAATGTTTAGTTTCTAGTTATTCAACTACTTACTCAGGGAAACTTACCACTCATATGTACACCCATTCTGGAGAGAAACTTTACAAATGTTCCCAGTGTAATTATTCAACTGCAGTGAAAAGAAGTCTTATAGATCATATTCGTACCCATTCTGGAGAAAAACCATACAAATGTTTACAATGTAATTATTCAGCTACTCAATCAGGGCACCTTAAAACTCATATGCGTACTCATTCTGGAGAAAAACCTTACAAATGTTTGCATTGTAGTTATTCGGCCAATCAGTCTGTGCATCTTAAAAGTCATATGCGTACCCATTCAGCAGAAAAGACTTACTAATGTTTACTATGTACTTTTTCAACGCCAGTAAAAAGAAATCTTATAAACAAATGCGTACACTTCCTAGAGAAAAATCATACAAATGTTCACAGTGTACTTAATCAACGTCACAAAATAAAATCTTATAATTCATATGCGTACCCTTTCTTGAGAGAAACCTTACAAATGTTTGCAATGTAAATTTTCAGCTTCTCAATCAGGAAGCCATAAATCTCATATGCATACTCATTCCTGAGAAAAACCTTACAAATGTTCACGTTGTAATTATTCAGCTTCAGTAAAAGCAAGTCCTATTTATCATATATACACCAAATCTGGGGAAAAACCATACAAATGTTTGCATTGTAGTTATTCTATTAATCAAAGAGTGCACCTGAAAAACATATGCATACCCATTCTAGAGAAAAATCTTACAAATGTTCACAGTGTAATTATTTTACATCAGTAAAATTAAATCTTATAAATTATATGCTGGAGGAATGCCGTAAAAATGTTTGCATTGTAGTTATTCAGCTTCATTAAAAGCGAGTCTCATTTATCATATGCGCACCTGTTCCTGAGATAACCTTACAAATGTTCACAGTGTATTTATTTTGCTTAAGTAAAATTGAGTCATATATCATAGGTGCTTCCTTCCGGGAGAAAATCAATACAAATGATGCATTGTAATAATTCAGATAATCAATCAATGTACCAATGTAAGGTCCCCTTATATCACATATGCATACTTATTCTGGAAGAAATCCTTACAGATGTTCACAGTCTACATATTCAGCATCGGTTAAAAGAAATTTTATACATCATATGCCTACAGTAGAAACGCATCTCATGTATCATATGTACACCCATTCTGGAGAAATACCATACAAATGTTCACAATGTAATTATTCAGCTTCAGTAAAAGTGAGTTTCATTTAACATATGTAGACCCATCCTGGAGAAAAGCCATACAAATGTTTGCATTGCAGTTATTCAGCTGCTCACTCAGTTCATCTTAAAAACTCATATGCGTACCCATTCTGGAGAAAAATCCTTCAAATGTTCACCGTGTCATTATTCTGCATCAGTAAAAATAAACCTTCATTTATAAATTATTCAGCTTCAGTAAAAGGACATCTTATATATCAATTGCGTACCCATTCCAAAGAAAAACCTTACAAATGTTCACATTGTAATTATTCAGCTTCAGTAAAAGCGAGTCTCATTTAACATATGTAGACCCATTCTGGAGAACAACCATACAAATGTTTGCATTGTAGTTATTCAGCTGCTCACTCAGTTCATCTTAAAAAACTCATACGCGTACCCATTCTGGAGAAAAATCCTTCAAATATTCACATTGTAATAATTCACCTTCAGTAAAAGCGAGTCTCATTTAACATATGTTCACCCATTCTGGAGGAAAACTATACAAATGTTTGCATTGTAGTTATTCAGCTAATCAATCAATGTACTGATGTAATGTTCCCTTAAATCACATATTTGTACCCATTCTGGAGGAAAACTATACAAATGTTTGCATTGTAGTTATTCAGCTAATCAATCAATGTACTGATGTAAGGTTCCCTTAAATCACATATTTGTACCCATCTTGGAGGGAAACCTTACAAAATTTCACAGTTTACTTATTCAGCATCAGTAAAAAAACATTTTATAAATCATATGCCTATCCATACCAAAAAAAAAAAATCGTTTCAGATTTACACAGTTTATTTTGCTTCACTAAACGGAAGTCTTATACACCTTCTCTGATCTATTCTGAAAAAAAATCATACAAGTGCATTTGTAGTTTTTCAGTTACATAAGGGTGGAGAAAACCCTTACAAATGTTTGAAATGTAGTTATTCAAATGTTAAGGGCCTTCAAATTTCATATGCTTACCCATTCTGGAGAAAAACGTTACAAACGTTTAGAATGTAGTTATTCAACTTCTCTATCAGGGACATTTAAATCTCATATCCTCAGTCATTCTGGAGAAAAATCTTATAATGTTCGGAATGTAGTTATTCAACTTCTCAATCAAGGACATTTAAATCTCATATGCACAGTCATTCTCATAGTAACTATCCTCATAGACATGACAATACATGTATTCATATGCAATGTCATATACCAATGTGTTCACAGTGTAGTGGTTAAGTGTCAGTAGAACAAAATTTTAAAAATTATATGCATAACCATTCTTGTTAAAATACCTTACAAATCACTAACTTATAATATACTACAAACTAATAAGTTTGTATTAATAAATAATATAAACAACACCTAGCCACAAATATTTTAATTTTAGTCCTACAACCATTTTAGTTACAAAGTAACCATCCTCATAGGCATTACAATACATGTATTCATATGCATACCTTTTCTGGCGATAAAACGTTCACAATGTAGTTAATCTGCTACTCAATTGTGAAACATCAAAGCTCGTAAACATATCTATTCTGGAGAAATCCTAACTTGTGTTCACAGTGAAGTTATTCAGCTTCACCAAAAATAAGTTTTATTATATCATATGCTCACAAATTCCGGAGAAAGCCCTTACAAATGTTCGCAACGTAGTTTTACTAATCAATCATAGCACTATAATGTTCACAATTTAGCTAATGGGTAAATAGTTGGGCAACCCTTTAACATAACTGCTTCCCTACTTGATTCTTTGAGGCTTATAGTTTCTTATTCTCCCTGGCTTGTCCACCTATTATATCTCTTTCTTTATCTCAGGCTTGTCTTCCTTCTGTTGTCTTGCCCAAACATAAATCCTTTGTGCATTCCCACCCTCCTGATTTTAATTATAAACAAAATGGTGTAAATAACATATAGACATAGTGAATAAATTTTAAATTAAATGTGCTTTTATAACAAGTATGAGTAATATATTTTTAAAAAATAATAATAATTAATGTCAGTTCCTACTGAGCTCAACAATGAAAAATTTTATATTAGTTACATTTTACTTTATAATAACAAATATATTGTATATATTTTATATTGTAACTTTGTATATACATATGACATAATCATGATATTAAGTGGCAATATAGAAAGCGGTTTTTTCATTTTTTTTCTGCACAGTATATGGTATTTAACTATTATTTTTGTTAGTTACTATTTATTCGCTTTCTTTTTTTTCTAATTTATGAATCTGATGGTGGTCTATAATTTCTCTTTCTATCTATCATTTTTAATGTTTCATTATTGGAAGGAACCTTTCTCTTATAATATTATATACATTTCTAAGTAATAGATTTCTTCATTTCAAATCCGACTGAGACATCAACTTTTTTAAATTTAATTAATGAATAAATATTTGAAAAAACTGTACTAACATCTACCCATGTATGTAATTGTTACCCACTACATGTTAAAAAAATATATTTGAACTAGGTTGGATAATAAAAACCATATTTTATTAAGAACAGAAAACTTATACAAGGTATATATATGTCTGTGTGTGTGTATATATATGGTATTTATGCGAGTTATATTATATATATATCACTTTCACTATATGTACTTAAACAAAAATCATACTTGGTATTTATACATCTCACAAAGTAAAGCAATAACAGGGTGGCTACTGATATCAATTAATGGTTTTCCCTGACCTTTCCCTGATACAAACTTATTTTCCCTGACTTGCAAAAATTCCAAGATAGCGACGTATTGCAAGAGCTTTGAGTACAGTAATTTCAACCAACCAGATGATAAGGTTTTTCTTAATGGTAATTTAGACTCCAAAAGCAAATAAAATACGGGTTATTTATACATTTGGTACCAACTAAAACACAAAACCCAAGGTCCTAACCCTTAGCCAATCCTATTGGATTTTTACTTCCACAGTTTTTATAGTTTAATGAAGCCTAAATGCATAAATTCATTGGAAATAAGTATGAATTAATTTATATTAGTTAAAAAATTAATTTTAAAAAAATGACTGTACTTGAAAAATTAACAACCCCGTTAATTTCCTGCATGAGCCATAATGCGATGGGAAACCCTAGAGTCAATGGAAGTCAAAGCGATTGTTTGCAGAAATAGCCTGGGAGTACCTCCACCCTCCCCCCACCTTCAGGATCTCGCTAAGGCCCGCAACCCTCAAGTGCCAGCTTATAAACATTTTACCTGTACCAAACTACTTTTTTAACAATATTGCAAAACTACAAAAATACTCGCAGTGATTCGACAATGGTCAAGTGACCGAAAGGTGCCTCATCACACAAGGTAAAATCATTGCACTTAATGGTGGATAAAATTACTTACAATAGTAATATATTTACTTCATATATATATATATATATATATATATATATATATATATATATATATATATATAATTAATAAATTAAAAATATTTCAAAAACAAGAATACATTTAATGAATATATTTATTCAAAGCTTTTTGCCGATAAAATAGTATCAGCATCTTCAGGAAAATAATTATCTAATGAAATCTTTATTAGATTTTATTAGATAATTATTTTCCTGAAGATGCTGATACTATTTTATCGGTGAAAAGCTTTTAATAAATATATTCATTAAAAGTATTCTTGTTTTTGAAATATTTTTAATTTATTAACTATATTACAAGAAAACATATCACCATATTTAATGTATATATATACACACACACACACACACACACATATATATATATATATATATATATATATATATATATAAAGTACGAGGCTTTAGATTAAATTAAGTTAGTTGCTAAAATAATCATTTATAGGATTTAAAAAAAAAAAAAAAGGCAAATAGTTATCTAGTGCGGACAAACCAGGTACCATGTCATTATCCTTTCCAGGAAAGCTATAAGTTGAGTCCGGCAAATTGACAATAGAGGGTCCAAAGCTTGTTAAGACGGGAAATCTAGGGGCCAATATAGCCTGGGAAAATAACCGTGTACCGTTAGGTTTAGCTAATTGTAGAACTGTGGGAAACTTATAAAGAACGTATTGGTGGTAGTGGAGAGATTAGATTTTTAATAAAAACTAAATCAGGGTGTCTAGTGACAGGGAAAACCGGGAAAACCTGGAAAGTCAGGGAATTTTAAGATTCTGGAAAATTCAGGGAAAAGTCAGGGAAAATTTTAAAAAATCGGGAAAATATTTATTTTGATTAGAAACAAAACTAGTGGCAATTGCTCTTGAATATTTGGTATTGTAAGCCAGCGGTTTAGGGGCAGGGCAGTCAGTAAATAACACTTCTTTATTTAGATGCCCATTATTTATTTGATAAGCCCAATGCTATGACTTCAGGACTTATGTCAATAAATATTAAACGTGTCGAGTTGGTACAGCTGGAAGGTTTTAGCCTGGACCGTGGCCTTGGGGTGTGCAGTGGTTCTGTTATCATATGGACAGGTGGGGATAACAGATAACTCAGTCTGTTTCTAACCACACAGAACGCTGTGTAAACATTCGTAGCCAGCTATTTGTCTAGACTCGTGATAGTATGTGTTTTATTTGACGGTGATTATTTGTACACTGTTTATTTCAACATGGAAGGTTCCAGTTTTCATTGCCGTAGCGGGCAAGCGCGTCATGCAGATGTCGTCATTACCTCCCCTCCTTCCTTAGGATAAATATAAACTAAAAGATAAAGTGACTGAAGCAGAGATTATATGGTGCGTGAATTTAGTAATGCAACACTTCTTTACGCAATGCAGAAGGTAGTGTGCCTCTTTCTAAGGATGTTCCCTGATAGCACCATTGCACAGAACATGAGATTGGGGAAAGATAACATTTCCTATAGTGTTGTAATCGGCTTATCAAATTATATTAAAGACCTGTTACTGACATCATTAAATTCAAATTCTAACTATGTAATTGGCTTTCATGAAAGTTTAAACAAAATATCACAAAGAGCCCAAATGGATTTGAGTGTTAGGTATTGGGATGCAGAGACGGATGAAGTGAAATCTCGATATTTTGGCTCTGTGTTCCTTACAGACACAAAAGCAAAAGAGTTACTCAATTCGTTCTTCAAAGTCTGGATTTATCCAAGATCCTTCAGATATCAATGTAAACTGGGCTTTCTATAGACATCTAAAAGAGGAAAAGTCAGGGAAAACTCAGGGAATTTCTTCAAGCTATTTTACTAGACACCCTGGAAAAGTCAGGGAAAACTCAGGGAATTTCTTCAAGCTATTTTACTAGACACCCTGTAAATGATCGGGAGTTTAAAAAGGGAGTTTGAGGAGAGTCTCATGGGAAGACGGATTGGTGGGGACCAAGATGGAAGTGTTGTAAAGGGAGAAATTGATTAAATTAAGTAAAGAGTTTTTTTATAAGTAAATTTTAAAAGTGTGACGTAAAAGTTTTTTTAGAAATATAAAGTAAGTTTTTTTTGTGTCAAATATAAGCGCTGAAGCGAACAAAGCCAGGATTTCAGGGACTCTTCAGAACAATAAGTATATTTGAATATCAGTGTAGCCAACAGACATCTATCTTTTAGTTCCAAAACAAATTTTAATTTCATCAAAATTTATAAAATTTATTCTAGTTCGCAATTTCTAATTTAAAAGCAAAGTTCCCGTAATAGCGACCCTGAGAACAAGAATAATATTTTAATACGTTTTTTTTTAATGTTATTCTATTAGAAATCTAAAGACTCAGAAGTCCACCTTTTATCATTGTAATTTTAGTTGAGATATCAAGCCTGTCACTGCACAATATTAATATAAATTTGGAATAATGTGTAGAGTTAATTGAAGAGAATAAATACAAGTGATGTTTAAAAACTGATAAGATTGTTAATTCTTTTATAAACCTGAAGGTGTGACATTAATAGGTAAGGTAAATAAATAACATTAAAAAAAACTAAATTTAATTATAACAAAACATAAGTTATAATTTGACGCCCAACTAGTTGGCAAAGTTAAATAGAAATGGGGAATATAAATAAAGTAAATTATAAATTAATAAAACTTATTAATTTGTTGGCTTAAGTAAATTTAAATAAAAAAAACTGTGAACATTATTAAGACTATAGAACATTATTAGGGAAGAGACTTTAATTCATGAATAAAGTAGAAGAACAAAAATTGTGTGTGGGGACAGAGACAATAGTAGGGACTAGCGTTAACAATGGAATAGAAATGCTACAGTTAATGCAATTCTTAAGTGCGAAAATGGATCAAACTACACAAGATTTTAAAACTTTAAATAGTAAATTAGATGAAATTGATGACAAATTAGATAAAATAAATAATAAAGATAACGAAATCAACAATGAAGTTAAGGAAGTTAATGATAGATCAGTTAAGAATAATGGAGACTTTAAGGTAGAAATGAATGATGTATTAATTGAGGATAAGGAAGAATGCAATTATGAAAGCTTAGAATTAAACAATAAAATTGATACAACACAAACTTAATTAGCGGACGTGGAAATAATGTGTGAAGATCAACAACTAAAACAAGCGGAAGATTTAAACATACTCAAAATTAACACGGGACAATGTATTACTGACAAACTTAAGTTGAAACAGTTAGACGGCCACCTTAAGCAAAACTAAAATCAATTAACCAAAATCAATTAGAAATTCGAAGGGGACATGTCAACATGTTAGATTACGTAGAACAAAATTTATTGTATTTCCAAGATATATCACCAAAGATACCAGAGGAATTAATAATTAGGAAACTAGTACAACTTTAAGACCTAAATGTTGCAGCAACTTTAGTCACTAGAGCGAAAAAAAGTAAAAATTCGTTCGTCAACTTAATAACAGAATTTCACTTTCAGCAGAAGGAACACTTTCGATTTACAGGACACAATAGACCTGGCCGATTTAGCCAAAGACACGAAAATACCCCATTTGAGAGAGGAAAACACCTCCAATTGTCAAGGACAATACGACCCTTTTGTTGACCTTATGTTGTAAATAACCAGACTGATATAATACTTCTTGATTTATAAAAATAATAATATTTGTGCTGCGATAAAAAACTAAACAATTAATATGCGTTAACAAACTTAAATTTAATAAACTGCCCAAAGGGGAAATTTAATTAGGAAGTTATAAAATTATTATTTAGTTAAACAAGTAAAATGAATTGTAAAATTTTTCATATTTAATTTTAAAGAAAGAGTATTAATTTGTATGATGTGATTTTGTAATTATGGAATATTTGATAAGGGAAACGATCTACACAAATTTTCTAATATAAATGGGAGAATAATTATATTTGTTTATTGTAACTAATTAAAATTGAGGTTAATTGAGAAGGTATAACAGTATTATAATTATAAACTATTTAGGAACGTATGCATATTAATTTTAACTTCTTAATAAACTTGTAAGGCTTTCAATTAAGTTACTTCATCTGTCAGCTAATTTGTAATAGTTTAAGTAAGACACTGTCAACTAAAACATTTGATCACTAAAACATTTCACAAAACTGAGTAAATTTAATCTATAATTATAGCATTATATTTGCAACACTTTGTTTTGTTTAGTATTAATAACATTAAACAATTGAATTATTTTATTCAGTTTAATAATTAATCATGCAGCATATTGAATGACATGTTTTAAAATTGTAAGATTATGATAATTAACTGTTAGTGATTTTTAATATGTATTTTTAGCTAAACGCAATTCCATGTTTGTTTTGTTTAAAATAAATCTTAACCCTTTAACAAAATACTAATCTTAGTAAAAGAAATTAATATTCTCCTTTTTGGTAATAAACCTTATTAAGTTGGTTATATTTGTAGTAGAAATTTAAGATTGGGTGAAGAATTTAAACAAATTGTTCTTTATTTCGTAGCATTCAAATATTGTAAACAGCAAATTCTTAGAAATTTATGAAGGGCTCTACGAAAAAAAATGTCTTGATAATAGCAGTTACCAACTTACTTCCATAATTAATGGTAAACTTAAGGGTAAATTTAATTGTAGAATGTTAAAAAGCTATCACAAACCCATATTAAGTAATTAAATAATTGCATAAAAGAAATTTAGATTTTCATGCATTAATAATTAATGGTTCGGATTGTAGGATGAACAATGGCATTGTAAACTTTCACATTTAATTTTAAAGAAAGAGTATTAATTTGTATGACGTGAATTTATAATTATGTACTAATTATATGTAAAATGATTCAGGATATAAGATGTTTAACTACAGTAATATTAAATGTATTAGAAATTTAAGATTGGTGAAAATTTTAAAACAAATTGTTCTTTGATGTCATAGCATTCAAATATTGTAAAATTTAAATTTAAGAAATCAAAGAAAATTAATTTTAAAATTCTGGGGATTCTATAACATAAATTACGAGGCTTTAGATTAAATTAAGTTAGTTGCTAAAATAATCATTTATAGGATTTAAAAAAAAAAAAAAAAGGCAAATAGTTATCTAGTGCGGACAAACCAGGTACCATGTCATTATCCTTTCCAGGAAAGCTATAAGTTGAGTCCGGCAAATTGACAATAGAAGGTCTAAAGCATGTTAAGACGGGAAATCCAGCGGCCAATATAGCCTGGGAAATAACCGTGTACCGTTAGGTTTAGCTAATTGTAGAACTGTGGGAAACTTATAAAGAACGTATTGGTGGTAGTGGAGAGATTAGATTTTTAATAAAAACTAAATGATCGGGAGTTTAAGGAGGAAGTTTGAGGAGAGTCTCAGGGGAAGACAGATTGGTGGGGACCAAGATGGAAGTGTTGTAAAGGGAGAAATTGATTCAATTAAAAAGAGTTTTTTTTATAAGTAAATTTTAAAAAGTGTGACGTAAATTTTTTTAGAAATATAAAGTAAGTTTTTTTTGTGTCAAATGTAAGCGCGGAAGTGAACAAAGCCAGGATTCCAGGGACTCTTTAGAACAATAAGTATATTTGAATATAAGTGTAGCCAACAGACATCTATCTTTTAGTTCCAATACAAATTTTAATTTCATCAAAATTTATAAAAATTATTCTAGTTTCGCCATATCTAATTTAAAAGCAAAGTTCCCGTAATAGCGACCCCAAGAGCAAGAATAAAATTTTAATACTGTTTTTTGTATGTTACTCTATTAGAAATCTAAAGCCTCAGAAGTCCACCTTTTATCATTGTAGTTTTAGTTAAGATATCAAGCATGTCACTGCACAATATTAATATAAATTTGGAATAATGTGTAGAGTTAATTGAAGAGAATAAATGCAAGTGATGTTTAAAAATTGATAAGATTGTTAATTCTTTTACAAACCTGAAGGTGTGACATTAATAGGTAAGGTAAATAAATAACATTTAAAAATAAATTTAATTATAACAAAAGTTAAGTTATAATATATATATATATATATATATATATATATATATATATATATATATATATATATATATATATATGAGCAGATTGTGAGGCATTAGAAGGCATTGAAAAACTACCTTCTCAGTTTGGCAAATAAACAGATAAAATGTATACTATAAATTTTATTTAATGCTTACCAATATCTTTACCTTGCTGTAACTCATAACTTTAGCTTGCATGTAAATTTGTTGAATTATGTTGTGTAAAGTAAGACGGTGTTTATGTATGTTTGTTTTTTTTCGTTTTTCTATGTAGAAGAACACAAATTTAATATTTTAATTAGATATAGCTTCTAGTTATGTATATTGTAACACACTTTAGATGGTGTTACATATTAAATTGGCAATTTCAGAAAACAAACGAGAATGTATTAAAAAATTGTAACAATATACAACTATATAAAAAAATTGTGATGTATTAGAAATATTTTTAATGAGATCTCTGGTTGATAGTGACATCTGTCGGAAAGTTTGAAAACAAGTAATAAAGTACGTCTGCGCACATGCGATGCGTGGTAGCCGGGAAGGTTGCTTCCAACGTTAGTTTTAAACTCTCTTTTAGCCAAGATGTAAAGGGCAACGGACGTGTCCGAGAGCAAGGAAATATTATTTTGTTTTCAAAATTTAATGTAATATTCTTTTTCTTAAACATGTTATAATCATGGTGTAGAAGACAGCGTACGTAACCAGGTACAAAGATGGGACGCTGAAGTTACCGATGACATTTCCTGAGACTTTTCCACTAGAAGGATGCGACGCTACGACATGTGAATACAGCTAAGTGGACGATTTAAGACTTTAGAGATTTATTGCAAATTTAAAATGTTAGACAGTTTAACTCAAATTAATGAACCTTGAACGTTTCAACCTATATACATAAATGTAATTTACGCATCTTTTGGTGCACTTGTGTTCACCTTGAATTATAAAATTTGATTATGAAAAAAGCAAGTAAACTCAAGTACAGATTCATTTTCAGCCATTGATCCATTGATTGATTTATTGATAGATTGCTATACGTAAAAATTCATAAGTCAAATATTAAAGGTTCAATAATCCATCACTGAAGCAATGTGTAGAAATTTGTAGCATGATTATAATTTGTTATTTTTTGTTAAATAAAATGAGTGTAATTTGTTTTAATTGAATTTAAAAGAGTAATTATTTAACCAGAACACAATTCCATGCATTTCAACTTAATAAGCCTTAAAAAAAATTAATTAAATGAAACTGCTAGTTTAAATGATTTGACTTTGTATTTTAAAGTATTTTAATGTAACGGAGTTCTACCTTCAAGTTTTGAAGAGCGTTTCAGACAGACGATTATTATTATTACGCCTGAACTGTAAGCTAGAACTTAAAACTAAAACTTAAACTTAAAATTAAAACTAAATTAATAATTTTCTCTAAAACGTTACAATATTATTTTATCAACCAATCAATGTAAATATGTTTATTGTTTTGGTGAGATATATTTTTGTAGAAAATAAATTTAAAAGTAAAGAATTGAAAACATTTTAACATGTGCATCATATTTATTTTGATCCCTACTTTTTTAATATTGATTTTTTTAAATAAAAGAAAATTTATGATGTAGGTTCAAAATAGTGAAATTATGTAACACAACATTTTAACATTTATTTTAGAGCATTAAGAAAAAGTGGTTACTGCAATATTAGAATGTCTGGAATTTTAAGTAGAAAGTTACAATTGCTCTTTCTACTTGTTCTTCATACTTGTCACACACTCACTCATTGGAAAAGACAAGCAGCGCTCTACATTCGTCTGCCGAGCTAACATTTATACTTGCTCTTCTAGTTCTAATGAACTATTTATCTATATGTTTGAGAAATTATTGTTAAATGTTAATATACAAAATATTTATGTTCAAGTTCCTGAAACAGTTAGTAGCTAGCCTTCAAAATCTATACCTTACCGAAATAAAGAACCTAAATTGGTTACAGTTGGAGTGAAAGATATCACTATGTATTTGTTTTAAAACTCTCAATCCCATCAGGCTTAAATAAATCATTGTCTATGACATTTACTGGATGTTTCAAATAAAAATTTTGTGATTTATCTACAAACTATTTGTACAACCTATTTGTACAAACTACATTACATCCATAGAGTTTGAACCAAAGAAATGTTTGTACAGGTTATTTCTGCAATAAAACATGTAAAACAGTTTAACAGTTCTTCATTTTTCTATTTAGCTAATTTCTTAAATAGGTACTATATAAATTCGTTGAAAACAATTATTGTAGTGAAATTTGATTTTAATTTTTGAATGATATATTAAAAAAATATTAATCATTTTAACTTTAGTTTATAACTATCCAAACTTTTAAATTTTGTAAATTTGTAAAAATTAACTGAGACAGGAGGTTTTCAATCGCAATGTGGCTATCTTCATCATTGTCTTTGAAACGTTATGTCTCAATAAGTTTTTACAAATTTTATAGTTTGGATAGTCATAAACCGAAATTAAAGTGATTAATAAATTCAGGAGTTTACACAGCAAGACAGGTTGCAGTCCTTGAATTCAAGAAGGTGGTTTTAAATATTAGAATAATACACATCCACATACAATTCAACAAAAAATGCCTAATTCACAACATAACACCCACATACACGAACATAAACATTACTAATAACACCAAAGCAGCTACAATCTCTAAACAAAAAGCATAAAATATTTACATAAAAAAATTATTAAAACTTTATACAGAAACAAAGACTCACTGAACCATAGGTTATACCAACTTCACCTAAATCTCGCCAACATGATCGCACATGAACTCACACTAGAAATCATAATAGACGCTATTAATTGGCAACAAAGAAACTAATAAACACTATAAAACAAAAACAACATACTCTCAACCCACACAAAAATTCTACCCCTGTACAGTTAACCTTACTATTACCAAATTCACACAAAACGAAATGAATTTAATAAACAAAGGCCTAAAATATAACCTACATTATAAATCGAAAAACATTAAAAAAAACATACTACAAACTGAAACAGCCATAAAAAAATCAGAGTTCAAAGACCAAGACTCACTTCTACATGGCACAAAAAACTTAACCAACCACAAAAACATCACCAAAAAACCTGAACAATGAAAACTAACAAAATACATGGTCAAAATAATCAGACAATCTATTAACTTGAACACACACACATAAAAAACAGAACGAACCTCATAAATTAAAAAGACAAACATACCACACAATTCAATACTACTACCACTTGACATAACAAATATGTACACCAACATACCCATATTCAAAACCTTAAAATCCTAGACACCCGATTAATACAGAACAACATACCAAAAACCTACGTCACCGAAATCCTAAACATCCTCCAAACAAAACTATTTCACCCACAACTCTAACTTCTATTCACAACCAGATGGCCTACCCATGGAGAGTCCTATCAACAGTGTACTAAGCAAAATTGTCCTACAACACATAGTAACAAATAACAAGATACAAACAATACACACACACAAATTATTTACTTGCACAGATACATCGATAATATCATTACACTACAGAGGCAACACACGACAATGCGAAAAACTCCTCGCCTATACTAATAAAATACACCCAAAACGTCACTTCACTTCAGATATTGAAACCAACCTATCCCTAAACTTCCACCACCTAACCATAACAAAAAACCACACACAAAAACATAGCTTCAACACTTACAAGAAACCCCATAACGCAGACACACTTATCCACAACACCTCAAACCACCCTATCCAACACAGAAAACATAAACAAAGAACTAGACACCATTAAATATTTAGCAAACACAAATGGATACAACACCCCAATAATAGACAAACTATGGCTCAATATACAGCTAAACACTAAAATAACACTATAGACAGGGAAAACAAATACATCACAGTACCATACATAAACAAAACAAATAAAATAGCCCAAAAATACTAAATACAAGAAAGATAAACGACATGCACCAGATGTATACAAATTAAACTGCAACAAATTCTACATTGGCCAAACAAGTCGCAGCTTTAAACAAACAGTCAAGGAATACAAACAGAACACCAACTCAACATTTTACAAAGTTTGGATACTCATAAACTAATGTTAAAGTGATTAATTAAGATTCACCAAACGTAATGGACTACAAAATTCAAGAGTGAAAAAATATCATGATAGCTTAATCATTAAAAGACAGGTACTCTGAGATTTCCTACAAAATGTGACTCCATTTCTAAACATAAAAAAATCTAATAGTAATAGTTAATCTATGAATAAAAACACAAAAGTAAGCACAATTTTTGTGAAAATAAGAATGCTTTACTTCAAATATAATAGGCCTGAAAGACAATGAAATGGGTTATGGCTCTGTAACAAAACTGCTTCTAATGTAATACAAAATGTATAGAAATATGTAGCCTTATGTAGTGGAAAAAAATAATAATTGTTCTCTTCCATGCTAATTCATTATCAGTAACTTTTAATGTTTGAATGAAGTTCCCACATTGAGCAGGTGCTGGATTCTCGTTGTAGATGAAGTACTTGCAGTTCCCAAGCTGTGTTGATGAATACTTTGTCTTTCATCACAGATATAATACAATGCTTTTATACAAAGCTCATAAATTAAAAAGACATAAACATACCACACAATTCAACATTACTACCACTTACATAAGAAATATGTACACCAACATACCAATATCCAAAACCCTCAACATCCTAGACACCCAATTAATACAGAACAATCAAAAACCTATGTCACCGAAATCCTAAACATCCTCCAAACCATCACCAAACAAAACTATTTTATCCATAACTCAAACTTCTATTCACAACCAGATAGCCTACCAATGGAAAGTCCTACCAAAGTGTCCTAAGCAAAATTTTCCTACAACACATAGAAAACATCAAGATACAAACAATACACACAGACACAGAAATCATTGACTGGCACAGATACATCGATGATATCATAACACTACAGAGGCAACACCCGACAATGCAAAAAACTCCTCACCTATACTAATAAAATACACCCAAAACTCCACTTTACATCAGAAATTGATACCAACCGATCCCTAAACTTCCTCGACCTAACCATAACAAAAAGCCACTCACAAAAACACTTAAACCCACAAAAACATATACGGGAAACCCATAATGACAGACACACTTATCCACAACACCTCAAACCACCCTATCCAACACAAACACGCTGCCTTCAAATCCATCCTTCATAGACTTAAAGAAGTTCCAATGAACACAGAAAACATAAACAAAGAACTAGACACCATTACTTATTTAGCATACACAAATGGATACAACACCCCAATAATAGACAAAGTATGGCACAATATACAAGGAAACACTAAAATAACAATATAGAGAGGGAAAACAAATACATCACAATACTTTCTTCTTTTATTTTACCTACGCATTGTATTAATAATGGACATGAGTTTCCGGAAATAGAAAATATGAAATGAATAAAAGGATTAAAAATGAATATATTTGAAACATTGGAAATTTATAAGCATAAAGTTAAAGACAAATTAATTGATGAGCAAATTCAAGCGAGATCAAGGCCTCAAACTATTTATAAGGTCATTGATCTTATAGGAAAAATTACATAAAGTGCAATACTTATAAACATATGGTCGTTTGTAGCAATTGATTTAATTTTGTAAAAATATTTTATTAGATAATTATTTTCCTGAAGATGCTCTGGTACTATTTTATCGGCGAAAAGCTTTGAATAAATATGTTTATTAAAAGTATTCTTGTTTTTGAAGTATTTTAAATTTATTAATTATATATATATATGAAGTTGATATATTACTATTGTAAATACTTTTATCCACCACTAAGTGCAATGTGAAGAACATTATAGAGCATTTAAAAACAAAAATTCAAAGGTATCAAATGTTGCAGCTCACCTATCACATAAACATGAAATAACAAGCTACGAAAATAACCTAACCATATTTGAAATAAATAATAACCCAATAGAATTAAACTCACTAGAAAAATACCACATTTATAAAAACACACACAACAATTTAATGAACCTACAGACCGCATATACAGATGACATACTATATAAAAACATCATACACACAGATCAAGAGAAAATGCGTGTAACGTCAACAAATACCAACATCACGGACCCAACATCTACACCAGAAAAATATCAGTGATTCGACAATGGTCAAGTTACCGAAAGGTGCCTCATCACAACTAGGTAAAATTATTGCACTTAGTGGTGGATAAAAGTATTTACAATAGTAAAATATCAACTTCATAAAGTCAGTGCAACGGAAAAACAATGAATAACGTAATATATTATAACTTAACTTTTGTTATAATTAAATTTATTTTTAAATGTTATTTATTTACCTTACCTATTAATGTCACACCTTCAGGTTTATAAAAGAATTAACAATCTTATCAATTTTTAAACATCACTTGCATTTATTCTCTTCAATTAACTCTACACATTATTCCAAATTTATATTAATATTATGCAGAGACAGGATTGGTATCTTAACTAAAATTACAATGATAAAAGGTGGACTTCTGAGGCTTTAGATTTCTAATAGAATAACATAGAAAAATACAGTATTAAAATTTTATTCTTGCTCTCGGGGTCGCTATTACGGGAACTTTGCTTTTAAATTAAAAATGGTGAGCTAGATTAATTTTTTATAAATTTTGATTAAATTAATTAAATTAAAATTTGTTCTGAACTAAAAGATAGATGTCTGTTGGCTACACTTATATTCAAATAATACTTATTGTTCTGAAGAGTCCCTGGAATCCTGGCTTTGTTCACTTCAGCGCTTACACTTGACACAAAAAAAAACTCTTTTTAATTTAATCAATTTCTCCCTTTACAACACTTCCATCTTGGTCCCCACCAAACCGTGTTCCTCTGAGACTCCTCAAACTTCCGATCATTTAGTTTGTATTTAAAATCTAATCTCTCCCACTACCACCAATACATCCTTTAGAAGTTTCCCACAGTTCTACAATTAGCTAAACCTAACGGTACACGGTTATTTTCCCAGGCTATATTGGCCCCTAGATTTCCCGTCTTAACAAGCTTTGGACCCTCTATTGTCAATTTGCCGGACTCAACTTATAGCTTTCCTGGAAAGGATAATGACATGGTACCTGCTTTGTCCGCACTAGAAAACTATTTGTTTCTTTTTTTTTTTTTAATCCTATAAATGATTATTTTAGCAACTAACTTAATTTAATCTAAAGCCTCGTACTTTATGTTATAATATATATATATATATATATATATATATATATATATATATATATATATATGAAGTTAATATGTTACTATTGTAAGTAATTTTATCCACCATTAAGTGCAATGATTTTACCTTGAGTGATGAGGCGCCTTTCGGTCACTTGACCATTGTCGGATCACTCAAGGTAAAATCATTGCACTTAATGGTGGATAAAATTACTTACAATAGTAACATATTAACTTCATAAAGTCAGTGCAACGGAAGAACAATGGATAACGTAAAATATCAAGAATATATATCTCATATCACCAATATATTCATAATAAAGTCTGTCTTTATAAAAGAGTAGAGAATAATATTACTTTGTGGCTTAGCTGTTTTACATAAATCAGAACTGAATTTATGCAAGGTGGGTTTACTAGGACAATGTGTAATGTGGATTTTGTGTAGATAGTAAGTTTGAAACATTGTAAGTTATGGCATTTTGTTCTTAATATATGTTCTCTGATTATTTCTCGTAACTAATGAGTTGTGTTTTATAAAGCATATATTTATAGTCATAGACTTTTTAAAATTCAATGGTAAAATATATGAAATAAATTTAATTTTTCTCAATTTTCAGATTACATGTGTTCTGAAACCTCTGTTAGGAGTAAAGTAAAATTGGAATAAGAAACAAGCTTTATACAATATACCCAGACTGTGCCAAAAATTTAATCTGCTACAACACGTGTAATTAGATTGGAAACATCACGTAACTACATATTACAAGTAATGTCTACATTCAGGCTGACTGTTAAGAAAGACAAACATAAGGTATTCAAATGCAAAAAGTGTTTGTATGTAAGCTCAAAAATATATGCACTTATAACACACCTAAAAAAACATATGCATAAAAACCCATATAAAAGTCTACAATTGAATTTGTCAGCTGTAAGTTCAGCCAACTATAAAAAATTCTTTAAAACCCATTCTAGAGAAAAACCATACAAATGTTTGGTTTGTAGTTATTCAGCTAATCAAAGAGTGCATCTGAAAAATCATATGTGTATTCATTCTGGAGAGAAACCATACAAATGTTTGGTTTGTAGTTATTCAACTACTCACTCAGGGCTCCTTCAAGCTCATATGCATACCCATTCTGAAGAAAAACCATACAAATGTTTGATTTGTAGTTATTCAGCTAATCAAAGAGTGCATCTGAAAAATCATATGTGTACCCATTCTAGAGAGAAACCATACAAATGTTTGGTTTGTAGTTATTCAACTATTCACTCATGGCATCTTAAAGCTCATATGCGTACCCATTCTGGAGAAAAACCATACAAATGTTTGGTTTGTAGTTATTCAACTACTCGCTCCGGGCAACTTAAAGCTCATATGCGCGCTCATCCTGGAGAAAAACCGTACAAATGTTTGGTTTGTAGTTATTCAGGTATTCACTCAGGGCATCTAAAAGATCATATGCGTACCCATTCTGGGGAAAAACCATACAAATGTTATGTTTGTAGTTATTCAACTATTCACTCAGGGCATCTTAAAGCTCATATGTGTACCCATTCTGGGGAAAAACCATACAAATGTTTGGTTTGTAGTTATTCAGCTAATCAAAGAGTGCACTTGAAAAGACATATGTGTACCCATTCTGGAGAGAAACCATACAAATGTTTAGTTTGTAGTTATTCAACTTCTTACTCATGGCAACTTAAAATTCATATGTACAAACATTCTGGAGAAAAACCTTACAAATGTTCACAGTGTACTTATTCAGCGTCAGAAAATAGAAATTTGATAAAGCATATGTGCACCCATTCTGGAGAAATGCCTTATAAATGTTCAGATTTTACTAATTCAGCTTCAGAAAAAAAAATCTTATAAATCATATGCACACCCATTCTGGAGAGAAACCTTACAAATGAGAACATTGTAGCTATTCATCTAATCGATTACATCATCTGAAAACTCATATGTTTACTCATTCTGGAGAAAACCCTTATAAATGTTCACAGTGTAATTATTCAACTGCAGTGAAAGGAAGTCTTATAGATCATATTCGTACCCATTCTGGAGAAAAACCATACAAATGTTTACAATGTAATTATTCAGCTACTCAATCAGGGCACCTTAAAACTCATATGCCTACCCATTCTGGAGAAAAACCGTACAAATATTTGCATTGTAGTTATTTGGCCAATCAGTCATTGCATCTTAAAAGTCATATGCGTACCCATTCAGGAGAAAAGACTTACTAATGTTTACTATGTACTTTTTCAATGCCAGTAAAAGGAAATGTAATAAATCATATGCGTACCCATCCTAGAGAAAAATCATACAAATGTTCACAGTGTACTTAATCAACGTCACAAAATAAAATCTTATAATTCATATGCGTACCCTTTCTTGAGAGAAACCTTACAAATGTTTGCAATGTAAATTTTCAGCTTCTCAATCAGGAAATTATAAATCTCATATGCATACTCATTCCGGAGAAAAACCTTACAAATGTTCACATTGTAATTACTCAGCTTCAGGAAACTGACAACTAATATATCATTTGCATACCCATCCTGGAGAAAAACCTTACAAATGTTCACGTTGTAATTACTCAGCTTCAGGAAACTGACAACTAATATATCATTTGCATACCCATCCTGGAGAAAAACCTTACAAATGTTCACGTTGTAATTATTCAGCTTCAGTAAAAGCAGGTTTCATTTATCATATGCGCACATGATCCTGAGATAACTTAACAAATGTTCACAGTGTATTTATTTTGCTTAAGTAAAATTGAGTCATATATCACCTTCCGGGAGAAAATCAATACAAATGATGGATTGTAATAATTCAGATAATCAATCAATGTACCAATGTAAGGTCCCCTTATATCACATATGCATACTTATTCTGGAAGAAATCCTTACAGATGTTCACAGTCTACATATTCAGCATCAGTTAAAAGAAATTTTATAAATCACATGCCTACAGTAATAAAGCATCTCATGTATCATATGTACACCCACTCTGGAGAAATACCATACAAATGTTCACATTGTAATTATTCAGCTTCAGTAAAAGCGAGTCTCATTTAACATATGTTGACCCATCCTGGAGGAAAACCATACAAATGTTTGCATTGTAGTTATTCAGCTGCTCACTCAGTTCATCTTAAAAACTCATATGCGTACCCATTCTGGAGAAAAATCCTTCAAATGTTCACCATGTCATTATTCTGCATCAGTAAAAATAAACCTTCATTCATAAATTATTTATTTATAAATTATTCAGCTTCAGTAAAAAAACATCTTATATATCAATTGCGTACCCATTCCAAAGAAAAACCTTACAAATGTTCACATTGTAATTATTCAGCTTCAGTAAAAGCGAGTCTCATTTAACATATGCACACCCATTCTGGACAAAAACCATACAAAATTTTGCATTGTAGTTATTCAGCTAATCAATCAATGTACTGGTGTAAGGTTCCCTTAAATCACATATTTGTACCCATCCTGGAGGGAAACCTTACAAAATTTCACAGTGTACTTATTCAGCATCAGTAAAAAAACATTTTATAAATCATACGTCTACTCATTCAAAAAAAAAATCGTTTCAGATTTACACAGTTTATTTATTTTGCTTCACTAAACGGAAGTCTTATACATCCCCTCTGATTTATTCTGAAAAAAAAATCATACAAGTACATTTTTAGTTTTTCAGTTAACCTTAAAACTTTTTTGCATACCCAATTTGGAGAAAACCCTTACAAATGTTTGAAATGTAGTTATTCAAATGTTAAGTGCCCTCAAATTTCATATGCTTACCCATTCTGGAGAAAAACGTTTCAAACGTTTAGAATGTAGTTATTCAACTCCTCTATCAGGAACATTTAAATCTCATATCCTCAGTCATTCTGGAGAGAAATCTTATAATCTTCGGAATGTACTTAATCAACTTCTCTATCAGGGACATTTAAATCTCATATCCTCAGTCATTCTGGAGAGAAATCTTATAATCTTCGGAATGTAGTTAATAACTTCTCTATCAGGGAGATTTAAATCTCATATGTGCAGCCATTCTGGAGAGAAATCTTATAATATTCCGAATGTAGTTAATCAACTTCTCAATCAGGTACATTTAAATCTCATATGCACAGTCATTCTCATAGTAACTATCCTCATAGACATGACAATACATGTATTCATATGCATACCCAATGTGTTAACAGTGTAGTGGTTAAGTGTCAGTAGAACAAAATTTTAAAAACCATATGCATAACCATTCTTGTTAAAATACCTTACAAATCACTAATTACTTATAGGAGTTTACGGTGGATTAATAAATAATACAAACAACACCTAACCACAAATATTTTAATTTTAGTCCTAGAACCATTTTAGTTACAAAGTAACCATCCTCATAGACATGACAATACATGTATTCATATGCATACCTATTCTGGGGATAAAACGTTCACAAAGTAGTTAATCTGTTACTCAATTGTGAAACATCAAAGCTCTTAAACATATATATTCTGAGAAATCCTAACGTGTGTTCACAGTGAAGTTATTCAGCTTCACCAAAAATAAGTTTTATTATATCATATGCTCACAAATTCCGGAGAAAACCCTTACAAATGTTCGCAACGTAGTTTTACTAATCAATCATAGCACTATAATGTTCAACATGTAGCTAATGGGTAAATAGTTGAACAACTCTTTAACATAACTGCTTCCCTACTTGATTCTTTGAGGCTTTTAGTTTCTTATTCTCCCTGGCTTGTCCACCTATTATATCTCTTTTTTTATCTCAGGCTTGTCTCCCTTCTGTTGTCTTGCCCAAACATAAATCCTTTGTGCATTCCCACCCTCCTGATTTTAATTATAAACAAAATGGTGCAAATAATATATAGCCATAGTAAATAAATTTTAAATTAAATGTGCTTTTATAACAAGTATGAGTAATATATTTTAAAAAAATAATAATGTCAGTTCCTACTGAGCTCAACAATGAAAAATTTTATATTAGTTACATTTTATTTTATAATTACAAATATATTGTATATATTTTATATTGTAACTTTGTATATACATATGACGTAATCATAATATTAAGTGGCAATATAGAAAGCGGTTTTTTCATTTTTTTTTCCTACACAGTATATGGTATTTAACTATTACTTTGTTTGTTACTATTTATTCGCTTTCTTTTTTTTCTAATTTATGAAGCTGATGGTGGTGTATAATTTCTCTTTCTATCTATCATTTTTAATGTTTCATTATTGGAAGGAAACTTTCTCTTATAATATTATATACATTTCTAAGTAATAGATTTCTTCAGTTCAAATCCGACTGAGACATCAACTTTTTTAAATTTAATTAATGAATAAATATTTGAAAAAACTGTACTAACATCTACCCATGTATGTAATTGTTACCCACTACATGTTAAAAAAATGTATTTGAACTAGGTTGGATGATAAAAACCGTATTTTATTAACAACTGAGAACCTATTCGAGGTATATATATATATATATATATATATATATATATATATGTGTGTGTGTGTGTGTGTGTGAGTGTGTGTGTGAATATATATATATATATATATATATATATATATATATATATATATATATATATATATATATATCACTTTCACTATATGTACTTAAACAAAAATCTTACTTGGTATTTATACATCTCACAAAATAAAGCAATAAATAATAATATCATCCTAAATGAAATCAATAACCTACACCCTAACATAAAATTCACCTTGGAGGAAGAAATAAACAATAAAATAAACTATCTAGACCTAACAATAACCAGAAATACAAGTAACATTGAATACTCAATTTATAGGAAACCCACACAAACAATTAATACAATGCCAAACCACTCCAACCATCCCCCACAACATTAAATGGCTGCTTACAACTCACTCTTATTAAGAATGCTAAAACTGAATCTAAATAATGAAGAAAAAAACAAATAATATATCAAATAGCCCAAAAAAATGGATACAATAAAAAACTATACATAAATTAAAATTTAAAATATTTAATAAATTAAAACAACCTATCGAACCACAAACAACAACAAAATGGGCCACATTCACATACACAGGGTACAACATAAAAGGAATAACTAAAACACTAAAAAATAATAATATTAACATAGCTTACAAAAACACAGGAAACATAATCAATAAAATAAACCAACCAGAAAAAAATATGTCCCACATTTAATAACGGAATATACAAAATCGAATGCCCAGACTGTAATAAAATATACATAGGCCAAACAAAAAAGAAATTAAAAGACAGATATCAAGAACACCTCAATGCATACATCAAACCTGAAACCTATAACTCAAACTTAGCTGCACACGCCATCAAAAACAAACACATTCCCCACATTAAAAAAAGTACAAAAAGGCCCCAAAATGACAATCTGGGAACAACTACAAATTTATAAACATACAAATAATATCATTACGAACAAATACAAATAAAATAAAAAACGATAAATTATTCAATCTAATAGACAAAATTAACCCCAAAACAAACTTAAAAGACTCGCACAATGCAGTGAATCCGAAAATAGAACATAACGGTACACCACGGACAACGGGAATTCCACACAGTCGCAGTCTACTACACCCCCTCAGTATGCCCGATGATGGAGACACGACCAGTCTTTGAAAGTTAACTCGCATAAATACCAAGTAAGATTCTTGTTTAAGTACATATAGTGAATACAAGAAAACAGTGTTGCAAAACTACAAATATATATATATATATATATATATATATATATATATATATATATACATATATATATATGAAGTTATATATTACTATTGTTCGGAAAAACGGACGATTGCAACGGAAAAACAATGGATAACGTTAAATATCAAGAATATATATATATATATATATATATATATATATATATATATATATATATATATATATATTGGGATGATGTTGGTACTCTTTACCAACGAAAAGCTTTGGATATAAATTAATAAATATTCTTGTATTTGAATAACCTATGTTGTTTTAAATTATTAAACAAGAAAACATATTTGATAAAATGTATACTATGAATTTTATTTAATGCTTACCAATATCTTTACCTGGCTGTAACTCATAACTTTAGGTCGCATGTAAATTTGTTAAATTATTTTGTGTAAAGTAAGACGGTGTTTATGTATGTTCGTTTTTTTCGTTTTTCTATGTAGAAGAACACAAATTTAATATTTTAATTAGATATAGCTTCTAGTTATGTATATTATTTTATCAACCAATCAATGTAAATATATTTATTGTTTTGGTGAGATATATTTTTGTAGAAAATAAATTTAAAAGTAAAGAATTTAAAACATTTTAACATTTGCATCATATTTATTTTAATCCCTATTTTTTTAATATTGATTTTTTTAAATAAAAGAAAATTTATGATGTAGGTTCAAAATAGTGAAATTATGTAACACAACATTTTAACATTTATTTTAGAGCATTAAGAAAAAGTGGCTACTGCAATATTAGAATGACTGGAATTTTAAGTAGAAAGTTACAATTGCTCTTTCTACTTGTTCTTCATACTTGTCACACACTCACTCATTGGAAAAGACAAGAAGCGCTCTACATTCGTCTGCCAAGCTAACATTTATACTTGCTCTTCTACTTCTAATGAACTATTTATCTATGTGTTTGAGAAATTATTGTTAAATGTTAATATACCAAATATTTATGTTCAAGTTCCTGAAACAATTAGTAGCAAGCCTTCAAAATCTATACCTTACCGAAATAAAGAACCTAAATTGGTTACAGTTTGAGTGAAAGATATCACTATGTATTTGTTTTAAAACTTTCAATCCCATCATTAGGGTTAAATAAATCATTGTCTATGACATTTACTGGATGTTTCAAATAAAATTTTTGTGATTTAGCAATTTGTACAATCTACATTACATCCATAGAGTTTGAACCAAAGAAATGTTTTTGTTCAGGTTATTTCTGCAATAAAACATGTAAAATTTAACTGTTCTTCATTTTTCTATTTAGCTAAATTTCATAAATAAGTACTATATAAATTCGTTGAAAACAATTATTGTAGTAAAATTTGATTTTTAATTTTTGAATTATATATTAAAAAAATATTAATCATTTTAACTTTAGTTTATAACTATCCAAACTTTAAATTTTGTAAATTTGTAAAAATTAACTGAGACAGAAGGTTTTCAATCACAATGTGGCTATCTTCATCAGTGTCTTTGAAACATTCTGTCTCAGTAAGTTTTTACAATATTTATAGTTCGGATAGTCATAAACCGAAGTTAAAGTGATTAATTAAGATTCACCGAACGTAATAGATTAATAAATTCAAGAGTTTACACAGCAAGACAGGGGCACTTTTTGAATTCAAGTAGGGGGTTTTAAATGTTACAATAATACACGTCCACATACAATTCACCAAAAAATGCCTAATTCATAACATAACACCCACATACACAAACAAACATTAATAATAATAACACACTACAAATAGACACTATTAATTGGGCAACAAAGAAACTAATAAACACTATAAAACAAAAAACAACATACTCTCAACCCACACAAAAATTCTACCCCTGCACAGTTAACCTCACTAATACCAAATTCACACAAAACTAAATAAATTTAATAAACAAAGGTCTAAAATACAACCTACATTATAAATCAAATAACATAACAAAAGAAACATTATACTACAAACTGAAACAGCCATCCAAAAAACCAACATCAAAGACCAAGACACTTCTACATGACACAAAAAACTTGAACAACCACAAAAACATCACCAAAAACCCTGAACCATTGAAATTAAAATTGCTGAAAACATAAAACAAAAAGCTCAACTAAACAATATCACACTCACCACAGTAGACAAGGGCAACACCACAGTAATTGTTAATACAAACAGCCTAAATGACAAAATCAATTAATAAATAATAATATAATATAACTACATACAGATCCAACTGAGAAATATCACAGAACCATAAGAAACTAATTAATACATCCAAATACAATATCAGCAAAAACAAAAAATTACCACCTAAAACAAATCCACCCTGAAACATCTACTCTCCACGCTCTCCCTAAAATTTACAAATCTAATGTCCCCATCTGAGCCATCAACTACCAAAATGCCCCTGCACATTTACTAACAAAATACATGGTCAAAATAATCAGACAATCTATTAACTTGAACACACACACATAAAAAAAAGAACAAACCTCATAAATTAAAAAGACATAAACATACCACACAATTCAATACTACTACCACTTGACATAACAAATATGTACACCAACATATCCATATCCAAAATCTCAAAATCCTAGACACCCGATTAATACAGAACAACATACCTAAAACCTACGTCACTGAAATCCTAAACATCCTCCAAACCATCACCAAACAAAACTATTTCACCCACAACTCTAACTTCTATTCACAACCAGATGACCTACCCATGGAAAGTCCAGTCAGATAGAAAATAACAAGATACAAACAATACACACACACAAATCATTTACTGGCACAGATACATCGATGATATCATTACACTACAGAGACAACACACGACAATGCAAAAAACTCCTCACCTATACTAATAAAATACACCCAAAACTCCACTTCACTTCAGAAATTGAAACCAACCTATCCCTAAACTTCCTCCACCTAACCATAAAAAAAAACCACACACAAAAACATAGCGTCAACATTTACAAGAAACCCCATAACGCAGACACACTTATCCACAACACCTCAAACCACCCTATCCAACACAGAAAACATAAACAAAGAACTAGACACCATTAAATATTTAGCAAACACAAATGGATACAACAATAAAAGATAAACTGTGGCTCAATATACAGGAAAACACTAAAATAACACTATAGACAGGGAAAACAAATACATCGCAGTACCATACATAAACAAAACAAATAAAATAGCCCAAAAATACTAAATACAAGAAAGATAAACTACAAGCTCAGATGTATACAAATTAAACTGCAACAAATTCTACATTGACCATACAGGTCGCAGCTTTAAACAAACAGTCAAGGATTTTACAAAGTTTGGATAGTCATAAACTAATGTTACAGTGATTAATTAAGATTCACCAAACGTAATGGACTACAATTCAAGAGTGAAAAAATATCATGATAGCTTAATCATTAAAAGACAGGTACTGTGAGATTTCCTACAAAATGTGATTTCATTTCTAAACATAAAAAAAATCTAATAGTAATAGTTAACCTATGAATAAAAACACAAAAGTAAGCACAATTTTTGTGAAAATAAGAATGCTTTACTTCAAATATAATAGGCCTGAAAGACAATGAAATGGGTTATGGCTCTGTAACAAAACTGGTTCTAATGTAATACAAAATGTATAGAAATATGTAGCCTTATGTAGTGGAAAAAAATAATAATTGTTCACTTCCATGCTAATTCATTATCAGTAACTTTTAATGTTTGACTGAAGTTCTCACAATGAGCAGGTGCTGGATGCTCATTGTAGATGAAGTACTTGCAGTTCCCAAGATGTGTGGATGAATACTTTGTCTTTCATCACAGATATAATACAATGCTTATATTATTTATTTCTCAGGTGATATCATTAGATTGTCCTGAACAGCTACAAACATCAGGATTATTATTTTTTTAGAACAAAAATAATCTGGGAATTGAGTAAATTTAAGCTAAAGAGACAGAATTTTGTTCAAATAAATTACTCATGGCTGCAAAATAAAAGTATCTTTTATTAAAAATAAGTAGTTTTACCTATTTACACGACGTCTTCAGCTTGCCCTTATAATAAGCATACTTTTGTATGAATTGTTTGACAAAGAGGTGTAAAATAAAGCAATGTCCTATTTACCAAAAGATACTACATTCCAATTTTCGCCCACTAAACCGTTAATGTGCATTGATGACAATAGCACTACAGTTAAATAGATTACTCGAGAGAGAGAGATGACATTCTTTTACATTGATTTTGTTTATGATTGATATGTATCAGTGTATGGTGAATGTTGCCAGCTATTCAAGTCTGCAAAAACATTTATACAAAAAAGACAGGATATCCAAGTCAGTGATGTCAATCTTCTTCGTAAAAATTACAGACCTCAATAAATTCTCTGTAGATTTTGGGTAATGATAATCTGGAAGAATTATAGTGGATACATTCTCGATATCCTCCCTGCTGTCCATATTTGCCTTTAGTGATTATTTGTTGTTTCCACTCTTGAAAGAAGAATTTTTTTAAATCATCAAAGAGTCTAGAATGCAAGATAGCATAAGCTATTGTCTGATAACTTGATATCAACATTTCTTTAAAGAAAATTAAACAGAATTATAAAGAGTTTGTAAAACGTGCAGGATAAAATAATATAATTTACAAACGATGTATAAGAGCTATGCATCTGTACTATATTCTTCATCTTGTAATGCATTACAAAGAAAATGTAATTTTTCATGAAAATATAAATTCAAATTTGAAAACGATTTTGTACATGTTCATCAAAAGATTCAGGTTCATTATGAATACAATATGAAATTATTTTCTTGATATATCTCTAAAAGTATGTTGAGAGGTGAAAGTGCACATCCTTAACTATACATCATAATTTTACAAAAACAAATATCTTTCAAACTACACGTAAAACTACACGTGATAAGGCGCGCCCTTGATACTGCCCGCAAGAGACGAATCCCGATTTTAATTCAATAAAAAAATAACGTTAGTTGTAAAGAAAAGATTTCATGAATATTTCTCCAGGATATATTTTTGATTAATTTATACTCTTTGCACAGGTGGTGAGTAATAACCCTGGGGTTTTATATATGTTATAGTGTTGGGTTGTTTTTTGAAAATCGTAACTTTAGTGGTATTTCCGTTAATTAATTTTTTCCTCCCTCTTTCATAGGATTATCAATTGTGTTTTGTTGCCGTAAAACTCAAGTATATACCTGGTATAATTACCCAAACATTCATCTCTATCTAATACAATCATTAAAAAAGTGTTATTTTTATAACGAAAAATATCGTAACCAGTTCCTATGTTAGTACTTGATACATTATAAAATACGTATATCATTATATACTGTTATTAAAAATATTGTGAAGTTTATAAGGAATGATTCGCTTTATTCATTTTCACATGTCTTGAATTAGGGTTTTTCAAAATAATGCCCTATGTACAGTTCCTGACCTTTTAATAATTTTTCCAATTCAGAATGTATTTTTAACAACAGATAAGAAAATGAAAACAATCGTACGAAATGGGAAAACATTTTATATTACTCTTTGTAGAATAATTAATTTAATATTTTACAATACTTACTCTACGAATACTAATATAAATAGATGTTCAGAATCTATTTGCAGCACATGTAAATACTATCACGAGGCTAACGTTTATGGATCCATAAACAGATATTTTGATTCACAATAGAGATGAGAAGTTCCTCGACGCACTAGTTCATTTACGTAGTTCTGGAAAATAACTATAAAGAGCTATCTTTGTTTTGATAAAGTGAAGTTCAATTTCCTTTCCCCGACCACGGTCATCTAGCAATTAAAAAAAAATTTAAGTTGCTAATACACTTGTTTGTTTTCAATGCCGTGAATTACTGACAAGACTGTTGCTCAGGTGTGTTGTGTTGGTGTGAGTCTGTGGTGTGTTGTTGTTCATAGAGGTTAATTATGTGCGCAAATATACTATTTGATTGGGAGTGTGTTTTGTCATTTAGAATGTGTTGTGAATAGTATTTATGGTGTTTATATAGCTCATAGTTTTCTACTGTGTTAGGTTTTTTGCTCTTATTGATTTAATGTAGGATTTTTAGATTGGTGTCTATGTCGGTATGTGGGTGTAGTGTGTTTTGTATGTGTATGGAGAAATTTAATGCGGGCTGAGTCTTTCTTATCTGTTTTACGTGTTCTTCGTATATTGTGGAAATGTTCTTCCTGTTTGTCCTTTGTAAAAGCTGGGACAGGTGTTGCATGTAATCTTGTATACGCCTGCCCTGTCGTGTTTATTCTGGTGTGTTTTAAAAACTGTGTAGGTGTTTTTTATTGTGAATGCTACTTTGTATTTAAATTTGCGAAACGAGGATGCCATTTTTTGTGATTTGTGTTCGTAATATGTAAGTGTTATATATTTTTGTGTTTGTGTGTTATTGTTTTTTGTTGTGTTATGTTTACCTTGTTTTTGTGCATTATGTTGTTTATTAATGTGTGTTTATATCCGTTTTTATGGGATATGTGTTTTATTGTGTTTAGTTCGTTTATTTTGTCTTCATTGCACATGAGTGTATTGATTAATATGTGTATCATTGAGTGGAAGGCAGCATGTTTGTGTTGTGTGTAACGGTGATTGGGCATGTTGTGTATAACTCTGTCTATAGTGGTGGGTTTCCTGTATATTTTGAATGTGAGTTTGTTGTTTGGTTTTGCTATCGTTTGGTCTAGGAAGTTGATTGTGTTCTGTTTCTAGTGTGAAGTATATAATTTAGCATGATGTGAGTTCACATACAAAGAAATACATTCATACAATCGTTACTCTCATTTGTGAAACATTTAAATTGTAAAATTTTGTACTAATATCACAACAAGATTGCTTCTTTAATTAAATGCATTACAAATCGATTATAAATAAAGATATTGATTCTACATGGGTGTTGAAAATTCCAATTAATTACATTATGTGGATTTACCTACAACTTTCACATCGGCTTAATATTTTAAAACTTGCACTATATTACCGACCCTAGGTTGATTTAGACAAATATTTAATTGAGTTTTGACAGCAAACATTGTATTAATAGTTGGTCAATTAGCTGATAATAACGTTTGTGGTAGCGTGGTTCCTGGATGCATCTTGACATTCTCCCATTTAGATAGTTTCGCGCTTATTGTCGAGAAGTTAATAATTGAATAATTTAAAGACCAAAACATAATTAAAAGAAAAAGAAACAATTTCTTATGAACTCATACTTAAAAGGATAAAAACTTATAAATTTATAAAATAATGTTACAAAAATGAACTTCGCAGCACAGTTATCACTCTTAGATTTTGCATTGTTTTAAGCAAAATTGAAACAAATTTGTGGTGCATTTACTGGCTGTGACTGTCACCCCGCTTTATATTTTAAAATCGGTCGTATATATGACTTGTAGGCAGGTTTTAGAATATCTTGGTTAGCTCTCCAAGTAGCAGCTGTTAGTCTCTTAACTAATCTTGTTTCGGATTTTCAGCACACTGGGCAATGTGTGGTTCCCATGACAAACGTCGATCCAATACAACTACCAAGTATCTTGAAATATCGCTGCTAGACAACATTGAATTCTTATATGTTTAGCTCACGTTTGGAATTTTGGTGGAGAGTGAGAGAAGTTGGAGCTTCATTGGTGTATACGGTCATGGCATTATGCTCTGTCCATTTTTCAAGTCTTAGCAAAACATCGTTGATACATTTCTATAGAGCAATGATGTTACTGCTGCTGCCCCATAGGAGATCGTCATCATACAACAGGGCCCGGATACCAGGTAATGCACTCATGGCGTCTATAACGTCATTTATCATAAGGTTGAAGAGTGTACATGAAATTATCACCCCTTGGGATAGGCCTTGCTTTTGGATACGAAATTTTGATGGACTTTTAGAAAACTTTACTCGAATATCTCTGTGGAACAAAAATGACTTGATCCACTCCAAGAGGTTGCCAGATATATCATATCCCTCTATAACTTTGTGGATCAACATAGTTCGCCAAACTGTATCATAAGCGGCCTTGAGGTCTACTGAGACTGTTACTATTGACATCTTCCTATGGATGCCGTCTTTTACGTGTTGAGTGAATTTCATAACATGGTTCTTGGTGCCTCTATACTTTCTAAAACCCGCTTGGGCATGATCAATAAATAAATTAAACAATAATTTTTTCAAATATGTCTGGAATAAATAAAACAATAACTTGTCTTTATTATTAGTACAATAAAAATTGTAAGTAGAGGAATGCAATACCCAAGTTATAATATACTGTTTCAAAAGTTGGCAGCACGACGCCGCATTGTAGGGTAAGCGCCAACTAGTAGGTATATGAGGGATTCGTTTGAAGGAGATTGTGTGTAAATATTCAATGCAAATTTTTCTGGTTTTTGCGCTGTGACTATGGAATAAGTGTCTGTAAGTGTTTGTTTCATCCTTTTGAATGATTTTGTTTTTGTGTCAGAAAGTTAACTTTTATCACATTTCAATTCGGACTAATATTTTGGTTACAAAGTAGTAATGGCCCACTGATAACCGATTTAGTAGGTATTTTCGATAACCTATTTTGTAATACTGAAGGTCTACCTTTTATTATTAATGTAATTTATTGGTTTAGGCACGCTGAATATTATGTACATAAAACATTGCTAAACATGTCCTGAAGCAATATTGATAATTTAGTATTTTTTGAAGGTTATCATGGAAGGTTATTTTTTCAATACATTTTAGTTTGGACTAGTGTTTTAGTGCGCAGTAATATGTTTACATATATTTGAATATACCTTTAAAGTCTCTGTAGGACAGATTTGGTTGTAGTTTATACAACATTACCTAATTAGATGACTGCTTTGTGGAGTAATACCTTTTGCCAGGTAATGCCACATGATCTCTATTCTTGCCTTACATTTGTAGAGTTGTTAAGTTTAATGTATGAAATTACAACCAAATCTATCGTAACTGGATACTTCATACGTATATAAAATTAACCTTCTGTGGTAGCAACAAAAATAATAATTATCACTATAGCTTCAGGACATGTTTATCAGTGATTTTATATAAATTACATTCAGGGTCTCTAAAGTAATTATATTAATCATGTTCACTACAAGAAATATATGTATGTTCACATATCTATTAAGACTAAGAAAGTAATCTTATTCGGTAAAAATATAGTTTTAATGACGTTGGTTCTGAAATTTTTATTTGTTTTTAAATTACTTGTTTTAATGTGTAACATACAAATATCAACTTTTTTCCGTGGAAAATACGGAGAGTTACTTTTTTCATATAGTGTGAACCGGGCACGCAGTAGTTATAGGGCACTGCACTACATCTAGATTTGTAATTTTATTCAACATTACTATCTGCCTGTATTAACGTATACCTACGAAGTATTCATTCAGGATAGATTTGGTTGTAATTTTGGTAAATATTTAGACTTATTGCCGATGCAGAAAATTACAACCAAATCTATCCTGACCGGATACTTCATAGGTATATTTTAATACAGGTAGATAGTGTATAAAATTATAACCAAATCTATCCTGACTAAATACTCCATAGTTATACTTTAATATAGGTAGATAGTAAAGTTGAGTAAAATTATAACCAAATATCCTGACTGGATACTTCGTAGGTATATTTTAATTTAGGTTTATAGTAATGTTGTATATAATTACAACCAAAAGTAAAATATTTAGATTTTAAGTTTAGTATTAAAATAAACAGACTTTGATGTAGATATTAATAAAAAAGTTGATATTCGTGTTCTGCACATTAAAACGAGTAATTTGAAACAAAAAAATGTTTGATTAAACCAATGACATTAAGACTATATTTTTACCCATTATTCTATTACCATTTTACACAAAATCATCCTAAGTTGAAATTATTAATATACTCATCCTCATTTCTGTTAGGAATCTTTCTATATGATTGAGTACATTTTTCTGCCATTCCTAACTTTTCAATATTCTCTTTTGTTGACACGTTTCGGATTAACTACATTTTCAAAACTTCGATAGTACTCAGCTTGGGAGTACTATTGAAGTTTTGGAAATGGAGTTGATCCGAAACGCGTCATCCTAAGTTACTTAGAAAGGACAAAATACATTCTTGAGCCTTTTTACAAGTCATGTAATGAGAGAAATTTGCACATAAAAGCATTCCTCCAATTGGTAACAATAAATCACATGAGGAAATGAATAAAAAAATTGGGTATTTATTTACCATGCCCACGTGTACGATTTTAGCAACAAAAATTATACTGGCTGATGCAGAAAGTCATCAGGGATATGAAAATAATAACGAAAACTCTCGCTCAGGGAAATAAATACCAGTTTATCAAATTAAAGTTGCGTAATAAATTCAGTGGGGAGTAGTCAGAAGTACTAAGTTCACGTATCAACAGCGAGCCGTACTACGCATGCGTATATTTGAATATAGCTATAAAGTCTCCAGGTAGGATAGATTTGGTTGTCATTTTATACAACATTACATTACCTACTTAGACGTATTACTTCCATGGAGTAATACTCTTTGGCAGGTGATGTCACTTGATCTCT
The DNA here is from genome assembly GCA_036971475.1 of Prosapia bicincta. NCBI lineage: Eukaryota > Metazoa > Arthropoda > Insecta > Hemiptera > Cercopidae > Prosapia > Prosapia bicincta. The sequence goes on along the minus strand of JBAIZL010000004.1, from coordinate 270,564,097 downwards.
ATTCCAGCCTTACATGTATACATTTAGTTAAACGTATAAAATTATAACCAAATCTATCCTGACTGGATTCTTCATAGGTCTATAAAATTAACCTTCCGTGGGAATAACAAACAATAATTACCAATATAGCTTCAGAACATGGTTTTGATTCGTTTTATAAGCATTGTAAGGGTGGGCAATGTGCATTTTTCGCAGCACTATTAGCACCACATATGGGGGAATTACAATTTTTCAAAATTATAAATTTTTGGGGCGTGAGCGAGAGTTGTAATAATTTTTTTCGTATCCCTGATGATTTTCTGCTTTGGCCGGTATAATGTTTTTCGCTAAAATCGTAAATGTGGGCTCGTTAAATAAATACCAAAAATTACATATGTATAAATCATATAATAATTAAAGAATAAAAATATGGTACTTAACCTATCAAGATTTAACAAAAGTAAAAACAAAAGTTTAAACTAAAGTAAAAATGTTTAATATTTTTTTAGTTAATTTTATTTGTGTATCTTCACTGAGGATGACGACAAATTAGTCGTTGAAACGCGTATGAAATAAAAATTTTTATATTTGTGAGTTATACCATATTTTTATTCTTTAATTATAACTTTCACTCACAAGCCAGGTCGAATATTATTTATAAATCATATAATGTTTAGTTCTTTATGAGGTATATTAGTTGATATAATATTAATGATGCTATAACGAAGATATAATATTTTGGTTGAGAAATTACAACTCAGTTGATGGAAGAAATGAAATCCTGTGCACCGAGTGTAACAGCTTACATCTAATTAGGAACAGTTTAACTAAAATTTAATCCTTCTTAAATCCTACCTATCCTTTCTTAACCCCCTTTCATACATTAAAAAGCCATTACAGAAAGGTTTCTCACTATATCTTATTGAATCCTCAGGATCACATGATTCAAATGCAACACCCACATCAGACTCTACCTTACAAGTAGTAGCCTTAATCCAAGCTATTCTGTTTATGCACTCTACCTTAAAACACAGCCATAGTATTTTAATTCATATGAAAGTATTCAGATTTTATTAAATTGCATTTTACAGAGTAAAAATGAAAATAAAATTATGATTTTATACAGTTTCAGTATGAGGTTGTTTTTCAAAATTGTGAATTAATTTGTTTACACTATTCTATAAGTCTGCATATTTAGTCACTGGTTTTTGTGACTAAAATAACTGTGACTGAAATACAAAATAGGGACCAACTTATAGTTTTTTTCATTTTCACTAATACCACTAAGATAATGTTTTAAACAAGAAACAGTTGATTTTAGTTGGGGTAAAATATAAATACTGTATAAAAATTGACATAAATAATGGTGTAAACAAAATCCCACTTCACATATATAATACAAAAAAAGTGATTTAATTAGGCATATTTATTTAGATAAAAATTTACTTTAGCTGACCTTTTAGCTATGTGTATGAAAACATTCCTAAACATATCCTAAGGCTATATTGATTATTAAATTTTTGTGTCGGAATATTATTTTTATTAAATTTTATATAGGACTGCTTTTTTGTTGGTTCAGGGAGAAGACTGACTTGAGGTAATTGTTTACTACGTTGGACACCTACGATATTTTGGATTATTGTTCAAAACCACCAAAAAAGACGGTATCCACAAAAAAAAATTGTTTTCTCTGAGGAACGTTACTTTTTGGAATGAAAGGTAGGGGGATTATTTTTCGGCAGAGGCATAAGTTGTGCATGGTTGCGGAGTGATACAAACGTGTCCTGTTGTCAGACTGCTATGACGTCGCGGGAACTCTACGCCGCAAAACTACTTACCAGGACCAAACATTCACTTACACACTATTTCAAAACTTAAAATCTCAAAATTTAAATTTTGGTTATAATTGTATACAACATGACTATATACCCACATTAAAATATACCTACAAAGTATCCAGTCAGGATAGATTTGGTTATAATGTTATTCAACTTTACTATCCACCTATATTGAAATATATCTAAGAAGTATTCAGTCAGGATAGATTTGGTTATAGTTTTATACAACATTACTATATACTTACATTAAAATATACCTATGAAGTGTTAAGTCAGGATAGATTTGGTTATAATTTTATTCAATATTATTACCTACCAATATTAAAGTATACCTATGAAGTATCCAGTCAGGATAGATTTGGTTGTAATTTTCTGCATCGGCAATATTTACCAAAATACTTTGATACAGGTAGATAGTAATTTTAGATAAAATTATTACCAAATTTATCCTGACTGGATCCTTTGTAGGTATATTTTAATATAGGTAGATAGCAATATTGAAGAAAAGGTAATTGTTATTTTGGCCACCTACGATAATTTGGAATATTGTTCAAAACCACCAAAAAAGTACGATATCTACACGAAATAATTAATGAAAGCATAAAACTTAATGCAAAATGTTTTCTTCTTCGGTCCACAAGATAGGTTTCAATGTAGAGTTCACGTGACGTCACAGCAGTCGTATCACTCCATGCTTATTCACAACTTATGCCTCCGCCGAAAAACATTTCCTCTACTTTTCCTTACAAAAAAGTAACTTACCTCATAGAAAAAAAATTGTTTTTCGTGGATATTGTCATTGTCGATGGTTTTGAACAATAATCCAAAATATCGTAGGTGTCTGACGTAATAAATAATTACATTATTTTATTTTGTATATCATGAGACAACCATTTATAACCTGTACAGCTAATTCACTCCTTTAGATCTAGAATATCGTTTTACCTCAATTTCAGTAATTGTCAATAATTTTAAGTCAACTCCTTTTATCCAAGAAATGAAAATCCTTGATGGGGTGAAAACTTCAACGAAGTAAATATGACCGTGAAAGCAAAACGTGTCTTCTTCTTCTCGACATTAATTCGTTCATTCAACTGAACTAGCTGGTTCCAGAAAACGAAGTTAATTTCTTAATACCTTGTTTGTGAGGTTCTGAGTGTTAATCACTTAAACAGTAGTGTTTGGTAACAATGCTTTCGGAGGACCAATAATTATTATAATTATATAAACTAATAGTTTGTACTTACGTGCACCACGGAATACACACTTATCACACTCGCGTATTAAATAAGCGATTTCTGGCCAGAAAACTTATTCGTATTCCAGTCACATTCGGTATAAAAATTAATAAAATATTAGCATTCACGTATGCTAGTACCTAAGGTACGGAGATTGAAAAGTATAATAATATACTAGCAGGTAGGGGTATCGGCCTACACTCCGGAAAGGTCTAACTTGCTCTGCCGTTCAAACGGCAGAACAAACCTTATCACAGGTGAGCTTTGTCTGACTTTGGCGGGGGGTTTAAAATAAAAGAAATGAGTCTATATTAATTTTAAATACGTAACATACCAGGGGCCTTGAGTCCTTCTAGGATTCAAAGAGAACTAAATATAATATCTTGAGAGTTTATAAAAATAAAAACTTCATAAAGGAAAATAAAAATATCTCTTACAAAAATTGAGCGCACTATGGCGCAAGTTCATTATGAGCGTAGAGGTAGAGGGAAAACCTTGTGAGCAGGTCTTGTCAAGGTTCCCTGCTTTGTCTTCAAATGAACCACTCTTACTACAGACTTACCACTCTTACCATCCTTTCCTTGAGAAACACTACTTATCCTAGCCAGAGGCCATGCGAGAGGTGGTGCAGGTTGATGCACTAACACGAGGTCGCCGACGCGCAGGTTGACAGTTGGCACGTTCCACTTCCCCCGTTGCTGAAGAGTATTGATATATTCTAGATGCCATCTCTTCCAAATACGCTGGTGAAAGGCCTTAATTAGCTACCAGTGCTTGAGTCGGTTGGCAGGAACGTTGAAAAGATCCTCTTCTGGAACTGAAACCAATGAAGATCCTATTAAGAAGTGACCCGGGGTGAGTGCATTGAGGTCTGAGGCGTCGTTTGACAGAGGTGTGAGAGGTCTCGAATTCAAAATAGCCTCTACTTAAGTTGTGAGAGTGGAAAATTCACATAGAATTAAAATATGTTCACTGATGACACGTCGGAGGTGATGTTTTGCACTCTTGATTGCTGCTTCCCAAAGACCACCTTGATGAGGAGCTGCAGGCGGGTTGAAATGAAAGTTGATATTGTGTTGTAATGAAAATTCAGCAAGAGGGGTTCGGCCTGAAGAGATGATGAGATTTTGTAAAGCATTATTCGCTCCAACAAAATTCGTTCCACAGTCAGAATAAATATTTGTGCAAAGACCGCGTCTAGACACAAATCAGGTGAGAGCGGCAATAAACCCATCTGTCGACAGGTCCGATACTACTTCAATGTGTACAGCCTTTGTCACAAGGCAAACAAAGATACAAATATATGCTTTGGTCAAGCGAATCGAGCGCAAATTGTGCATTTTGATGTTAAAAGGACCTCAGTAGTCAATTCCGGTGTTGAGAAACGGACGAGAAGGAGTTAATCTTGCTTTTGGTAAATCACCCATGAGCGGAGATTTATTGTGAGGCTTGTGTCGAAAACATACAACACATTGAAAAATGCTAGAGCGTATTACACTTCGGGTCGAGAGTATCCACACATCCTGTGCAAGAAGTGATTGAGTCAATTGAGCGCCCGAGTGTAAGTATTTTCGATGATAAAAATCAATAATAAGGTTGACGACATGATGCCGTTTGGGCAAAATCACAGGATGTTGCACATCCGTAGGAAGTTTTAAAGCGTTGAGACGTCCTCCCATTCGTAGGATATCATCCTTGTCGAGAAAAGGAGAGAGTCGGTGGAGTTCTGACGAGGCAGGTGTAGTTGGATCTTTCTTCATGGCAACGATGTAGTCTCTGAACGCTGATTCTTGAACCATCTTGAAAATTGCCAGTCTTGACGCTCTCATTTCCAGAGTGTTGAGAGGACCATCGAGCTTTCTTGAATGACGAGCGTTATGAGTAAATCGCAAAATATAAGTCTTCACACGCTGGATTCGGTTAAAGTGAGAAAATTGAGTGAGGAGCTCCCATTCATGAGGAGCAGTTGTATGAGAGATATAGGTGAAATGGGTTTCTCTTCTCCTGTGTCAGTAAGTTTTGCAGGCAAAAAATGAGATACAGGCCAGTTATCATTAGATTTTTGTAGCCAAAAGGGGCCGTACCACCATAATGAGTGCTGTGGTAAATCTTTAGGAAGTAACCCTTGCGACGCGCAATCAGCAGGATTATCTTCACTCGCTACGTGTCTCCAGTAATGAGAAGGCACTAATTCTTGTATCTGGGGTACCCGGTTGGCGACAAACGTCTTCAATCGATGAAGAGGTATTTGTAACCATGTCAGTGTTACTGCCGATTCACACCATAGAAATACAGAAGAAAATTCCACCCTTTTTTCAAAAAGAGAGATAACATATCCCACAGGTTGGGCGAGTAAATGAGCTGCACTTAGCTCTAATCGAGGTACCGTGAGCCTTTTCAGAGGGGCTACCCGAGTCTTAGATATTACTTGCCGAATGAACACAGAGTCTTTACTAAGTTGGCATCTCAAGTAAACGACGGTGGCATAACCGTTCTCAGAAGCATCTGAGAAACCGTGTAACTCAAAGTTTCTCGAGTGTGTTATTCGTAATGCACGAGGAATTACAATTTCTCGTAGAGTATTAGCCGAGTCTGTAAAGGTTTGCCATAATTTCAATTGTTCAGATGGAAGTGGTTCATCCCAGTTCAATCCTTTGATCGAGAGTAGTTGCATAAAACGTTTGGCCCACATAACAATGGGTGAGAGAAAGCCACAAGGGTCGTAAATCTGGGCAATGATATCGAGAATTTGACGTTTAGTCCTGGAATTGTGAGGAAAATTCAAATTATAAGTAAACGTATCGATAGAGTGTGACCAGTGAAGACCTAATATAGTGAAATGTGGTTGTTTACTGCCTTAAAGGAATACAGGGGTCTCTAAATGAGCATCAGGAAGATCTTGCAGCAGTTGACTGGAGTTAGATGTCCATTTGCGTAGTTCAAAGCCTCCGCGAGGCGAGATGAGTTGCTTACGGAGGCTCAAAGCCTTTTCTTCAGAGTCAGCTCCAGAGATGATATCATCTACGAACGTCTGCGTTCGTAGAATATTTGCAGCTTCAGGATAGGAGTCACCTTCGTCTGCAGAGAGCTGATGTAAGGTTCTAATGGCAAGATACGGTGAACAATTCACTCCGTAAGTCACTGTCGTGAGCTTGTAGATTAAAGAGGGCTGATCTGGACTTTCACGCCATAAGATCATCTGATAGCACTGGTCATCAGGGTGCATTTTTACCTGTCTATACATTTGACGAATGTCACAAGAAAAAACAACGTTATGAATCCAAATATTTAGTAATAAATCACAAATATTCGTTTGCATCTTTCTGCCTGTTAATAAAATATTATTAAGAGAAATACCATTAGAGGTTTCAGAACTAGCATCAAATACAGTACGTAAACGAGTTGTGCTGCTAGACTCCTTTAAAACACCATGGTGAGGAAGGAAGTAATGAGGTACAGTTAGATCAGTATTATGAGTGTATATCATGTGACCAGAGGCTAAGTAGTCAGTCATAAAATCAGTATATAGGGATTTAAATTGAGGTTGAGCACTAAATTTCTTCTCTAGAGAGTGCAGTCTTTTTTCTGCTTTTAAACGAGATTGACCCAGAGGAGGATGTTCAGTCTTGAATGGTAGTTGGACGCAATATCGGCCAGATTGGTCCCGAGTATGAGTGGCGAGAAAGTGATCTTCATATAATGTATCTTCTTGAGAAAGCTTAGACACAGCAGGGGGTTCTTCCTGTTGCCAAAACCTTTGTAGTGAGTAGTGAAGGTCAATGTCGTTGACAACTAGAAGTGTAGTTGATAATTGAGAACTGGAGTTACTATGAAGTTCACTGCCAGATAGACATGGTGCGTTACCCATTACTAAAAAGCCAAAGTGTGTGCCTATTAGCATGGGTAAACCAGGTCCGAGGTTATAAGCCTCTTGAGTAAGTATGAGTGGAAATAAAGCACCACCAAGAAGAACGTCTATGCCTCCTGGCAAGTGAAACGTAGGGTCTGCCAAAACATATGGACGAACCTTGGAAAGAACTTCAGAGTCTACTTGTGTGCTTGGTAGGTTAACACATATTTTTTCAAATATTAAAAATCTTTCATTAATTGAAACCCAAGAGTTACAACAGCAACTGAGGTGAGACCTTTTGGAGGTGAGAGCGTAAGAGTACCTCAGACAATCCTACCACACTATGAGTGGTCTTAGTACGAGCAGCACGCTCGGTGAGAAAACAAGATTGACTGCTAGAGTCAACAAGAGCACGAAATACATGAGTAATACCGTTAGACGAGGTAAGCTTAACAAGGAGAGTGCCCAAGAGAACAGTATTAGAGATTTGAGACGTATTCTGCTTTTCTTGACAGGTCATAGTGATTGAAGAAGGGTTTATTTCCTGTTGAAATGTCGGAGAGTCTTGACTCTTTAAAACTTCCTACGCATGTGCAACATCCTGTGATTTTGCCCAAACGACATCATGTCGTCAACCTTCTTATTGATTTTTATCATCGAAAATACTTACACTCGGGCGCTCAATTGACTTAATCACTTCTTGCACAGGATGTGTGGCTACTCTCGGCCCGAAGTGTAATACGCTCTCCCATTTTTCAATGTGTTGTATGTTTTCGACACAAGCCTCACAATAAATCTCCGCTCATGGGTGATTTACCAAAAGCAAGATTAACTCCTTCTCGTCCGTTTCTCAACACCGGAATTGACTACTGAGGTCCTTTTAACATCAAAATGCACAATTTGCGCTCGATTCGCTTGACCAAAGCATATATTTGTATCTTTGTTTGCCTTGTGACAAAGGCTGTACACATTGAAGTAGTATCGGACCTGTCGACAGATGGGTTTATTGCCGCTCTCACCCGATTTGTGTCTAGACGCGGTCTTTGCACAAATATTTATTCTGACTGTGGAACGAATTTTGTTGGAGCGAATAATGCTTTACAAAATCTCATCATCTCTTCAGGCCGAACCCCTCTTGCTGAATTGTCATTACAACATAATATCAACTTTCATTTCAACCCGCCTGCAGCTCCTCATCAATGTGGTCTTTGGGAAGCAGCAATCAAGAGTGCAAAACATCACCTCCGACGTGCCATCGGTGAACATATTTTAACTCTATGTGAATTTACCATTCTCACAACTCAAGTAGAGGCTATTTTGAATTCGAGACCTCTCACACCTCTGTCAAACGACGCCTCAGACCTCAATGCACTCACCCCGGGTCACTTCTTAATAGGATCTTCATTGGTTTCAATTCCAGAAGAGGATCTTTTCAACGTTCCTGCCAACCGACTTAAGCACTGGCAGCTAATCAAGGCCTTTCACCAGCGTATTTGGAAGAGATGGCATCTAGAATATATCAATACTCTTCAGCAACGGGGGAAGTGGAACGTGCCAACTGTCAACCTGCGCGTCAACGACCTCGTGTTAGTCCATCAACCTGCACCACCTCTCGCATGGCCTCTGGCTAGGATAAGTAGTGTTTCTCCAGGAAAGGATGGTGTAGTAAGAGTGGTTCATTTGAAGACAAAGCAGGGAACCTTGACAAGACCTGCTCACAAGGTTTTCCCTCTACCTCTACACTCATAATGAACTTGCGCCATAGTGCACTCAATTTTTCTAAAAGAGATATTTTTATTTTCCTTTATGAAGTTTTTATTTTTATAAACTCTCAAGATATTATATTTGTGTTTGTTCTCTTTGAATCCTAGAAAGATTCAAGGCCCCCGGTATGTTACGTATTTAAAATTAATATAGACTCATTTCTTTTATTTTAAACATGCCGCCAAAGTCAGACAAAGCTCACCTGTGATAAGGTTTGTTCTGCCGTTTGAACGGCAGAGCAAGTTAGACCTTTCCGGAGTGTAGACCGATACCCCTACGTTCTAATATATTATTATACTTTTCAATCTCCGTACCTTAGGTACTAGAATACGTGAATGTAACTATTTTATTAATTTTTAACCGAATGTGACCAGTGCGTGGAATACGAACAAGTTTTCTGGCCAGAAATCGCTTATTTAATACGCGAGTGTGATAAGTGTGTATTCCATGGTGCACTTAAGTACAAACTATTAGTTTATATAATTATAATAATTATTGGTCCTCCGAAACTATTGTTACCAAACAAATTTGGTCCTTCGGGTCGGATCTTAAGCCTTAAGACCTATATACAAAAAAAAAAAAAAATACAATTCATTATATGTGTTCATTCTACAATTTCTACAAGTTTTTTTAAACTTTGTGCATGCAAACACTGGAAAACTAGTTCATGTCGCAGTATAAGAAACAGCTGCTACCTCTCTCATCTTTGTTTGGCTTTGGCGTGGCATCTAATATGTTGGTTTAAATTAATTGTAAAAGTTTATGAAAAGTGATTTCAGTTGTTTATAGAAGGTTATCTCATTGAGCCTACGTTGATTTGTTGTTTACTTAGGCTTATTTATTTCTCCGTTATACATATACGCTCATAGGCCTAATCTCTTTAAAACATTTTCTAATTTAAAAATTAAAGCAGTTATCTCATCTTCTACTATAAAAACATCATTTAATCATGGAAAAATCTTTGGCAGTTATTAAATCAAAGAAAGACAATATATTTAGTCAAATTCAAGAGATTTTTGATCTAACAAAAAGTCCTTTTGGACCTTTTAGCTATGTGTATGAAAACATTCCTAAACATATCCTAAGGCTATATTGATTATTAAATTTTTGTGTGTCGGAATGTTATTTTTATTAAATTTTATATAGGACTGCTTTTTTGTTGGTTCAGGGAGAAGACTAACTTGAGATAATTGTTTATTACGTTGGACACCTACGATATTTTGGATTATTGTTCAAAACCACCAAAAAAGACGGTATCCACAAAAAAAAAATTGTTTTCTCTGAGGAACGTTACTTTTTGGAATGAAAGGTAGGGGGATTATTTTTCGGCAGAGGCATAAGTTGTGCATGGTTGCGGAGTGATACAAACGTGTCCTGTTGTCAGACTGCTATGACGTCGCGCGAACTCTACGCCGCAAAACTACTTACCAGGGCCAAACATTCACTTACAGACACTATTTCAAAACTTAAAATCTCAAAATTTAAATTTTGGTTATAATTTTATACAACATGACTATATACCCACATTAAAATATACCTACAAAGTATCCAGTCAGGATAGATTTGGTTATAATGTTATTCAACTTTACTATCCACCTATATTGAAATATATCTAAGAAGTATTCAGTCAGGATAGATTTGGTTATAGTTTTATACAACATTACTATATACTTACATTAAAATATACCTATGAAGTGTTAAGTCAGGATAGATTTGGTTATAATTTTATTCAATATTATTACCTACCAATATTAAAGTATACCTACGAAGTATCCAGTCAGGATAGATTTGGTTGTAATTTTCTGCATCGGCAATATTTACCAAAATACTGTGATACAGGTAGATAGTAATTTTAGATAAAATTATTACCAAATTTATCCTGACTGGATCCTTTGTAGGTATATTTTAATATAGGTAGATAGCAATATTGAAGAAAAGGTAATTGTTATTTTGGCCACCTACGATAATTTGGAATATTGTTCAAAACCACCAAAAAAATACGATATCTACATGAAATAATTAATGAAAGCATAAAACTTAATGCAAAATGTTTTCCTCTTCGGTCCACAAGATAGGTTTCAATGTAGAGTTCACGTGACGCCACAGCAGTCGTATCACTCCATGCTTTTTCACAACTTATGCCTCTGCCGAAAAACATTTCCTCTACTTTTCCTTACAAAAAAGTAACTTACCTCATAGAAAAAAAATTGTTTTTCGTGGATATTGTCATTGTCGATGGTTTTGAACAATAATCCAAAATATCGTAGGTGTCTGACGTAATAAATAATTACATTATTTTATTTTGTATATCATGAGACAACCATTTATAACCTGTACAGCTAATTCACTCCTTTAGATCTAGAATATCGTTTTACCTCAATTTCAGTAATTGTCAATAATTTTAAGTCACCTCCTTTTATCCAAGAAATGAAAATCCTTGATGGGGTGAAAACTTCAACGAAGTAAATATGACCGTGAAAGCAAAACGTGTCTTCTTCTTTTCGACATTAATTCGTTCATTCAACTGAACTAGCTGGTTCCAGAAAACGAAGTTAATTCTTAATACCTTGTTTGTGAGGTTCTGAGTGTTAATCATTTAAACAGTAGTTTATGACTATCCGAACTTTAAATTTAGTAAATCTGTTAAAACTTACTGAGGCAGGACGTTTTCGATCGCTATGTGGCGATCTTCATCAGTGTCTCTTTGTTTGCTGTGGTGAGTGTGATGTTTAGTTGTGCTTTTTGTTTTATATTTTCAGCGATTTTAATTTCATTGTTCATGTTTTTGTTAGCTATGTTTTTTCTGTTTGGTTAGGTTTTGTATGTCATGTCGAAGTGAGTCTTTAACAGATTTTTGTAGATTTTAACACAATGATATGGTCATAAACATTTCCTTTTTACCGTAACATCTTGCAGGCCTATTTTATGTTATTATTTAGTTATTTCTTAACATTTTCAGGTTTTCTATCTTAATTTTATCTAAATTTATTTTCATTATACCATATATAGTCATATATATATATATATATATATATATATATATATATATATATATATATATATATATATATTTAAGATCAAATAATACACACAAATACAGGAATATTTAATTTATTGAACAATAAACTCAAAGCTTTTCGTTGGTTTACATTACCAACATCTTCAGGAGTTACAATAGTAAGAATGATCTTACTATTGTAACTCCTGAAGATGTTGGTAATATAAACCAACGAAAAGCTTTGAGTTTATTGTTCAATAAATTAAATATTCCTGTATTTGTGTGTATTATTTGATCTTAAAAATATTCTAACAGGAAAACACATTTGATATTCTATATATATATATATATCTTATTTGGTATTTATGCAAATACTTGTTTAAGTACTTAAGTAAAAGTGATAAGTGTATACAAGAAAACAGTATTGCATAACTACAAATATATATATATATATATATATATATATATGCATATATATATATATATATATATATATATATATTTATTTATTTAGGTTAGTTTTGGTTGGTAAAGATTATTTAGATTTTTTGGACTAGGAGACTGACAGACTTACCTTGGTAAGAGTCCACACTGTAGTCTTGAAATAGAAACACATAAAAGCACTTAAACAATGATATATTTCAACCACACAGTGGTCTTTGTCAATCGAAGAGAAAACACAAAAAGAAATATGAGAGAATGAAATAAAATAAATTTATTAATTAATAATTATTATTGTTTTAAAATAAACAAAACAAAAAAAAAATATATATATATATATATATGAGACTGACAGACTTACCTAATGGCAATAGTCCAAAACTGCAATCTCTTGGAAATAAACACATATAAAAACTTAACACACTTTTGAAATATTTCGATCAAAAAATGATCTTCATCAGTCAAAAAAGAGAAAATGAAAGACTTTTTTGACTGATGAAGATCATTTTTTGATCGAAATATTTCAATAGAGTGTTAAGTTTTTATATGTGTTTATTTCCAAGAGATTGCAGTTTTGGACTATTGCCATTAGGTAAATCTGTCAGTCTCCTATCTAGTCCGAAAATTCCTAAATAAGCTTTAAGCTCTACTAGAACTAACCTAAATATATATATATCTTAAACAAGAATCTTACTTGGTATTTATGCGAATTAACTTTCAGAGACTGGTCTTGTCTCCATCATCGGGCATATTGAGCAGGGGTTATAGTAGACTGCGGCTGTGTGGAATTTCCGTTGTCACTGGTGTACCGTTATGTTCTATTTTCGGATTCACTGCACTGTGCGAGTCTTTTAAGTTTGTTTTGGGATTAATTTTGTCTATTAGATTGAATAATTTATCGTTTTTTAAATTTTATTTGTATTTGTTCGTTAATGATATTATTTGTATGTTTATAAATTTGTAGTTGTTCCCAGATTGTCATTTTGAGGCCTTTTTGCCCAGACTGTAATAAAATATACATAGACCAAACAAAAAAGAAATTAAAAGACAGATATCAAGAACACCTCAATGCATACATCAAACCTGAAACTTATAACTCAAACTTAGCTACACACGCCATCAAAAACAAACATACGTTCCCCACATTAAATAACGTACACCTAATAAAACAAGTACAAAAAGGCCTCAAAATGACAATCTGGGAACAACTACTAATTTATAAACATAAAAATAATATCATTAACGAACAAATACAAATAAAATTTAAAAAACCGATAAATTATTCAACCTAATAAACAATGTTAACCCCAAAACAAACTTAAAAGACATGCACAGTGCAGTGAATCCGAAAATCGAACATAACGGTACACCGCTGACAAAGGGAATTCCACGCAGCTCCCAGTCCACTACAATCACGCTCAGTATGCCCGAGGAGGGAGACGAAACCAGTCTTTGAAAGTACTCGCATAAATATTCATAATACAGTCTGACCATTTAAAAGAGTAGAGAATAATATTACTTTGTGGCTTAGTTGTTTTCCAAAAATCAGACCTGAATTTATGCAAGGTGAGTTTACTAAGACAATGTGTAATGTGGATTTTGTGTAGATAGTAAGGTTAAAACATTGTAAGTTATGGCATTTTATTCTTAATATATGTTCTCTGATTATCTCTCTTAACTAGTGAGTTGTGTTTTATAAAGCATATATTTATAGTCATAAACTTTTTAAAATGCAATGGTAAAACATTTGAAATAAACTTAATTTTTCTCAATTTTCAGATCACATGTGTTGTGAAACCTCTGTTAGGAGTAAAGTAAAATTGGAATAACAAACAAGCTTTAAACAATATACCCAGACTCTGCCACAAAATTAATCTGCTGCAACACATGTAATAATAATGGAAACATCACGTAACTACATAGCACAAGTAATGTCTACATTCAGGCTGACTGTTAAGAAAGACAAACATAAGGTATTCAAATGCAAAAAGTGTTTGTATTTAAGCTCAAAAATATATGCACTTATAACACACCTAAAAAAACATATGCATAAAAAACCATATAAAATTCTACAATTGAATTTGTCAGCTGTAAATTCGGCCAACTATAAAAAATTGTTTATAACCCATTCTAGAGAAAAACCATACAAATGTTTGGTTTGTAGTTATTCAGCTAATCAAAGAGTGCACCTGAAAAATCATATGTGTATTCATTCTGAAGAGAAACCATACAAATGTTTGGTTTGTAGTTATTCAACTACTCACTCAGAGCTCCTTAAAGCTCATATGCGTACCCATTCTGGGGAAAAACCATACAAATCTTTGGTTTGTAGTTATTCAGCTAATCAAAGAGTACATCTGAAAAATCCTATGTCTACCCATTCTAGAGAAAAACCATACAAATGTTTGGTTTGTAGTTATTCGGCTATTCACTCATGGCATCTTAAAGCTCATATGCGTACCCATTCTGGAGTAAAACCATACAAATGTTTGGTTTGTAGCTATTCAGCTAATCAAAGAGTGCATCTGAAAATACATATGTATACCCATTCTGGAGAGAAACCATACAAATGTTTGGTTTGTAGTTATTCAACTAGTTACTCAGGGTATCTTAAAGCTCATATGCGTACCCATTCTGGGGAAAAACCATACAAATGTTTGATTTGTAGTTATTCAACTATTCGCTCAGGGCATCTTAAAGGTCATATGCGTACCCATTCTGGGGAAAAACCATACAAATGTTTGGTTTGTAGTTATTCAGCTAATCAAAGAGCTCACCTGAAAAGACATATGTATACCCATTCTGGAGAGAAACCTTACAAATGTTCACAGTGTACTTATTCAGCGTCAGTAAATAGAAATTTTATAAAGCATATGTACACCCATTCTGGAGAAAAGCCTTATAAATGTTCAGAGTGTACTTATTCAGCTTCAGAAAAAAAAAATCTTATAAATCATATGCACATCCATTCTGGAGAGAAACCTTAGAAATGTGAACATTGTAGCTATTCATCTAATCGATTACATCATCCGAATGATTACTCATTCTGGAGAATACCCTTACAAATGTTCACAGTGTAATTATTCAACTGCAGTGGAAGGAAATCTTATAGATCATATTTGTACCCATTCTGGAGAAAAACCATACAAATGTTTACAATGTTATTATTCAGCTACTCAATCAGGGCACCTTAAAACTCATGTGTACCCATTCTGGAGAAAAACCGTACAAATGTTTGCATTGTAGTTATTCGGCCAATCAGTCAGTGAATCTTAAAAGTCATATGCGTACCCATTCAGGAGAAAAGACTTACTAATGTTTACTATGTACTTTTTCAACGCCAGTAAAAAGAAATCTTATAAATCATATAATGTTTGCAATCTAAATTTTCAGCTTCTTAATCAGGAAGTCATAAATTTCATATGCATACTCATTCCTGAGAAAAACCTTACAAATGTTCACATTGTAATTACTCAGCTTCAGGAAACGGACAACTTATATATCATTTGCATACCCATTTCGGAGATAAACCTTACAAATGTTCATGTTGTAATTATTCAGCTTCAGTAAAAGCAAGTCTCATTTATCATATGTACACCCATTCTGGGAAAAACCATACAAATGTTTGCATTGTAGTTATTCTGCTAATCAAAGGGTGCACCTGGAAAAACATATGCATACCTATTCTAGAGTAAAATCTTACAAATGTTCACAATATAATTATGCTACATCAGTAAAATTAAATCTTATAAATCATATGCGCACCTATTCTGGAGGAAAGCCGTAAAAATGTTAATTATTCAGCTTCAGTAAAAGCGAGTCTCATTTATCATATGCGCACCTGTTCCTGAGATAACCTTACAAATGGTCACATTATATTTATTTTGCTTAAGTAAAATTCAGTCATATATCCTTCCAGGAGAAAATCAATACAAATGATGCATCGTAATAATTCAGATAATCAATCAATGTACCAATGTAAGGTCCCCTTATATCACATATGCATACTTATTCTGGAAGAAATCCTTACAGATGTTCACAGTCTACATATTCAGCATCAGTTAAAAGAAATTTTATAAATCATATGCCTACAGTAAAAATGCATCTCATTTATCATACGTACACCCATTCTGGAGAAAAACTATACAAATGTTTGCATTGTAGTCATTCAGCTAATCAATCAATGTACTGGTGTAAGGTTCCCTTAAATCACATATTTGTACCCATCCTGGAGGAAAACCTTACAAAATTTCACAGTGTACTTATTCAGCATCAGTAAAAAAACATTTTATAAATCATACCCCTACCCATTCCAAAAAAAAAAATCGATTCAGATTTACACAGTTTATTTATTTTGCTTCACTAAACGGAAGTCTTATACATCTTCTCTGATCTATTCTGAAAAAAAATCATACAAGTGCATTTGGAGAAAACCCTTAAAATGTTTGAAATGTAGTTATTCAAATGTTAAGGGCCCTCAAATTTCATATGCTTACCCATTCTGGAGAAAACGTTACAAATGTTCAGAATGTAGTTATTCAACTTCTCAATCAGGGACATTTAAATCTCATATGCACAGTCATTCTCATATTAGTTATCCTCATAGACATGACAATACATGTATTCATATGCATACCCAATGTGTTCACAGTGTAGTGATTAAGTGTCAGTAGAACAAAATTTTAAAAATCATATGCATAACCATTCTTGTTAAAATACCTTACAAATCACTAATAACTTGTAGGAGTTAATAAGTTTGTATTAATAAATAATACAAACAACACCTAACCACAAATATTTTAATTTTAGTCCTAGAACCATTTTAGTTACAAAGTAACCATCCTCATAGACATGACAATACATGTATTCATATGCATACCTATTCTGGTGATAAAGCGTTCACGATGTAGTTAATCTGCTACTCAATTGTGAAACATCAAAGCTCATAAACATATCTATTCTGGAGAAATCCTAACTTGTGTTCACAGTGAAGTTATTCAGCTTCACCAAAAATAAGTGTTATTATATCATATGCTCACAAATTCCGGAGAAAACCCTTACAAATGTTTGCAACATAGTTTTACTTATCAATCATAACACTATAATGTTCACAATGTAGCTAATGAGTAAATAGTCGGGCAACCCCTTAACATAACTGCTTCCCTATTTCTTTGAGGCTTATAGTTTCTTATTCTCCCTGGCTTGTTCACCTATTATATCTCTTTCTTTATCTCAGGCTTGTCTTCCTTCTGTTGTCTTGCCCAAACATAAATCGTTTGTGCATTCCTACCCTCCTGATTTTAATTATAAACAAAATGGTGCAAATAATATGCATAGTGAATAAATTTTAAATTAAATGTGGTTTTATAACAAGTATGAGTAATATATTTTAAAATAATAATAATAATTAATGTCAGTTCCTACTGAGCTCAACAATGAAAAATTTTATATTAGTTACATTTTATTTTATAAATACAAATATTTTGTATATATTTTATATTGTAACTTTGTATATACATATGACGTAATCATGATATTAAGTGGCAATATAGAAGGCGAATTTCCTTGCAATTATTTTTCTACGTTCATTTTTTTTTCTAGTATATGGTATTTAACTATTATTTTTGTTTGTTACTATTTATTCGCTTTCTTTTTTTTCTAATTCATGAAGCTGATGGTCGTCTATAATTTCTCTTTCTATCTATCATTTTTAATGTTTCATTATTGGAAGGAAACTTTCTCTTATAATATTATATACATTTCTAAGTAATAGATTTCTCAGTTCAAATCCGACTGAGACATCAACTTTTTAAAATTTAATTAATGAATAAATATTTGAAAAAACTGTACTAACATCTACCCATGTATGTAATTGATACCCACTACACGTTAAAAAAATGTATTTGAACTAGGTTGGATGATAAAAATTGTATATTAACAACTGAAATATCACTTTCACTTATGTACTTAAACAAGAATCTTACTTGGTATTTATGCAAGTTAACTTATATATTATAACATAAAGTATGAGGCTTTAGATTGAATTAAGTTAGTAGCTAAAATAAATCATCTGTAGGATTTCGCATAGAAATACACAAATAGTTTTCTAGTGCTGACAAGCAGGTACCAAAGCAGGTCATTATTTTTAACCTGTCTTCCTCCCTCTGAGACTCTCTTCAAACTTCCCGAGACTCCCGATCATTTAGTTTTTATGAAATCTAATCTCTCCCACTACCACCAATACGTTCTTTGTCAGTTTCCCACAGTTCTACAATTAGCCAAACCCAACGGTACACGGTTAATTCCCCAGGCTATATCGGCCGCTAGATTTCCCATCTTAACAAACCTTGGACCTTTGTCTATTTGCCGGACTCCACTTATAAACTTCCTGGAAAAGAATAATGACCTGCTTGTCCACACTAGAAAACTATTTGTGTATTTCTATGCGAAATCCTACAGATGATTTATTTTAGCTACTAACTTAATTCAATCTAAAGCCTCGTACTTTATGTTATAATATATATATATATATATATATATATATATATATATATATATATATATATATATATATATATAATACGTTTTCTTGTTTAATAATTTAAAACAACATAGGTTATTCAAATACAAGAATATTTATTAATTTATATTCAAAGCTTTTTGTTGGTAAACAGTACCAACATCATCAGGAATGAAAATTACAATAATGTAAGCTATTGGCCTAAAACATATGTTAAATTAGAAATAGAATTGTTGCTAAATTTATACAAATTGCCAAATTTATTTTGTTGCTGTAACATTATAGACATTGAATATAGTATAAAAATTTATATGTATTTGTATTAGTTCTTTTATTAATTTGTTATTATTATTGTATTTATATATTTCGAATGCTTCATATATATTCATTCTTAATCCCTTATTAATTTCTTTCATAAGTTTCATATTTTCAATATTTGGAAATTGGTGCTTATTATTAATACAATGATTTGCGAAATTTGATTTATATATTTCTGGATTAATATAGGCATTCAAATGTTCTTTATATCTTTCTTTTAATTTTTTCTTGGTTTGACCTATATAAGCTTTATTAAAATTTTTGCATTCTAATTTATAAACACCACATTTTTCATGCATATTAATTGTTTTATTATTGTTATTTATTATGTTTATTATTTTGTTATTAGTTTTGTATGGAATTTTGATATTGTTATTTTTAAATAATTTGGTGATATTTTTTATTTCATGGCCTATAAATAAAAATGAATTCCATATTGTATTATTATTATTACTATTGCAAATTAAATTATTACGTATTTCTCCAATTATTATATTCCCAAAGATTTCCCAAAGATATTAATTTCCCATCACTAGTTTTTATAGGCATAACTTTTCTGAAGTCACATTGTACTGTTATACAATGGTTTTGCAGTTATAAGTTCTATGCCCTTAATCTCAGTTTCTCACATTTCAAAGTTAGTTTTAATCGTGTAAAACTTTTGAAACTATTTTAGAAATGAAGTAAGCTACCATTATATGAATAGGAAGTGATGTTGGTATATAACTTAGGACTTTCTTATCGCAATACCTGGTCACAGACTTTTCTTTGCTTGGTCACAGACTTAGTGAGATGATTTAGCGTGGTCTTGTCAGCTGGATCACGCGTCTGATGCCATCGCCGTCAAGCTTTCCTCTTCTCTTTCACTAATAGACGGACCTCAATGGTGCAGCATTTTTTATTGTTAACCGGCTTGTTGATAGGGTCAGGGGTGTTGTTCCAAGAAGCCAGCTGTAGGTGATTGACAAACCTCTCCACCTCTTCTTCGAGTTGGTTGCTGTTTCTTATAGGCACAGCAAGCTCGATTTTATCTTCCAGCTCCAGCCGGAAGCTCTCCCAGTCTGTGCTTTCACTTGTCAACTTAGGAGCCGTTTGTCGTAACAAGAGTTTTTCGCTAATTGATAGAATGACCGGTGTATGGTCAGAGCTGAGATCACCACAGCTTTCTGTCCTAATGCAGTACCCTGCAAGCCCTCTTCCGACAAAAAAGTCAATCAACTCCGGCAGTTTTCTGATGTCAGTTGGCCAGTAGGTCAGCCTTCCAGTTGAATAGAAGTAACAATTTTGTTTGCATCCAGCTTCATACAATACCCTTCCTCTCGGAGTTATTAGACAGGAGCCCCAAAAGGTATGTTTTGCACCCAACAAAAACTTGCTACTGAGGCTGGTGAAAAGCTCAATGTGGTTAACTTGGTGCAAACTATACTGTGGTGGGCAATAGATTGCAGAAACTGAGAAAGATTCTCTATTCTTTGGATAGACCAGAATCGTAGTGACTTGCATCATAGCAAGTTGTATCTTCAGATCGAAAGAATGGCTAATAGTTTTTTTTAATAATCACTGCAGAACCTCCTCTGGCTATTCCTGATGGGTGGTTGGTGTAGTAAATATCAAACCCCCCACACCTTAACTACATTTTGTTGTGTAAAATGTGTTTTAGACACAAGACATATATCAATGTTCTCACTATTAAGAAACAGTTCCAATTCATGAATTTTACTTTGAAGCCCATTGGCATTCCATGTGGCTATTCGTATGTTATACGGTATTGTTGCTTATTGAAACTGGTTTTTTAACAGTCTTCTCTAGCTCAGTGAGCCTGTACAATATGATTTTATTTATTTCACTTTGCTCCTCTAGCCGATGATGGATATGAGCCAGTTTTTGCCCTATGGATGAGGCTTCATCCTCTTCGTATGACACAGTTCTCAAGAATTTGTTGGTTGTTACTTGAGCGAACGATTTTTCATCGAATTTGGTTTCCCTTGAATTAAGCTGCAGTTCAAGTTGCCTTTCACTGGCGGGCTGCGCTCGCTTTATTAGTTGTCTGTCTGGTTTAGAGTTAACATTATTTCTCCGTTTCTGAAGTTCTTTGGCGACTTTACACCCTCTATAGTTGGCCGGATGCTCGCCTTTACAATTAATACATTTTGGCACCGTCTGTCTACTAACAGTGCAGTCTTTTGTGAAGTGTTTGCCAGCGCACTTCACGCACTTTGCTTCCCTTCGACAGTAAGCTTGAGTATGGTTGAACCCTTGGCATCTTTTGCATTGAAGAATTGACCTTGAATTCCTCCTCAGAGCTTCTACTTTTATCACCATATGGAGTATCGTCTTGATGCCAAACACGCGCTTTGAGTCTTCCTGTTTGTCGAATGTGAGCATAAACAATGGGAGACCCCGCTAAGTAGTCACCACCTGCCCCTGCTCATTGGATTTGATTTCTTTCTTTAAAATATTTGCAACATCCAGCAATTTAAAGCAACTGCCTTGAAGCACATTCATTATATACTCCTTACTACAGGAGTCGTAAAGACCTATGACCATTACGAGCAGGGGCCTGTCATTTTTATTTTCGTAAGAATACTATTCAATTTTTTCAATTTCTAGCCTACTGGTAAGTGCTCTATAAGAGTCTGGATCTTGCACATTAATTTTCCATACGCTATTATTTAATGCGGAGACCTTGAAGTCATCCTTAGACTCAGCCTTAAGAATTCCATACAGTCTGTTATAGTCATTGACCCCAGTTATGTTGATTGGTGGTGGCTGATGACCCCGTCGCTGGATGCCCCATGCAATCCTCGTTGTACCACCTGGCGTCTGACGGGTTCTATTCGCTGAATGACCTGTGTAATCTTTGCTGTACCACTAGTACTATGCTGTGGTGAAAGCTTCGGTGACAATTCGGCTTTTCTTTTTTTGCTTCGACGTAATCTGTACCCGCTCAGGATCCAGTCCGTTTTACGAGTAAATTGCTCTTATTCAGTAGAATAATTCTCAGCCTGTTTCTCTTCTTCTAGTTCATGCATTTGTTTGTCTTCACTTTGTGCGTTTCTCAATTTTCTGTTTTCATCTTTCAATTCTTCAATTTCTTTCTTTAACTCTTTGCATAGCAGCTCCATTTCCTTCAATTTGTCTCTCGCGAAGTCATCTTTTGACTTACTTTGTGGTGGAGTTCTAAGCACCATAGAGGATTTACAAAAAGGGTCTCTATCACTTGGTAGTATTTACTTCCCTCTGAGCCAAGTGATTCACTCGCTGGGACAACGGGAACTACACACAGCCGCAGTCTACTACACCCCCTCAGTATGCCCGATGATGGAGACTCGGCCAGTCTTTGAAAGTTAACTTGCATAAATACCAAGTAAGATTCTTGTTTAGGTACTTATAGTGAAATTGGTAAGTGAATACAAGAAAACAGTGTTGCAAAACTACAAATATAAATATATATATATATATATATATATATATATATATATATATATAAATATAAAATATGTTTTCTTGTTTAATAATTTAAAACAACATAGGTTATTCAAATACAAGAATATTTATTATTTTATATCCAAAGCTTTTCGTTGGCAAACAGTACCAACATCATCAAAAGCTTTGGATATAAAATAATAAATATTCTTGTATTTGAATAACCTATGTTGTTTTAATATATATATATATATATATATATATATATATATAGATTTTTTGGACTAGGAGACTGACAGACTTACCTTGGTAAGAGTCCACTCTGTAGTCTTGAAATAGAAACACATAAAAGCACTTAAACAATGATATATTTCAACCACACAGTGGTCTTTATCAATCGAAGAGAAAACACAAAAAGAAATATGAGAGAATGAAATAAAAAAAAAATATGAGCCAGTTTTTGCGCAATGGATGAGGCTTCATCCTCTTCGTATGACACAGTTCTCAAGAATTTGTTGGTTGTTACTTGAGCGAACGATTTTTCATCGAATTTGGTTTCCCTTGAATTAAGCTGCAGTTCAAGTTGCCTTTCACTGGCGGCAACCAACTGCCGGCAGTTGGTATATATATATATATATGCTGGCAGATATATATATATATATATATATATATATATATATATATATATATATATATATATATATATATATATATATATATATATGAGCAGGTTGTGAGCTATTAGAAGGCATTGAAAAACTACTTTCTCAGTTTGGCAAATAAACAGATAAAATGTATACTATAAATTTTATTTAATGCTTACCAATATCTTTACCTTGCTGTAACTCATAACTTTAGCTGGCATGTAAATTTGTTGAATTATTTTGTGTAAAGTAAGATGGTGTATATAAACAACACCAATATTCTGCCTTTACAGATTTACACCTGACAGTAATCTTTTTTTCTTTTGCTATGTAGAAGAACACAAATTTAATATTTTAATTAGATATAGCTTCTAGTTATGTATAATAGTTTATCAGCCAATCAATGTAAATATATTTATTGTTTTGGTGAGATATATTTTTGTAGAAAATAAATTTAAAAGTAAAGAATTTAAAACATTTTAACATGTGCATCATATTTATTTTGATCCCTACTTTTTTAATATTGATTTTTTTAAATAAAAGAAAATTTATGATGTAGGTTCAAAATAGTGAAATTATGTAACACAACATTTTAACATTTATTTTAGAGCATTAAGAAAAAGTGGCTACTGCAATATTAGAATGACTGGAATTTTAAGTAGAAAGTTATAATCGCTCTTTCTACTTGTTCTTCATACTTGTCACACACTCACTCATTGGAAAAGACAAGCAGCGCTCTACATTCGTCTGCCGAGCTAACATTTATACTTGCTCTTCTAGTTCTAATGAACTATTTATCTATATGTTTGAGAAATTATTGTTAAATGTTAATATACAAAATATTTATGTTCAAGTTCCTGAAACAATGAGTAGCAACCCTTCAAAATCTATACCTTACCGAAATCAAGAACCTAAATTGGTTACAGTTGGAGTGAAAGATATCACTATGTATTTGTTTTAAAACTCTCAATCCCATCATTAGGCTTAAATAAATAATTGTCTATGACATTTACTGGATGTTTCAAATACAAAATTTTGTGATTTAGCAATTTGTACAAACTACATTACATCCATAGAGTTGGAACCAAAGAAATGTTTGTACAGGTTATTTCTGCAATAAAACATGTAAAATTTAACTGTTCTTCATTTTTCTATTTAGCTAATTTCTTAAATAAGTACTAAATAAATTCATTGAAAACAATTATTATAGTAAAATTTGATTTTTAATTTTTGAATGATATTTTAAAAAAATAATTATCATTTTAGCTTTAGTTTATAAGTATCCAAACTTTAAATTTTGTAAATTTGTAAAAATAAACAGACAGGAAGTTTTCAATGTGGCTATCTTCATCAGTGTCTTTGAAACGTTCTGTCTCAGTAAGATTTTACAAAATTTATAGTTCGGATAGTCATAAACCAAAATTAAAGTAATTTATTAAGATTCACCGAATGTAATAGTTTAATAAATTCAGGAGTTTACACAGCAAGACAGGCTGCAGTCCATGAATACAAGAAGGAGGTTTTAAATGTTAGAATAATACACGTCCACATACAATTCAACGAAAAAGGCCTAATTCACAACATAACACCCACATACACGAACATAAACATCAACAATAACACCAAAGCAGCTACAATCACTAAACAAAAAGCAAAAAACATTTACATAAAAAAATCATTGAAACTTTATACAAAAAAAAAAGACTCACTGAACTATAGGTTATACAAACTTCACCTAAATCTAGGCCAACATGATCGCACATGAACTAACACTACAAATCATAATAGACACTATTAATTGGGCAACAAAGAAATTAATAAACACTATAAAACAAAAAACAACATACTCTCAACCCACACAAAAATTCTACCCCTGTACTGTTAACCTTACTATTAAAAAATTCACACAAAACGAAATGAATTTAATAAACAAAGGCCTAAAATACAACCTACATTATAAATCAAATAACATAAAAAAAAACATTATACTACAAACTGAAACAGCCATCAAAAAAACAGACATCAAAGACCAAGACTCACTTCTACATGACACAAAAAAGTTAACCAACCACAAAAACATCACCAAAAAACCTGAACAATAAAATTAAAATTGCTGCAAACATAAAACAAAAAGCTCAACTAAACAACATCACACTCAACACAGTAGACAAGGGCAACACCACAGTAATTGTTAATACAAACAGCCTTAATTGACAAAATCAATGAATAAATAATAATATAATGAAACTACATACAGATCCAACTGAGAAATATTACAAAACCATAAGAAACTAACTAATACATCCAAATATATTATCAGCAAAAACAAAAAAATACCACCTAAAACAAACCCACCCTGAAGCATCTACTCTCCGCGCTCTCCCTAAAATTCACAAATCTAACGTCCCCATCTGAGCCATCATTAACTACCAAAATGCCCCTGTACATTAACTAACAAAATACATGGTCAAAATAATCAGTCAATCTATTAACTTGAACACACACACATAAAAAACAGAACAAACCTCATAAATTAAAAAGACATAAACATACCACACAATTCAATACTACTACCGCTTGACATAACAAATATGTACACCAACATACCTATATCCAAAACCTCAAAATCCTAGACACCTGATTAATACAGAACAACATACCAAAAACCTACGTCACCGAAATCCTAAACATCCTCCAAACCATCACCTAACAAAACTATTTCACCCACAACTCTAACTTCTATTCACAACCAGATGACCTACCCATCTGAAGTCCTATCAGCAGTGTACTAAGCAAAATTGTCCTACAACACATAGAAAATATCAAGATACAAACAATACACACACACAAATCATTTACTGCCACAGATACATCGATGATATCATTACACTACAGAGGCAACACATGACAATGCAAAAAACTCCTCACCTATACTAATAAAATACACCCAAAACTTAACTTCACTTGAGAAATTGAAACCAACCTATCCCTAAACTTCCTCCACCTAACCATAACAAAAAACCACACACAAAAACATAGTGTCAACATTTACAGGAAACCCATAACGCATACACACTTATCCACAACACCTCAAACCACCCTATCCAACACAGAAAACATAAACAAAGAACTAGACACCATTAAATATTTTAGCAAACACCAATGGATACAACACCCCAATAATAGACAAACTATGGCTCAATATACAGGCAAACACTAAAATAACACTATGGACAGGGAAAACAAATACATCACAGTACCATACATAAACAAAACAAATAAAATAGCCCAAAAATACTAAATACAAGAAAGATAAACTACAAGCACCAGATGTATACAAATTAAACTGCAACAAATTCTACATTGGACAAACAGGTCGCAGCTTTAAACAGAGTCAAGGAATAGAAACAGAACACCAACTCAGCATTTTACAAAGTTTAGATAGTCATAAACTAATGTTTAAGTGATTAATTAAGATTTCTCAAACGTAATGGACTACAAAATTCAAGAGTAAAAAAATATCATGATAGCTTAATCATTAAAAAAGACAGGTACTGTGAGATTACCTACAAAATGTGACTCCATTTCTAAACATAAAAAAATCTAATAGTAATAGTTAACCTATGAATAAAAACATAAAAGTAAGCACAATTTTTGTGAAAATAAGAATGCTTTACTTCAAATATAATAGGCCTGAAAGACAATGAAATGGGTTATGGCTCTGTAATAAAACGTTCTAATGTAATACAAAATGTATAGAAATATGTAGCCTTATGTAGTGGAAAAAAATAATAATTGTTCACTTCCATGCTAATTAATTATATCAGTAACTTTTAATGTTTGACTGAAGTTCCCACAATGAGCAGGTGTTGGATGCTCGTTGTAGATGAAGTACTTGCAGTTCCCAATCTGTGTTGATGACTACTTTGTCTTTCATCACAGATATAATACAACGATTTTGTTATATATTTCTCAGGTGATATCATTGGATTGTCCTCTACAATCCACCTAATTATTTGATTTTACCACTTAATTAGATAATAGGATACCTTTTAGGCAAGATACCATGAAATCACAATTCAGCTTTTTTGTTTAATATAGCAAATAAATAATATTCTCTACATTCTTGTTTGGTTCATATTGTGCTTTAATAATACAAAACCGTTAAATTCTACAACATTCAGGATTGAATAAAAAGATGTGATAGACCAGTTGCTAGTCATCTTTGCAACTAAGTGATCTACATTGCCTACGGCTATGGTATCTACACTAGTGATTGTAACAATAGGCTTGGCAATTGTCGGTGCAACGGGATTCACAATAACTTTGAACGACTACAAACATCAGGATCATTATTTTTTTAGAACGAAAATAATCTGGGAATTGAGTAAATTTAAGCTAAAGAGACAGAATTTTGTTCAAATAAATTACTCATGGCTGCAAAATAAAAGCATCTTTTATTAAAAATAAGTAGTTTTACCTATTTACACTACGTCTTCAGCTTGCCCTTATAATAAGCATACTTTTGCATGAATTGTTTGACAAAGAGGTGTAAAATAAAGCAATGTCATATTTACCAAAAGATACTACATTCCAATTTTCGCCCACTAAACCGTTTATGTGCATTGATGACAATAGCACTACAGTTAAATAGATTATTCGAGAGAGAGAGATGACATTCTTTTACATTGATTTTGTTTATGATTGATATGTATCAGTGTATGGTGAATGTTGCCAGCTATTCAAGTCCGCAAAAACATTTATACAAAAAAGACAGGATATCCAAGTCAGTGATGTCAATCTTCTTCAAAAAAGTACAGATCTCAATAAACTCTATGTAGATTTTGGGTAAGGATAATCTGGAAGAATTATAGTGGATACATTCTCGATATCCTTCCTA
The DNA here is from genome assembly GCA_036971475.1 of Prosapia bicincta. NCBI lineage: Eukaryota > Metazoa > Arthropoda > Insecta > Hemiptera > Cercopidae > Prosapia > Prosapia bicincta. The sequence continues at coordinate 270,536,181 of JBAIZL010000004.1, read as the reverse complement.
CTGTCCATATTTGAATTTAGAGATTATTTGTTGTTTCCACTCTTGAAAGGAGATTTTTTATATCATCAAAAAGTCTAGAATGCAAGATAGCATAAGCTATTGTCTGATAACTTGATATCAACATTTCTTTAAAGAAAATAAAACAGAATTATAAAGAGTTTGTAAAATGTGCAGGATGAGATATAATTTACAAACGATGTATAAGAGCTATGCATCTGTACTATATTCTTCATCTTGTAATGCATTATAAAGAAAATGTAATTTTTCATGAAAATATAGCAATAATTATGATTTAGCCTCGAGATATTTGTTTGTAAAAAAATTCAAATTTGAAAACGATTTTGTACATGTTCATCAAAAGATTCAGGTTCATTATGAATACAATATGAAATAATTTTCTTGACATATCTCTAAAAGTATGTTAAGAGGTGAAATGTGCACATCCTTAACTATTCATCATAATTTTACAAAAACAAATATCTTTCGAACTACACGTAAAATTACAACCAAATCTAACCTAACCGGAGATTTTATATTACATATTTAAATATACGTGATACGGCGCGCCCTTGATACTGCCCGCAAGAGACGAATCCCAACTTTAATTCGATAAAAAAATAACGTTAGTTGTAAAGAAAAGATCTCATGAATATTTCTCCAGGACATATTTTTGATTAATTTATACTCTTTGCACAGGTGGTGAGTAATAACCCTGGGGTTTTATATATGTTATAGTGTTGGGTTGTTTTTTGAAAATCGTAAATTTTAGTGGTATTTCCGTGAATTAATTTTTTCCTCCCTCTTTCATAGGCCTGTTTGGATTACCATTTGTGTTTTGTTGCCGTAAAATTCAAGTATATACCTGGTATAATAACCCAAACCGTCATCTCTATCTCATATAATCATTAAGAAATTGTTATTTTTATAACGAAAAATATCGTAACCAGTTCCTATGTTAGTACTTAATACATTATAAAATACGTATATCATTATATACTGTTATTAAAAGTATTGTGAAGTTTATAAGGAATGATTCGCTTTATTCATTTTCACATGTCTTGAATTAGGGTTTTTCAAAATAATGCCCTATGTACAGTTCCTGACCTTTTAATAATTTTTCCAATTCAGGATGTATTTTTAACAACAGATAAGAAAATGAAAACAATCGTTCGAAATGGGAAAACATTTTATATTACTCTTTGTAGAATAAGTAATTTAATATTTTACAATACTTACTCTACGAATACTAATATAAATAGATGTTCAGAATCTATTTGCAGCACATGTAAATGCTATCACGAGAATAACGTTTATGGATCGATAAACAGATAGTTTGGTTCACAATAGAGATGAGAAGTTCCTCGACGCACTAGTTCATTTACGTAGTTATGGAAAAATAAATATAAAGAGCTATCTTTGTTTTGATAAAGTGAAGTTCAATTTCCTTTCCCCGACCACGGTCATCTAGCAATTAAAAAAAAATTTAAGTTGCTAATACACTTGTTTGTTTTCAATGCCGTGAATTACTGACAAGACAAGACTGTTGCTCAGGTGTGTTGTATTGATGTGAGTCTGTGGTGTGTTGTTGTTCATAGAGGTTAATTATGTGCGCAAATATACTATTTGATTGGGAGTGTGTTTTGTCATTTAGAATGTGTTGTGAATAGTATTTATGGTGTTTATATAGCTCATAGTTTTCTACTTTGTTAGGTTTTTTGCTCTTATTGATTTAATGTAGGATTTTTAGATTGGTGTCTATGTCGGTATGTGGGTGTAGTGTGTTTTGTATGTGTATGGAGAAATTTAATGCGGGCTGAGTCTTTCTTATCTGTTTTACGTGTTCTTCGTATATTGTGGAAATGTTCTTCCTGTTTGTCCTTTGTAAAAGCTGGGACAGGTGTTGCATGTAATCTTGTATACGCCTGCCCTGTCGTGTTTATTCTGGTGTGTTTTAAAAACTGTGTAGGTGTTTTTTATTTGTGTTTGATGTTGTGAATGCTACTTTGTATTTAAATTTGCGAAACGAGGATGCCATTTTTTGGGATTTGTGTTCGTAATATGTGTTATATATTTTTGTGTTTGTGTGTTATTGTTTTTTGTTGTGTTATGTTTACCTTGTTTTTGTGCATTATGTTGTTTATTAATGTGTGTTTAAATCCGTTTTTATGGGATATGGGTTTTATTGTATTTAGTTCGTTTATTTTGTCTTCATTACACATGAGTATATTGATTAATATGTGTATCATTGAGTGGAAGGCAGCATGTTTGTGTTGTGTGTAATGGTGATTGGGCGTGTTGTGTATAACTCTGTCTATAGTGGTGGGTTACCTGCATATTTTGAATGTGAGTTTGTTGTTTGGTTTTGCTATCGTTTGGTCTAGGAAGTTGATTGTGTTCTGTTTCCAGTGTGAAGTATATAATTTAGCATGATGTGAGTTCACATACAAAGAAATACATTCATACAATCGTTACTCTCATTTGTGAAACATTTAAGTTGTAAAATTTTGTACTAATATCACAACAAGATTGCTTCTTTAATTAAATGCATTACAAATCGATTATAAATAAAGATATTGATTCTACATGGGTGTTGAAAATTCCAATTAATTACATTATGTTTATTTACCTATAACTTTCACATCGGCTTAATATTTTAAAACTTGCACTATATTACCGGCCCTAGGTTGATTTAGACAAATATTTAATTGAGTTTTGACAGCAAACATTGTATTAATAGTTGGTCAATTACCTGATAATAACGTTCGTGGTAGCGTGGTTTCTGGATGTATCTTGCCATTCTCCCATTTAGATAGTTTCGCGCTTATTGTTGAGAAGTTAATAATTGAATAATCTAAAGACCAAAACATAATTAAAAGAAAAAGAAACAATTTCTTATGAACTCATCCTTAAAAGAATAAAAACTTATAAATTTATAAAATAATGTTACAAAAGTGGACTTCGCAGCACAGTTATCACTCTTTAGATTTTGCATTGTTTTGAGCAAAATCAAAACAAATTTGTGGTGCATTTACTGGCTGTGACTGTCACCCCGCTTTATATTTTTAAATCGGTCGTATATATGACTTGTAGGCAGTTTTTATAATATCTTGGTTAGCTCTCCAAATAGCAGCTGTTAGTCGCTTAACTAATCTTGTTTCGGATTTTCAGCGCACTGGGCAATGTGTGGTTCCCATGACAAACGTCGATCCAATACAACTACCAAGTATCTTGAAATATCGCTGCTAGACAACATTGAATTCTTATATGTTTAGCTCACGTTTGGAATTTTGGTGGAGAGTAAGAGAAGTTGGAGCTTCATTGGTGTATACGGTCATGGCATTATGCTCTGTCCATTTTTCAAGTCTTAGCAAAACATCGTTGATACATTTCTATAGAGCAATGATGTTACTGCTGCTGCCCCATAGGAGATCGTCATCATACAACAGGGCCCGGATACCAGGTAATGCACTCATGGCGTCTATAACGTCATTTATCATAAGGTTGAAGAGTGTACATGAAATTACTACCCCTTGTGATAGGCCTTGCTTTTGGATACGAAATTTTGATGGACTTTTTGAAAACTTTACTCGAATATCTCTGTGGTACAAAAATGACTTGATCCACTCCAAGAGGTTGCCAGATATATCATATCTGTCTATAACTTTGTGGATCAACATAGTTCGCCAAACTGTATCATAAGCGGCCTTGAGGTCTACTGAGACTGTTACTATTGACATCTTCCTATGGATGCCGTCTGTTACGTGTTGAGTGAATTTCATAACATGGTTCTTGGTGCCTCTATACTTTCTAAAGCCCGCTTGAGCATTATCAATAAATAAATTAAACAATATTTTTTTCAAATATGTCTGGAATAAATAAAACAATAACTTGTCTTTATTGTTAGTACAATAAAAATTGTAAGTAGAGGAATGCAATACCCAAGTTATAATTTACTGTTTCAAAAGTTGGCAGCACGACGCCGCATTGTGGGGTAAGCGCCAACTAGTAGGTATATGAGGGATTCGTTTGAAGAAGATTGTGTGTGAATATTAAATGCAAATTTTTCTGGTTTTTGCGCTGTGACTATGGAATAAGTGTCTGTAAGTGTTTGTTTCATCCTTTTGAATGATTTTGTTTTTGTGTCAGAAAGTTAACTTTTATCACATTTCAATTCGGACTAATATTTTGGTTACAAAGTAGTAATGGCCCACTGATAACCGATTTAGAAGATATTTTCGATAACCTATTTTGTAATACTGAAGGTCTACCTTTTATTATTAATGTAATTTCTTGGTTTAGGCACGCTGAATATTATGTACATAAAACATTGCTAAACATGTTCTGAAGCAATATTGAATATTAATTTAGTATTTTTTGAAGGTTATCATGGAAGGTTATTTTTTCAATACATTTTAGTTTGGACTAGTGTTTTAGTGCGCAGTAATATGTTTACATATATTTGAATATACCTTTAACATTACCTAATTAGATGCTGCTTTGTGGAGTAATACATTTTGCCAGGTAATGCCACATGATCTCTATTCTTGCCTTACATTTGTAGAGTTGTTAAGTTAAATGTATGAAATTACAACCAAATCTATCGTAACTGGATACTTCATAGGTATATAAAATTAACCTTCTGTTGTAGCAACAAAAATAATAATTATCACTATAGCTTCAGGACATGTTTATCAATGATTTTATATAAATTACATTCAGGGTCTCCAAAGTAATTATATTAATCATCTTCACTACAAGAAATATATGTATGTTCACATATCTATTAAGACTAAGAAAGTAATCTTATTCGGTAAAAATATAGTTTTAATGACTTTGGTTCTGAAAATTGTATTTGTTTTTAAATTACTCGTTTTAATGTGTAACATACAAATATCAACTTTTTTCCGCGGAAAATACGGAAAGTTACTTTTTTCACATAGTGTGAACCGGGCACATAGTAGTTACAGGGTACTGCACTACATCTAGATTTGTAATTTTATACAACATTACTATATACCTATACTCATATATACCTACAAAGAATCCAGTCAGGATAGATTTGGTAATAATTTCATTCAATATTGCTATCTACCTATATTAAAATATGCTTCAACATACTAATAATTTTATTCAACATTACTATCTACCTGTATTAAAGTATACCTACGAAGTATTCATTCAGGATAGATTTTGTAATTTTGGTAAATATTTAGACTATTGCCAATGCAGAAAATTACAACCAAATCTATCTTGACCGGATACTTCATAGGTATATTTTAATACAGGTAGATAGTGTTTAAAATTATAACTAAATCTCTCCTGACTGAATACTTCGTAGTTATACTTTAATATAGGTAGATAGTAAAGTTGAGTAAAATAATAACCAAATTTATCCTGACTGGATACTTCGTAGGTATATTTTAATTAGGGATGGGCCGATTCCGATTCTCGATTCCAGGAATCGTCGATTCTAGGTGGTATCGAGGAATCGTCGATACTCGATTCTTTAACATAAAAGTGTCGATTCCGATTCCTATTTTGTTAACTATTAAAATATGCGTGTGGAGTAATTTATTACCAAACAAAATTTATTATATTTGTGTGGAAAAATAATTAATTACCAACTATGCCTTATTTATGTATTAGTTGATTTGAATGAATTAAATGATTAAAGTAAACGAAAATATTATTATTTATGAAGCAACAGCAATCAAGATCGTAACCATTTCTGGTCGTTTGACATCGCTCGTCTCTCTCTCTCACTAAATGTCAGAACAAAACACAAAAAAGTACAGTAAAAACTCGATTAACCGTCACCGTCGAAACCATGGCCACGACAGTTGAGCGATTAGACGGATAACAGATACACTGTATTATTCCTCCGAAACTTAACCTTAATAAATTATATTATAGACAGATATCATTCTCATTGTTGAAGGTTTTGTGTAGCCTATTACATTAAAACAGAACTTTTAAAAGGTTTTGCCATATGACCAAGATGTTAACTAAATTAATGATCAGAGAACTTAGCGTGTAAGCTAATATAACTTGAAAGAATCGAGAATCGACTAAAGAATCGAGAAGCGAAAGGAATATTTTAGAATCGGAATCGAAAACTTTAGGAATCGGCCCATCCCTAATTTTAATGTAGGTATATAGTAATGGTCTATATAATTACAACCAGAAGTAAAATCTTTAGATTTTAAGTTTAGTATTAAAATAAACAGACTTTGATGTAGATATTAATAAAAAAGTTGATATTCGTGTTCTGAACATTAAAACGAGTAATTTGAAAACAAAAAATGTTTGATTAAACCAATGACATTAAGACTATATTTTTACCCATTATTCTATTACCATTTTACACAAAATCGTCCTAAGTTGAAATTATTAATATACTCATCCTCATTTCTGTTAGGAATATTTCTATATGATTGAGTACATTTTTCTGCTATTCCTAACTTTTCAATATTCTCTTTTGTTGTTCTCTTTTCAATAGTTCTCAGCTTGGGAGTACTATTGAAGTTTTGAAAATGGAGTTAATCCGAAACGCGTCATTCTAGGTTACTTAGAAAGGACAAAATTCATTCTTGAGCCTTTTTACAAGCCATGTAATGAGAGAAATTTCCACATAAGAGCATTCCTCCAATTATTAACAATAAATCACATGAGAAAATGAATTTAAAAAATTTGTATTTATTTACCGTGCCCACGTGTACGATTTTAGCAGCAAAAATTATACTGGCTGACGCAGAAAGTCATCAGGGATATGAAAATAATAACAAAAACTCTCGCTCAGGGAAATAAATACCAGTTTATCAAATTAAAGTTGCATAATAAATTCAGTGGGGAGTAGTCAGAAGTACTACGTTCAAGTATCAACAGCGCGCCGTACTACGTATACGTATATTTAAATATAGCTATAAAGTATCCAGTCAGGATAGATTTGGTTGTCATTTTATACAACATTACATTACCTAATTAGACGTCTACTTCCATGGAGTAATACTCTTTGGCAGGTGATGTCTTTTGATCACTATTCTAGCTTTACATGTGTACATTTGGCTAAACGTATAAAATTATAACCAAATCTATCTTGTCTGGATACTTCATATGTATATAAAATTAACCTTCCGTGGGAATAACAAACAATAATTACCAATATAGCTTCAGAACATGTTTTTGATTCTTTTTATAAGCATTGTAAGGGTGGGCAATGTGCATTTTTCGCAGCACTATTAGCACCACATATGGGATAATTACAATTTTTCAAAATTATTAATTTTTGGGGCGTGAGCGAGAGTTGTAATAATTTTTTTCATATAAGATATAAATATTAAGATAATGTTCTAAACAAGAAACAGTTGATTTTAGTTGGGGTAAAATATAAATACTGTATAAAAATTGACATAAATAATGGTGTAAACAAAATCCCACTTCACATATATAATACAAAAAAAAGTGAATTAATTAGGCATATTTATTTAGATAAAAATTTACTTTAGGGGTGATACAAACGTGTTCTGTTGTCAGACTGCTATGACGTCACACGAACTCTACGCCGCAAAAGTACTTACCAGGTCCAAACATTCACTTACAGACACTATTTCAAAACTTAAAATCTCAAAGTTTAACTTTTGGTTATAATTTTATACAACATGACTATATACCTACATTAAAATATAGCTATGAAGTATCCAATAGGATACATTTGGATATAGTTTTATACAACTTACTCGTGAGTGAAAGTTCTGGGGGTTCACAATTACCGGGGGTTTGGGAATATTCCATGTTTCAAACAAAACCAGCCTCGGACCTCCCCGGAAAAATTAAAATATTTAACATTAAGTTATTGTTTTTAAACTATTTTGGTACTACAAATTAATAAAACCCAGACACATACTTTAAGCACAACTGTTTAATTCAAGTTAAGTTAAACATTAGTTACAATTCAGACAAGTAGCTGAGCCAAATATAGTTTTGCATACCATTTTGCTTTTCAATGTTTTCTCTGAAAGCCTCGCTTAGTTGTTGCCTGATTTCTGTTCGTCCTAATATGGAAAGATCAAGACATGCATTACCATGAGAAATAGATTGTTCGTGTTTTTAAATTTTTTTGAGACAAATGTTACAAATCAGCAACTCCAGTTTTCGTCCAGCTATTGTCTTTACCTTTCGCAAACAAAAGACAAGGAAAACAATGTTCAGACTATCACAACCACAAATACAAGAATTCTTTTCGTACAACTTATCGTTAAATGACCGGCAATACTCACGTCCTTTGACTTTGTGTTTTTGTGATGAATTTAGTACTGGCTTTGGTCTTCCAAGCATTTTTCTTCTATTGTTAACGATGAAAAGTTGTTAATTAATAAGTACTGAACTTTATTCATTTTATCTTAAATATTTATCACCACTGAACCACAATTCACAACAACGTAACTCGACACTCAACGACCAGATAGCACAATGCTTGACCAACCGCCAACGTGTGTACGGTGTGCCAACGCCAAAGGAAGTGGGAGTTGCTTCAGCTGACGCTTTCGGCTTCCATCGGATAACTTCGCCAGAGCTCGGCTACGCGCTAGCTCTACTGTCTGTTCAGAATGTGTTTGCGCCAGGGAGTGGTGAACTGTTCACGTGAACATAACGATTTCGGCAACCCTATTGGCTGAGTGACCTCGTGACAAAACTGAAATATCCTGCCGCCCGATTAACAGTTAGTCTGGAAACGTCCAGGGTTACCTTTGCTCGTCTGTTTATTGTGCCTAACATTTTTTAATTGTGAGTGGAATAATTTAAGATCGTTGTTTGTTATATTTGTGTTTGTGAGTTTGTGGTGTTGTTAAGTTTTTAAGGAATAACTTTTAAGCAATGTGACTTTAAATAAAGTACTACACTTAGTTAATACCGACGAACAGTTAGGCTTACCTAACCTAAGACGAACCACTTTGTTTCACATATTAAAAAAGCTAAATTTCAGGTATGAGAAACGTAACCGTAAAAGTATACTGTTGGACAAAGAAGATATTATTCTATGGAGAAGAGATTACTTGAAAAATTAAAGCCTATCGCGAGGAAGGTCATACTATTTATTATTTGGACGAAACGTGGGTCAATGCAGGCCATACGAAATCAAAGGTTTGGACAGATAAGTCAGTCTGTTCCAGTAAAGATGCTTTTCTGAGGGGTCTGTCGGCGGGTTTAAAATGTCCAACTGGAAAGGGGAAGAGACTTATTGTCACTCATATTGGGTTACAAAAAGGTTTTGTAGAAGATGGACTGTTGATTTTCGAATCAAAATCAGATACTGACTACCATTCAGAAATGAATGGTGAAAATTTTAAAGAATGGTTTTCCGCGATAATACAGAAATTGGACAACAACTGCGTTATCGTAATGGACAACGCTCCGTATCATTCTGTACAAGTAGAACGCTTACCTACGACCCGTTGGAATAAGCAACAAATTCGAAATTGGTTGACTGACAAAGGGATTTTTTCAGATGAATCCATGTTGAAGGTCAAATTACTAAAACTCGTTTCCTATCATAGGCCAAATTACAAAAAATACGTTATCGATGAAATTGCTAAAGAAACAAATAGAATAGTTTTGAGAACCCCTCCTTATCACTGGGAATTAAACCCAATAGAAATGGTATTGGCTGAGGTTAAAGGTTATGTTGCGTCTAACAATGTTACTTTTAACATTAAAGAGGTGCACAGACTGTTAACCGAAGGTGTCTCGCGTGTTACACCCGATAAGTGGGAAAAATATGTGAAACATGTGGTGGACGTTGAAGAGTCGAATATGTGGAAATTAGACAATATAATTGAAGACATCGAGCCATTCGTCATAGCTGTTGACGACAGTTCCTCGTCGTCATCGGAATCGGATTTTGCAGACCCCTTAAACATGAAATAATAACATGGTAAGTTAAAAACTTGTAGCATAAATTATTGAATAGTCTTATTACTTTCATTAGTCTATAATTCTCTTTTTCGAATGATTAAGTGTACCAGTGTAAGACGTAGCCCTAATTGCCGATGCATGATTGTGAACCGGACTCATAGCTTACCGTTCCTTGCACGTGTTCGCCTCGTGATAGTGTTTACATCAGGCGCAAACACATTCTGAACCGACTTTAGTCGTTAGCTCCTTTCTCACTTAAATTAACAGGCCCCCCTACCACGTAACCCTACTCGCACGCCAACAGAATGGGGTTCACATCGAGAAGTGAACCAGCCAAGTTGTTCAGGCCGCTTCGATCTAAATTAGCGCCGAAATTCACTATTTCTATCGCATACTACTTTAGTTTTTTGTCAAAGTTTATTATTTTCACGGAGTTTAATATTATTCTTGGGGTTCACTGAACCATTGAACCTATGGACGAGCCGCCCCTGCAACTTACTATATACTTACATTAAAATATACCTATGTTGTGTCAAGTCAGGATAGATTTGGTTATAATTTTATTCAACACTATTATCTACTAATATTAAAGTAAACCTACAAAGTATCCAGTCAGGGTAGATTTGGTTGTAATTATCTGCATCGGCAATATTTACCAAAATACTTTCATACAGGTAGATAGTAATGTTAGATAAAATTATTACCAAATCTATCCTGACTGGATCCTTTGTAGGTATATTTTAATATAGGTAGATAGCAATATTGAAGAAAAGGTAATTGTTATTTCGGCCACCTACGATATTTTGGAATATTGTTCAAAACCACTAAAAAAATACAATATCCACACGAAATAATTAGTGAAAGCATAAAACTTAATGCAAAATGTTTTCTTTTTCGGTCCACAAGATAGGTTTCAATGTAGAGTTCGCGTGACGTCACAGCAGACGTATCACTCCATTCGTATTCACAACTTATGCCTCCGCCGAAAAACATATCCCCTACTTTTCCTTACAAAGAAGTCACTTTCCTCATAGAAAAAATTGTTTTTCGTGGATATCGTCATTGTCGTGGTTTTGAACAATAATCCAAAATATCGTAGGTGTCCGACGTAATAAATAATTACATTATTTTATTTTGTATATCATGAGACAACCATTTATAACCTGTACAGCTAATTCACTCCTTTAGATCTAGAATATCTTTCTACCTCAATTTCAGTAATAGTAAACTTCAACGAAGTAAATATGACCGTGAAAGCAAAACGTTTCTTCTTCTTCTCGACATTAATTCGTTCATTCAACTGAACTAGCTGGTTCCAGAAAACGAAGTTAATTTCTTAATACCTTGTTTGTGAGATTCTGAGTGTTAATCACTTAAACAGTAGTTTATGACTATCCGAACTTTAAATTTAGTAGAGGTCGTGCGAAACGAGGCGAGCTCTGACCTTGAACGGGAAAGCAGTTATACAACTGGTTTTGGAGTGGTGGGGCGGCAGATCGTCAGTCTGCTACTCTCACCCGCCGGTTTCACATCGTAAATACGCGTCTAGCTAAACATCTAGTCTTACTTGTTTTGATTAGTTAGTGTTAAGTTTAATTTTTAGTGTAGTGTAGCCAAACAATAAGGTCGGTGGTAAAATTATACATAGCCAAGCAAGAGAAATAATTTTTAATTTGCACAATTTTATGAAAAGAGAAGCTGAATTTATACAGAAGCTGTTTTGGGAGTGTCCAAAACAACTGTGAAACGAATTTTGAGTGAACATAGAATCGCGCCGGCAACAGGACCTCGCTTTTCAACGCCAAGGAAAACATGGAATAAAAAAAATAAAAAAACATCTTATGACGACTTCGACAAGACTTTATTTCATTTAAATTTATCAGCGGTACTTTTTGTTTTTACTGGTTTATAAACGGTATATTACACGTGCAGTATTTATGCGTGCAGTAGTTATTTATTTATAGGCAATATTTAAACTCAGGGTAGTACATCGCCGCTTTGTCGGCATGCCGCGCCGGCGCTTCCCCTACGCCGGCGATCACTCCCACCTAACCCTACCTCCTCCCCTACTCAGGGCTCGCCTCGTTCCGCACGACCTCTAAATCTGTTAAAACGTACTATCGCTAATATATATATATATATATATATATATATATATATATATATATATATATATATATATGCAACACTGTTTTCTTGTATTCACTTATCACTTTTAATACTCAATTTATAGGAAACCCTCACAAACCATTAATACAATACCAAACCACTCCAACCATCCCCCACAACACAAAGTTTCTGCTTACAACTCACTCTTATACAGAATGCTAAAACTGCCTCTAAAAAATGAAGAAAAAACAAAATAAACCAATAATATATCAAATAGCCCAAAAAAATGGATACAATACAATAACTATAGATAAATTAGAAACATTTGTTGATTCCATCTTCGCGTGAGCTACTAGTAATCACTTACAACTTTTTTAAAAAACATTTTTTTAAAAAAGTTGTAAGTGATAAATTAGAGTTTAAAATATTAAATGAATTAAAACAACCTAAAATCGAACCACAAACAACAACGAAATGGGCTACATTCACATACACAGGATATAACATAAAAGGAATAACTAAAACACTAAAAAATAATAATATTAACATAGCTTACAAAAACACAGGAAACATAATCAATAAAATAAACCAACCAGAAAAAATATGTCCCACACTTAATAACGGAATATACAAAATAGAATGCCCAGACTGTAATAAAATATACATAGGCCAAACAAAAAAGATATTAAAAGACAGATATCAAGAACATCTCAATGCATACATCAAATCTGAAATTTATAACTCAAACAGCCACACTCGCCATCAAAAACAAATACACATTCCCCACATTAAAAAACGTACACCTAATAAAACAAGTACAAAAAGGCCTCAAAATGACAATCTGGGAACAACTACTAATTTATAAACATAAAAATAATATCATTAAAGAACAAATACAAATAAAATAAAAAAACGATAAATTATTCAACCTAATACACAATATTAACCCCAAAACAAACTTGAAAGACATGCACAGTGCAGTGAATCCGAAAATAGAACATAACGGTACACCAGTGACAAAGGGAATTCCACGCAGCTCCCAGTCCACTACAAACATGCTCAGTATGCCCAAGGAGGGAGTCAAAACCAATCTTTGACAGTACTCGCATAAATACCAAGTAAGATTCTTGTTTAAGTACATAGTGAAAGTGATATATATATATATATATCATTTCAAAAATATATATTTATAATACAGTCTGTCCATTTAAAAGAGTAGAGAATAATATTAATTTGTGGCTTAGCTGTTTTACAAAAATCAGACCTGAATTTATGCAAGGTGAGTTTACTAGGTCAATGTGTAATGTGGATTTTGTGTAGATAGTAAGTTTGAAACATTGTAAGTTATGGCATTTTGTTTTTAATATATGTTTATTTCTCGTAATATATATGATTATTTCTCGTAACTAATGAGTTGTGTTTTATAAATTACATATTTATAGTCATAGACTTTTAAAATTAAATGGTAAAATATTTTAAATAAATTAAATTTTTCGCAATTTTCAGATCACATGTGTTGTGAAACCTCTGTTAGGAGTAAAGTAAAATTGGAATAACAAACAAGCTTTAAACAATATACCCAGACTCTGCCACAAAATTAATCTGCTGCAACACATGTAATAAGAATGGAAACATCACGTAACTACATAGCACAAGTAATGTCTACATTCAGGCTGACTGTTAAGAAAGACAAACATAAGGTATTAAAATGCAAAAAGTGTTTGTATGTAAGCTCAAAAATATATGCACTTATAACACACCTAAAGAAACATATGCATAAAAAACCATATAAAAGTCTACAATTAAATTTGTCAGCTGTAAATTCGGCCAACTATAAAAAATACTTTAAAACCCATTCAGGTGGAAATTTATACAAATGTTCCCAGTGTAATTATTCAGCATCTGTAAAAGAACATCTTATATATCATATGCATACCCATTCTGGAGAAAAACCATACAAATGTTTATTTTGTAGTTATTCAACTATTCACTCAGGGCATCTTAAAGCTCATATGCGTACCCATTCTGGAGAGAAACCATACAAATGTTTAGTTTGTAGTTATTAAACTACTTACTCAGGGCAACTTAAAACTCATATGTACACTCATTCTGGAGAAAAGCCTTATAAATGTTCAGAGTGTACTTATTCGGCTTCAGAAAAAAAAATCTTATAAATCATATGCATACCATTCTGGAGGAAAACCATACAAATGTTTGCATTGTAGTTATTCAGCTAATCAATCAATGTACTGGTATAAGGTTCCCTTAAATCACATATTTGTACCCATCCTGGAGGCAAACCTTACAAAATTTCACAGTGTACTTATTCAGCATCAGTAAAAAAACATTTTATAAATTATATGCCTACTAATTCTAAAGAAAATCGTTTCAGATTTACACAATTTATTTATTTTGCTTCAATAAACGGAAGTCTTTTTCATCTTCTCAGTTCAGTTCCTTCATCAGGTAACCTTAAAACTCTTATGCATACTCATTTTGAAGAAAAACCTTACACATTTTTGCAATGTAGCTATTCAAATCTTAAGGGCCCACAAATTTCATATGCTTAACCACACACCACCCATTCTGGAGAAAAATGTTATAATGTTCGGAATGTAGTTATTCAACTTCTCAATCAGGGACATTTAATCTCATATGCGCAGTCATTCTGGAGAAAAATATTGTTATGATCAGAATGTAGTTATTCAACTTGTCTATCAGGGACATTTAAATCTCATATTGCGCAGTCATTCTGGAGAAAAATCTTGTAATGTTCAGAATGTAGTTATTCAACTTCTCAATCAGGGACATTTAAATCTCATATTACGCAGTCATCCTGGAGAAAAATCTTGTAATGTTCAGAATGTAGTTATTCAACTTCTCAATCAGGGACATTGGATAAAATTACTTAAAATAGTAATATATTAATTTTATAAAGTCAGTGCAATGGAAAAACAAAGGACAACGTAAAATATCAATATATATAGTTCATGGATTTTCGCAATTTCTTCAAAAAACAGAACTCTTATTTAAATAGCCTAAATGACACTGACTCGACCATAGATTTGCATGGTGTTAGCAGAATTTATCTATTGTTTGTGTTAGAAGAGTAAGTCTAATAATACATTCTTAGACTAAAAAATGCATGAACTTTTTTTAGTCAATTGATTTTTGTGATTTCTTCAAAAAATAGAATCTTTATTTAAATAGCTTAATTTACACAGAATCAGCCATAGATTAGCATGTTGTTCGCAGACTTTATGTATTGTTTGTGTTATATGGGTGATGGTAATAATAAAATTTCACAGTAAAAAATGCATGAACAAAAATTCATTGATTATTGTGATTTCTTCAAAAATTAGAATTTTAATTTAAGTAGCATAAATGACACAGAATCGACCGTATATTTGCATGGTGTCCACAGAATTTACCTAATATTTGTGTTATAGGAGTAATCGTTATAGTACACATTTACACTAAAAAACATACATTAACACCATGCAAATCTATGGTCAATTCTGTGTCATTTAAGCTATTTTAATAAGAATTCTATTTTTTGAAGAAATTGCAAACATCCATGAACTATAAATGCATATTTTAGTGTAAAAATGTATTATTACGATTACTCTCATAACACAAACAATAGGTCAATTCTGCAAACAACATGCAAATCTATGGTTGGTTCTGTGTCATTTAAGCTATTTAAATAGGAGTTCTATTTTTGAAGAAATCACAAAAATGAATGAACTATATATAGTCCATGCATTTTTTAGTGTAAAAATGTATTATTACAACAACTCTTATAATACAAATGATTCAAAGCTTCTATACTTAAAGTATCTTTATTTATAACCTATACCAAAAACTGCAACTATAAATATACTAAACAATGAGTGCTTTATTTATAACCTATACGAAAAAATACAACTATAAAAATACTAAGCAACGTGTGCTTTATTTATAATCTATACCAAAAAATACAACTATAAAAATACTAAGCAAAGTGTGCTTTATTTATAACCTATACCAAAAAATACAACTATAAAAATACTAAACAATGAGTGCTTTATTTATAACCTATACCAAAAAATACAACTATAAAAATACTAAACAATGAGTGCTTTATTTATAACCTATACCAAAAAATACAACTATAAAAATACTAAGCAACGTGTGCTTTATTTATAACCTATACCAAAAAATACAACTATAAAAATACTAAACAATGAGTGCTTTATTTATAACCTATACCAAAAAATGCAACTATAAAAATACTAAGCAAAGTGTGCTTTATTTATAACCTATACCAAAAAATACAACTATAAAAATACTAAACAATGAGTGCTTTATTTATAACCTATACCAAAAAATACAACTATAAAAATACTAAGCAACGTGTGCTTTATTTATAACCTATACCAAAAAATACAACTATAAAAATACTAAACGATGTGTGCTTTATTTATAATATTTTTTTATAAATATATTTTGAAATTTTTAAAATTAACTACAAATTATTAATTTTACTACTGGTCATATTTATCCAAGAAATAAGTACAGTATTAAATCTAAACGAATCAGGTTGGCCAGTGTGCAATATCGTTTCATTAAAATCACTTGTGCTCCATTTAAACTCAGGTAAATTGGTCCCATTTGTAGGACCACATACTGCTGTAAACTGCATAGTTGAGGCCAAAATGAATGACGTGGCTTTAGCATCAATAGCTCCATGAGATCTATGACCCAAGGATGAGAATGGATAGGTTCCATTGGCAGGATTTAAATCACTCCTTCAACAGAAAATGCCTCTATATAGTTAAACTCATTCCACATACAATAACATAGACTAGTATAGCACAATACAATTTCCTTAGTAAGAACATTTCTTAGCAACCATGTTGTCCTATCAGTGATTAATCTACCTGATTAGTCTTTAGAGAGACTAAAAGTTGAAATGAAACGCGGGGCGGCAAAAGTATTGCCTACCAGGTTACTTGCGGTTGCGCAATCGAGAATCGCAATTAACATTGAAAGTTTAATAACTGCTCTAAGCAAAATCTAGCCATTTAGAAATAAAAGCACGACGACACTGAATTTAACATGAATATAAAATACAAGTTCTCATTAAGCCTTAGCTAAGCACTTACCCTAGGTAATAAGTGATGCAACCTTCGAAGGAGCGGGGTGGTGAAGCTTCCACAGTACTGTGGCCGTCGGATGCTGCAGAGAAGTCTTGACGGCAGTAACGTAACTAAAAACTCAATTTAAATCATGAGTAACAAGTAAAAGTTTACCTTACAAGGCACTTAAGGTATCTTACCGAGCGCCTACGCACTTATTGCACAACCGGTGTAACCGAACGACCCTTTAACAATAGCGGCGACATATAGTTCAAAATGTTCATTGACGCGGTCCGAACCTTACGCACATATTATTGAATGAATGCGGTACGTTTAAATTGTCTGAAACAAAGCCCAAGCGGAATAAGCGCCGCCGGTTTACAGCGGACTGCCCTAGTCGAGTGACGAAATACTTCTCCCAATGTGTTGAAGCGGAAAGAACTGTAGAAATTGAAGGGAGGGGGGTTCAGAGAGGTCATCAGGAAAAAATCAATACTTGTTCCATATATCGATTAGTGGGTCAGAAATCACGTGACCAATACCGTCAGGGCACAGCTGAGCGATTTAAATAGATAGATCAACGTAGCACGTTCAAACTTCGAGCGCTGACTCGAACATACCGCCCACCAAAACGAATGTTTTTAATCCGCCAGGTGGGTAGTGGACGAAGAACCATTAAAGCACCGGAAACCGAGGGTGCCGAAGAAAAGAATGGCCAGGGAAAACGAAGAAAACCAAGAGAAACAAAAGGGGCAAGAGCGCCGAAGTAAAAAACCTGTCGGGAGGCGGTGAAGAACTAATGATGAAGCGGAACGCTAAGAGATGACTGGATGTCCAAGAGTTGGTGAGGTGTTGCGCAAGTAAGTAGGAGGTGGCCCAAGAATGATAGCAGCGGTTGGACATCTGTTGGAGCGGTGGTGGTTGCTAAAAGGAGTGGTTTCGTGGAGGCTGATGAACTCTCCCGCCCACCATGAGCATTCCGGAGGCGTCGACTAGAGGGCGAAGAGACTCGGTGATATAGTTGACTCTTCTAACTGAGCCACTGGTGGTGGTAACCTTGCGTAAGTCCTTGTAGCGTTGAGTGTCTTTAATAGTGCGGATGACTTCTTTTCTCTCCATGGGTCGACGTGCAGCGGTGTAACGAGCGGCTAATCTTACAGCGAAGGCGTGAGGTTGACGGCATCGATGGTCTGGAAGCGGTCCTGAGATAATCCATCCGAAGAAGGTGTTTAGGGCAGCAGGTTGACCTTTGATTATGGTCTGTGGTTCGTTAATAAGACTGCGGTTAAATACGTCAGATCCTAGAATTAAGTCAATTTGGGCTGGAGTGTCAAAGTGAGGGTCAGCAAGTTGTAAATGCTGATATTGTGCACGTATGCAAGGTGCCAAAGCGGTAGATGGAAGCGGGTCAGCGATGTGAGGTAGTACTGCAGCTTCGACATCGAGTTTGAAATTTGAGGCGTATCTAGAAGAGATTTGTAGGGACACATATTCTGATATATGTGTGGTTTGAGAAGCGACCCCGACAAGAGAAACATTTGATTTCCTAATAGGTAAGCCCAACATGGTAGTTGCGGGTTTTGTTATGACAGACACTTGTCTGCCTGGGTCAATGATTGCCCGAAGAATATGCGGATTTCCATAATGATCATTAGCAATGACCTGAGCGGTGCCTAACAAGGCAGAAGCGACTTTAGTGTTATAGGTGGCTAGAGGTTTTATATTTGTGGTTGAATTGTTACCGTTATTGGCTGAGTTTGGGTGCCGATGCGTGTACGGTCGCTGGGGCGGAGCTGAGTTAGAGTCATGTAACAAGGAATGATGATTACCGTTGCAATGTTTACAAGTCTTGAGTGACTTGCATTTATTTTGGTAGTGGGTGCCGAAACAATTGAATCAGCGCTGCATATGTCGTATAGACTCGCGACGTTCCTGGGCTTTTTGTTTGAGAAAATCCGGACAACAAAAGATATTGTGGATGGCTGAACAATAAAAACACGGGTAAATTTTGTCTAACACGCGGTGATGGTTGCGGTGCGGGTGCTCTTCGATTAAATTGGATGCGTTGGCTTATCACTGGTGGTCGCAGAGCCTGCGGTCGAGTTCTGGCGGTGTGGTGCGTTGTACTGCGGTGATGACCTTCATTCAGCTGTGCGGCTTCATCTGCGTAGTCGGCAGGGTCACTTGTAGCGGCTGCGGTAGTCGATATCAGCGTCATGATTCTAGCGGGGTATTCGAGGTGCGGTGTTGGACTCTCAGGAGGTGTATTACTTAAGTCAGGTTCGTTGACAGAGGAAATTAGTACGCGGGGTTGCTGAGTGAATTTCGTGTTAGTAGAAGCCGCGGCAGAAGGTTGGTTGAGCAACTCCATTGCTCTAGCCTGTTCCGTAACGAAATCATTTAAAAGTCTATATGTGGGCATTCGATTGGTTCCCAATCTAGTTTCGAAATTAAGTCGAGTCTGTGCGTCTAAATTACCAACAGCCATTTGAAAGAGCAAGAAGTCCGCCAAGTCGTCTAGCTGGACAGCCTTTAGTGCGCACACAGCATTTGAATGTGCGGTTAAAAATCGATTGAGTTCATTCTGAGACGCGTTCTTAATAGGTTTAAAGTCCTTAATGATTTGAAAATAAGGATCGGCTAAACGGCGAGGGTTAGCATAACGATTGCGTAAGGCTTGATATGCGATATCATAATTATGCTCAGATATTGTAAGTCCAGTGACAATGGCTAACGCGTCTCCTTTAAGCGCTGACTTTAAATATTGAAATTTCTGTATGGCATTAATACTGTGATTGCAATGCACCATTGAGTCAAACATTGTTATGAAATCTGTCCATTCGTTACTGTTGCCTGAAAAGCTAGGCATTGTAAGGTTAGGTAAGTTGGGCGAACTTGTACCGGGGTTAGTATGCGAGGTTGACTTCACCTCAGTCTTAATAATATTCGGATATTTGGCCAACATTGGCAAATACATATCCTGAAATTGCTTTTTAATTTTAAAGGCGTTTTCAGCAAGATCGGCGACCTGACTAGCGAACGTTTTTTCCAATATATCAAAAGTTTCAATGAAATTGGACTGAATACGTCGAATTTCCCGTGCGAGGCCTTCTGGTATTTCTTTGTCGTTAAGCACATTTTTTACTTGTTCCAACTCGCCTACAATATTTTTCAACTTAGACAAGTAATATTCTGTGTTAATCTCCATTTTAATAATAAATTTTTAAAAACACAATCAATTAAAATTTTAAACTCACAATAAGCTCAAACAATGTTAATAGAGTGGACTGTATATAGTTTGTAAGCGGTGATAAACATAAACACTTCCTTATTCGTAATCGTGTATCGATCGATACGACTATGAGCCACGTGGCTTATTGCGCAATCTGGCATCGATATTTATCCTTAACGTTTTCCTGTATCGATGTGACGCACATTCTTTCACGTCGCGGTAAACACATGGTTGAATTAGTCACAAATTCAAAGATTTTAAATTTATAAATTTTATAGCTGAAATAATTCACACTATCCGGCCCAGTGGGGACCAATGATTAGTCTTTAGAGAGACTAAAAGTTGAAATGAAACGCGGGGCGGCAAAAGTATTGCCTACCAGGTTACTTGCGGTTGCGCAATCGAGAATCGCAATTAACATTGAAAGTTTAATAACTGCTCTAAGCAAAATCTAGCCATTTAGAAATAAAAGCACGACGACACTGAATTTAACATGAATATAAAATACAAGTTCTCATTAAGCCTTAGCTAAGCACTTACCCTAGGTAATAAGTGATGCAACCTTCGAAGGAGCGGGGTGGTGAAGCTTCCACAGTACTGTGGCCGTCGGATGCTGCAGAGAAGTCTTGACGGCAGTAACGTAACTAAAAACTCAATTTAAATCATGAGTAACAAGTAAAAGTTTACCTTACAAGGCACTTAAGGTATCTTACCGAGCGGCTACGCACTTATTGCACAACCGGTGTAACCGAACGACCCTTTAACAATAGCGGCGACATATAGTTCAAAATGTTCATTGACGCGGTCCGAACCTTACGCACATATTATTGAATGAATGCGGTACGTTTAAATTGTCTGAAACAAAGCCCAAGCGGAATAAGCGCCGCCGGTTTACAGCGGACTGCCCTAGTCGAGTGACGAAATACTTCTCCCAATGTGTTGAAGCGGAAAGAACTGTAGAAATTGAAGGGAGGGGGGTTCAGAGAGGTCATCAGGAAAAAATCAATACTTGTTCCATATATCGATTAGTGGGTCAGAACACACGTGACCAATACCGTCAGGGCACAGCTGAGCGATTTAAATAGATAGATCAACGTAGCACGTTCAAACTTCGAGCGCTGACTCGAACACTACCCTTATGTATCTACGTGTAAGTGATGATACATAAATGACTGAGGACAACATGGTTGCCCAAAACATGCTATGATTAAAGAATTGCATTATGAAAAGCTATATATAGTCTTATAAGTTGAGGTCTGACTTACAATATCACCTTAACATAAGTTAAAAAACAAGTTAATAGACATGATACTAGAGTTTAAGTTTATACAGATGACTTTGTCACTAACCTGGCAGCTAGAGCATTCTCTGCACTATATGGAGGAGTACAGTTACATTTCCCATAGGGATCATTCTTATAGTTGTTGGACCGAAGTAAAGTCAAAAGTGAGGTAATGTTTTTTACTTCTTTATGATCCCGTTTAAATATTAGAGCCCTTGGAGTTTTATCATAGGTAAACCTAAGGAAAAAAAAACCATTAGCAGCATACAGATGAGGAAATTTTAGATAGCCATAGGCCCTTCATCCACCAGCACAACACAACAAACATGACTTCAACCCAACTCGTATAGAATAGTTGGGCTTGCGCTTCACCCACTGCGGCCACTGGCACAACATACAATCAAGACAGTACTATTTTCGTCAGTCTGCATCAGAATGGTAAGTCGTGTGCATCCTAGTAGTGCCCTTTTTGCCTACTGGTATCAGCAGAGGCTTCGAAATAAAAATTGTAGATTTTAGGTTCAACCTTTCATTAAAACATGTCAATTGCATTTGGCTTTTTTGTAGCACAAGAATTTGCAAAAGCTGAAGCAAAGTTCAAAAGCTTTTATAGGATGTATAAAGAACTATTGAACGAGCTAGCCCAAAAACTTCGTCCAATAATCAGAAAAAAGGACACAAATAGGAGGAGATGTATCACAGTGGTCGTGATCTGGCATAGCTAATAATCTATCTCATGAGAAATACTTGAAGGTTTAAAGTTGATCGCACGTGAGTCATTATACAACTGACATGGCAGTCGTTTTGAGGTTGCGAGTTAATCACAGGTGTCATTCCAATCGCACCAGTGGACAAGGTTCAGTCCAAATGTGAAACGATTCCTGTTGAACCTCTATGTGACATTTCATTTAAAGTCAGATTGCAGTTGTGTTATACCAGTGGACGAAGTGCCTTATTTTGAGGTTATACAATGTAAACAAATGTATTCGAACAGCCTAAATTTACAAAATAGCAGGCTTATTTTTTATGGTTCACAATCTGAAACAGTTTGCGCATTTTACTTAAGTTTCTTACAATGTCAATTGTTAAATAAAAGGTAATTATTGATCAGCTGAGTCTTCAATCATTTTTCATTCATCTATTTTGTACGAAAATTAAATTCTTTTTCAACAGACAAAAGATATAAGTTAACTATTGTAATTAAAAATAGTTTTATTTACTTCGATCTCCAATGTAATAAAAATTGTAGGAAATAGCTGACTATTCCCTCACCAGTAAATTTTTGCTGCTTATTAATACTATTCATTATAAAAGTTGTCAATTTGCTTCAACTGCTTTGCAAACATAGCTGTAAGTTAGGCTTAAAAACAATATTTTACAAAATTATAATATCTAAGGTACATATTTTTAAAAGTCATTAGACCAGCGAGTGGCTAATAAAAACTTAATATCAAAGGCTTATTGATACATCACTATGGTAGAAAACCGCATTAAACTAATATTTTGAAGTAAAGTCTCAGCACCCCTCCCCCTAGTGATCCATGTCACCCAAATCAAACCTCTCAATTTACCACAATGTTTGTAACTAAATATGGAATAAAATAATTTGTTTATTACTTTTTCTGTTAGAATTATAAAGTTGTTTTAAGATTTGTTATCAGTCATACAGAATGTTTGGCTCTTTTGAACTCTACTTTTTATTTTTACTGATCTTCAGTTAAATATAAAACAATGAAAAGCTTAATAATTAATACAACAGCCTCTACACACAAATATTTTTATTATAATCTTATTTACATTTCGGTTACAAAGAAACCATCCTCAGAGATATGACAATATATACTGGCTAACTCAGTCACTCAGGGAAGGAGGAGGTTTGGTGTCCCTCGAGGTTTTGTAGCATCTGTCTTCGACAATGTTAGGAATTTAGGATCAAGGCTTTAGTGTAGGGCTGGATTAGCAAGTTCACACAGTTCCATTCTCTACTCTTAACAGAGTTTGGCCACATTCCCTAGGTAAAAACAAGAAGTTGAATCTTCTTAACTCATACATAATATTAAAACAAATCCTAGTAGATTAAATTTCTAAGAAAGGGAAAATAGTAACCACCCTATATATATATTTTTGTTGTTGTTGGTATTTTACGTTGTCCATTATTTTTCCGTTGCACTGACTTTATAAAACTTCATATATATATATAAATAAATCAAAACATTACTTTAAAAGTGAATGCAAAATAGAATTAGGCTTTTAGAGTCTCTGACAAAATTTAATAAACTCTCAAGGTTATATTTACTAATATAAACTTTCAAAACTATTCAACAGTTTATTGTTACTAACATTTTTAATTAATTTGACATTGTTAACATCTAAATAATGATTGGTATCTAATATATGAGCAGCAATACTTGACTCTTTAATCTTATTATTAAATAATTTAATACAATATGCTCTTTAAATCTTGTTAAAACTTCTTTTCTGTTGTCCCCAATATACATTTGATCACAATTATTTCAATTCACTTAGTAAATGCTTGATTTTTTTTCATAGAAATTTAATCTACAAAGAATTTGTTTTAGTGTTATGTATAAGTTAAGATGATGCAACTTCTTTTTTTTACCTGGAGGGTGAAGCCTCACTTTGTAAGAGTAGAGGCAGCATCATTCTTGGTGGATGCCAATAGCTTTGTTCATTATAAATAAGGGAACTGTGAAGTTAGCCAGTATGTATTGTCATGTACCTAAAACTAGGTTTGTTGTGTGTATTATTTATTAATAATAACTCACAGTAAATTATTTTCAGTAATTAGTGGTAAGAAGCTTTGTAATTTTTCAACAGAAGAATAAAAGTTCCTTCTTTGCTTGGACACAACATAATATTACTCTACAGTTTTAAACTATTTCTTTACATCTTGAGCAGCCATTTCCAATAATTTATTTTGTAATACTCAAGAATTACTTTTATTATTAATTTTAATAACAGTAAATTAACTACGCATATTTGTTATTTTAAAAACTATAATATGAATATTCACTTCGTGATCATTTTCACTATAAATATATGTATTATTATTACTTACCTATCTGGACTAAGAAGGGACATTTCTACTACTACATTTTGCACAAATCATTTAAAGTTACTTAGGAAGGACAAAATTCATTCTTGAGCATTATTACATGGCATGCAATAAGAGAAATTTCCATATGATAAGAGCATTCCTCCAATTGGTTATAATAATTCACACGAGAAAATGAATAAAAAATTGCATCACTATAAATTATGTTATGTAATTCTTTATATGATAAAATATCTTTGTTGACAAAGTAAACTCAGTTGATGGGAGAAATGGAATCCTGCGCACTGAGTGTCACAGCTTACATCTAATTAGGAACAGTTTAAACTAAAATTTAATCCTTCCTACATCCTACCTATCCTTTCTTAACCCCCTTTCATACATTAAAAAGTCATATTTGTTGATTCCATCTTCACGTGAGCTACTAGTTTTCACTAAACACTTGTAAATATTTTACAACTTGCCTATAGTAGCACTTATTTATATTTGTTGAGGAAGGCCGTTTCGGGAGATGTGTCCTATTGTCAACTCAGACCGTAACTGATCTCAAGGTTTTCATAGGTTAGGGGGGGAGCGGTATATCATGGTGGTGTGTATTTGGTGAGAATTAGGAGTTATGATGTCAAAAAGTGTGTATGAGTTATAATGTAATTGGGTGTTGGTTATATATAATGAAATATACAAACATTTCAAACTACACCCTACACACATACTCAACACCCAATTACATTATAACTTGCACACTCTTTTTGACATCATAACTCCTAATTCTCTTCAAATACACACCATGATATCCCGCCCTCACCCTAACATACAAAAACCTTGAGAACAGTTACGATCTGAGTTGAAAATGGGACATTTCTCGCGAAACAGCTGTCCTCAACAAATATAAATAAGTGCTATTATAGGCAAGTTGTAAAATATTTACAAGTGTTTTGGTATTAAAAAGCCATTACAGAAAGGTATCACTATATCGTATTGAAATTTCGGGCTACCATGATTCAAATTCAACACACAGAATTCTACCTTAGAAGTAGGCGCCTTATTCCAGGCTAATCGGTTTGTGCCCTCCACCTTAAAACACACACACACACGTATTATTCTAATTCATTTTAATGTACTCAGATTTTATTAAATAATTCAGATTGTGACCCTACATGTACTGAAGTTACACAAAACTTGAAAAAATGTTTAAAACTGAATCTTAATATTGTTGTTACTTCTGGGGTGTGATTTAAATCTTTACAACAGTATCATACAAACATTTATTAATTTTAATCATAAAACTAATTAATTTATCATTTTTATACTTGTGTAAAATACTTAAATATTTAGTGTTTGAAAACATTATTAGCATTGTAATCATGACACTGACCAGTCTCCATATTTTTCCACTAATTCTTGGTTTCCACTTTTGTTAAAAACGTCCTCGTAGAAAGGAGTGTTGTAGCTAGGCCAATAACTCTGACGCAGGAGTACAGATGTTTGGTCCTCACTCCTAATATAGCCTGGAATTTGTTCAAGAATCCACAACAAGCCTTCTTGAGGTTCTGTCCTGTGAAATATAGACAAATTCTTAAAGTTTTTTTTCCAATGAAATGGTTGAATATGAGAACTACTTGTAAAATTATCTTCATTTGTTTTCTTGAATTTTGTAGTCTATTACGTTCGTTGAATCTTATTAATCACATAAACAATAGTTTATGATTATCCGAACTTTAAATTTAGTAAATTTGTTAAAACTGAGACAGAACGTTTTTGATCGCTATGTGCCGATCTTCACCAGTGTCTTCTGCTTGGAGATGTCGGGTCAAGCGGTGACGGTTTTAAAGGTAAGTTTTCGATAGTATCAAAGAGTGTGTGTGATTTGTATTGTGTTTGTTCGTTTAATATGTTTGTACTTTGTGTTTTTTTGTGTCTGTAAATTTCATATTGTTCTAGTGTGTTGAGATGTGGTCTTTTTTTGTTGATATGTCGGATTTCTAGGTTATTGTAAATGTCTGTGTATTTGTGTCCTGTTTCTTTTATGTGATTGTAAAATGTTGAGTTGGTATTCTGTTTGTGTTCCTCGACTCTTTGTTTAAAGCTGCGACCTGTTTGTCCAAAGAAGAATTTGTTACATTCGTTGCAGTTCAGTTTGAATACACCTGGTGCTTGTAGTTTATCTTTGTTGTTGGTGTTGTGTTGTATTCTGTATTGTAACTTGTTATTAGTTGTGTATGATATTTTGAATACTATTTTTTGAAATTTGCGGGCTATTTTGTTTGTTGTTTTTTTTATGTATGGTAATGTGATATATTTGTTTTCCCTGTCTGTAGTGTTAATTTTAGTGTTTTTTTGGTATTTTGTTAATTACTATTTTTATTTATTAATTTGGTATTTATAAGTAATGATAATAATAAATGCATGCTATAATAATTTATATTATATTTACTACCTCTCTTGTTCCAGTGATAATGGATTATGAATTGCAGTTTTAATATAAGCAGTATCAAAAGTTAGAACAGTATTGAGAAAACAGCCTTATGGTAAAGATTTGATGGCATTGGCTGACTCCCAGTGCAAACAATCAAGAATGATAGCTACATCAGGGCAAAGTGGACACACAGGCATTTCAGTATTTTCTAGTACGGGTGCCAATTTTAAAAATTACACCCCACTATACACACTTTTTTCCCTTATTACAACTTTTTATTTTCATCTAATGAAATTATTATATGAAGATAAAAAAACTTATAAAATTCATACACATTGCAGTACTTAAAATGATTTTCAAATGTATTTCAATTACTCTCTGCAACTTGATTAATAAACTTGATAGTGTGATCACTAAAACAGAAGACTCGGAAATTCATAAATAAAAACGCATATATTTTTTCAACTCGTGTCATTTATCGGAACCTAGGGATTACTACATTGAGAAAATCTTGTTTATTGACTTCAGGATGAATATTTACAGTATAAGTATTGTTGTATCAGAGACAGAATAAGTTTATATTTTAGTTCTTTTTATAAAATGTTTAAAAACCCTGCTGTGTTTGTTCTCACTCAGGGCCCAGCAGTATTAAAGTGTTTAAAGTTTTGGGATTTATTATAGCATTTACTTCACCTCTTAGAAAATAATATTTTACATATTTTTTTAGTAACTGAAAAAGGTCTTATTTATTTCTCATATACTCTTTTTTGATAGTCCTTCATTTATGTCCAAATCAATGATTTTATAACTGTAAAATCATAAAAGTAATTTTTTCGTGTGAGTAGCACTTACAATAAGCTAAATTTAAACTTTTTACTACACTATATTGATAATACGAGGGATATCCAGAAACTAACCGCCATGTATGCCTAGAAGGAGAAGTAGTGGGGGTAGTGCCGCCATGTTGATATTGGTGTGCACAGTGGTTCAGTAGACTTCTAACTGTGCAAGGTGGAGCGTAATATGATCTCGTGTTGTCCCGTTACAGCCTCAAACCATAAGTGCCATGGTAAAAAATCCTGCCAAGTGTGAAGTGCATGGTGTAATAAGACTTTGTGAGAACCGTCGCTTCACAATTTTAGAACTTTCCAATTAATTTCCCTTACATTTCTCAGAGTCTTTTACATGTGATTGTGACAGAAAATCTAGGCTACCACAAGTTTTGTGCTGGTTGGGTACCAAAACAACTGGCTAATGATCACAAAACAAATAGAGCGAGTTCTGCCTAACGAAAGTTGTAGACTTTCTTTCTTGATATGACTATGAAGGAGAGAATTTTTGTAACAGGATTTTTACTGGCGATGAGACTGAGGTGGCCTATATGAATACTGAGACAAAACAGCAGTCATTGGAATGGGGACATAGCTCTTCTCTAAGCAAGCTAATGAAAGACTGTCAAACTTTGACAGCGAGGAAAAACATGGCTACAGCGAGGAAAGTCATAGCCATCTTACTTGATTTTATGGATCATGGTACGACCATCACTTCTGCGGTCTACTGTAAAATTTTGAAAAGACTAAGAGAGCAATCCAAAACAAGCGCTGTGACCTTGTTGCATATGTTGTTTGTGCATGACATAGCTTGAAGAACAAATGAACTTTTGGCCCAGTTCAAAATGGATGATTTTATCACCCCACCTACAGTACTGGTTCCCTTACATGAAATGATGGCTTGCATCTCAGCAGTAAGCCAATGACAAACACTTTCAAATCGCTGTGACAGGTAGACTACATTCATAGACGGCAAACGTTTACATCGAGGGTATTTGAAAGACTGTTCCAGCAAATGACAAGTGCTTGACCTTTTGGTAACTGAAGAAAGATAGAGAAAAGAAGTGGTTTTGAGATGTATATAATAAAATTGTTGTATCTTCAATCGTTTACTTTTTATTACTAATGAAGGTTACTTTTTGATCACCCTAGTAGCTTGGAGCAACTGTAGTGTAATTTTTAATTATAAATAAATAAAACCTCTTAAACTCCAAAAACCTTTTATTTATGTCCTAATATAGACTACATTTCAATTGCAAAGCAATCATTTCCAGAGGAAATTACTCCAAGACAAAACGTTTTTGTGGTTTATGAGGTATTTTTATTTATAACTGTAACAATAACCTAAATTCCAACTTAATCCACTAGAAATATTCAGTAAGTTAAAGACTATTTTTAGCTATTGTGCTACAATGGAAGTCTTTGTTTTTTCAATTGCAAAGCAATCATTTCCAGAGGAAATTACTCCAAGACAAAACGTTTTTGTGGTTTATGAGGTATTTTTATTTATAACTGTAACAATAACCTAAATTCCAACTTAATCCACTAGAAATATTCAGTAAGTTAAAGACTATTTTTAGCTATTGTGCTACAATGGAAGTCTTTGTTTCATTTGGTTTAGAAAACTGGATTACCAACCCAGGTGTAAATTTATTCAAATCTACAATCATCCATTGGTTGTTGTAAGTCCCACTGTTATACGAAGCAAACGCTTCACCCCAGCTTCTACCATTATTGGCTAAACGGTTAGCAATCAGTGACCTCACAGACTCGAACACCTGAATATGAAAAATAGAGTTATTTAAAATCTTGACATAATTTACGACTAAATATATTTGCCAATGATATTAAAGTAGTCAATAAGACTCTATAGCTGCGAGTATTATCATATGAAAGGAGAAGGTGGATTTTAATTAAAATTGAATTAAGGACCCAAGTTTCGGAATGATGTATATCCTGGTGTATAAGTCAAACCTAATTTATGAAGGGTGTTTTAGGTGATTTAAGCAAGATCCACTGTGTAAGTCGATTCTGAAAAATACTGGTAGACACTTCAGTTTACTACAGCACTTTTTTATATTTACAGTAACAAAAAGATGGCCAGTAGTAGCAGTATTTTACACTATTATAGCCAGAAACAACATAAAGTAGCTATGCGACAAAAGATTATTAATTTTCATATATTTTTCATAAATGTTCGTAAAACACATGTTCATGATATAGCTAACATGGATAAAGTATGAATTATGGTTAGAAGTGTGGAGGAAATGCCACTGAATTTTGACATCCTTGATAATCGCACAGTAAACATAAAGGGTGAAAAATCAATGTTAAAACGATATGATACATATTAAAATCATGTTACTGCACATCACTAATTAGACGACGAGGCATTTGGCTATTTTCTACACACCAGCGCTAGTTCCCTTTTTAATCCCCAAGGGGAGGACGAGGTAATGCATGATATTTTAAGGGAATGGGGCTTACACACTTTTCGCCCCATCCCTCTGCCTCTGTAGTACAGTATAGAAAAACGAGAACCCAGTCCTAGCGGCCGGCACCACATTGCACCAGAGACGGTACATGACACTTGGAAAACTTAGACAAGCGAGCCCCTAGAGAGTCACCTCAGAAAGGGATGGAAATCAGCTACCTCTTGTAAGGCTTGTCTGGGGAAAACCTCGCAGACGTTCCCACTCGATCATCCTCCGATGAGTCAACCCACCACCCCAGAAGGTCTATAGGGTCTTCCAGGACACACAATACACTGAACCAAAATAAAATGTTATACCTGCACAGCAGGTAAATTACCAAATAAACAATAAAACTTACAACTAGATAAAAAAAAAATAATGATGGTTGAGCCTGAAGTGCGGCATGTTCATGCCGACTTGCGGTATCATAAGGGCACAGGCTCATGAGTGAAAGCTGTCATAATCCATGAACCCATGAATATGCCCATGAACCCATATTCTTTAGGCCTATTACACCGAGAGTTCTTAGGCTTTGTAAGGTTGGCTTGGGCATTGCCCCTCTCATCCCAACCACTATTGGGAGAACGTCCCCGCCGGAAACCGAATTTTAGCTCTTGTAACTGAAAAAGTAGCCCACTGTATTTGCAGATCTTTTCATCTCTAGCTCAGTTCAGAGAATCCTCATCCTCATGGTGGACAATGACATCGACCACAAAGACCCCCTCCCGGTTTTTAATGACCAGGTCGGGTTTGAGATCGCTCTACCCCAACAGGGTGAATTAGTTCCTTAGTAACTACTACCTCCTCAGCCCTTGGAGTGTTCAAAGCAACGAGATCAATGATGTGTATTGTCAAAAAGACCAGAATGTGGCCCAGTGTCTTCTTTCTGAGACGAAATTTGCAGCATAGCACATCCACCTGCGAACCTCTTTAGCATGGTCTTGTTCTCCGCTGTGTGGGTACATGGCTGCAGGGCGGTTATAAACCTACAAGGCTTCAACAGGGACAGTTCAAGCAAAAATCCGTTCCCCACCCTGTCACGAGTCATAGTAATTCTCGCCGTTTGTTATAAGCCTACAAGGCTTCGACAGGGACGGTTAAAGCAAAAATGTGTTCCCCACCCTGTCACGACTCATAGTAATTCTCTCCGTTTATCCGCACTTGCTTGAATTTTGTCACGCTGACATTCAGAGCACTGGGAAGAAATCACATTAAGTCAGAATCGTCTGGAGCCATCGAAACGCTTTGTTTTAATTAGACAGTCGGATTCCCCTGGTTCGGGCCAGTTCTGAGCGGTCTTTTTATGGCCAATGGAACAAAATTTAACTCTTTAATATTCTTAAGTCCAAAATGAACCCAAAAATTAAATGTCCATCAAGTGAATCAGTACATTTCCAAGAAGATAGGTTGATGGATCAGGCTGGTATTTAGATTTGGACAAAAAATAATTGTAATTGGCAACTTGGTGGTTTAAGGAGAAAAAAAATTTATTGGTGTGAGGTATCTTTTGTGTACATTTAAAGTAAAAAAAAAAACAACAAAAAATAATATTTAAAGGACGAAAACACAGATACATGTGTAATACTGGGTGGATTTACGTCAGTGCACCTACCAGTAGTTGTTTCATTAAACAAACCTCTTAAAATATCAGTTTACTGGAAGTGGAATAAATGGATGGCTGTAGGAGAGGAAAGTTTTATGCTTCCTAATACATTAGAAATTATTTGCTGGTGGTTCATTAAAGCCTGGAATGAACAAATATACAAACTGTGGTGAAACTATTTACAACATGTGGGGTAGCAAATGGATTAGATTTATCGGAAGATGACGTAATATGGGGCGATGATGACTACGATACCCCAACATCGTAAGTCGTAAGGTTGTTAGTTTTTTACTACTCAGAAAACTATAAAATATACAAACACTACGCAACAGATAAAGAAAACATATTAAATGATCACACACACTTTGAAGCCAACAGGCTTTTCCAATACATGACACACAACCAAAATAACCCACCCCATTCCACAGTCATAAATCCATCCCTGTTACAGCCTTTATACCTAACCGATGCCGCCAGTAGAGGGTTGGCTTCGTAAAAGGAACGATCGTTTTGAAACGCGTCAGCAAATAAGTAATTACGTATTCACTTAGTTAAGTATTTTTAAAATTAGTTTAATCAGTGAATTCAAGATGATTACATCAATCAACTTCTCGACTTATACATTGGGATACACTGTATTCAGGAAAAGTTTTGTTTACCGCAGTGAACCATTCCTACTGATTTCATAGCATCTCTGTGAGATATTTGATTTGCGCACACTGAAAAATGGAAATAAAAATGTTGAAGGCATCATTTTGTTTCATTTGAGAAGCATACTTTTTGTGATATACTTGAGTGCTCTTTAATAACATCAATGTCTATTGGAACTTGAGATACAGCTAGCCTCATTCACTTAGCTTCACTTATTAATATGACTTACTGAGCAGGCATAAATACAATTTTTTCATAATTATTTTAAATATCAATAGAACTTTGTACACAAAATTATTTTAAAAAAAAACAATAAATAGCACAGTGATTGTTGTAGCAGAACACTGAAAGGTTAATAACAGAGAAGAGGAGACAGAGTTTTTAGTTCTTTTGCAATTACATTTAAACCATTGCCAGCTACAAATTTAGTTTGCCCCATCTGTATTGGAAGTTATTCCCAGTTACTTCATCGTAGTGAAATTTTAGTTGGGAAGACTAAGCCTGATATATTTCTAACATAATGCTATATTCTAATTTTAAAAAAATAGCACTCAGGGGTGTGCTGTCAGAAGTTAAAACTTGCACTGACATATCTTGATAATTCTTTTGTAAAATCAAAATAAATTTTACTTTTTAATTTTAAAACATTCTTGTAAATATTTTAATTAATTCACTTGTCTGGTAAACTTACATTAAAGTTATGCTTGCTTGTTTTATCATGGCAAAAAAATAAATCACTACTTAATGATTTATTCAGCAGACACGTTTCGCGCTATGTGTTTAAAAACGAATACAAACACACCTTGTTAGACAACTTAATGCGCAAAAAAACAACCCACACATAACACAACAAAAAACAATAACACAAAAATATATAACACTTACATATCACGACAACATATCACAAAAAAATGGCTTCCACGCTTCCCAAACTTAAATACAAAGTTAGCATTCACAACATCAAACACAATTAAAAAACACCACCACAGTTCAAAAATACACCAGGACAAACAAGACAGGGCAGGCATATACAAGATTACATGCAACAACTGTCCCAGCTTTTACATAGGATAAACAGGGAGAACATTTACCACAAGATACGAAGAACACGTAAAACAGATAAGAAAGACACAACCCACATCAAATTTTGCCATACACATACAAAACACATTACACACATATACCAACATAGATACCAATCTAAAAATCCTACATTACATCAATAAAAGCAAAAAACTTAACACAGTAGAAAACTATGAGATATACAAACACCGTGAATACTACCCACAACACATTCTAAATGACAAAACACCCTTGCAATCAAATACTATATTTGAGCACATAATTTTCAACTACTATATGAATAATAACACACCACAGAACAGAAATACACCACGGACTCACACAAACAAACACACCTGAGCAACAGTCTTGTCAGTGATTCACAGCATTGAAAAAGCACTGACCTAGCGTGAAATGCGTCTCCTGAATAAATGAGTAAGTAGTGGTTTTTTACCAAGATAATAAAAACAAGTGTAATTTCTATAAAAACCTCAAAATGTACAACACAAAAACTGCAAGTTTTTACATTAAAGCTTTGTCTTGCTGTTTTACCTTTAATAATTGTTAAATTTAACTGGATTAGTAACATAAATCTATTCTAATGAAATTGTGTTTGATGTAAAAAGATAAGTAAATAAATGTTAAATTCATTTAATAAATGTACAATTTATATGAAGTATTTTCAGTTGCAAAATGCTTTTATAAATATTATGCTCTCAAATTATTTATTGCAAAAAGTTATTTTTTTTACATGCAAAATAAATTTAATATAAGAATAAAGGTAATATTCATGTTATCATTTTCAATTTATAGTCATGTTTTTAGAATATAATGACAACAATGGCCATTCAAATAATGTTAATATTGAAGAAATTAATAATGAAACTGATTTATCTCATAAAACATGAATAATATATAAAGTATGCAATTAGATTTTTAGCAATAATGTGTATATATGTTGTGTTGTGTATCTGTGTGTGTGTTCCTTTAGAAGATATATATATATATATATATATATATATATATATATATATATATATATATATATATATATATATATATATATAAATTATGAGGTACTGCTAAATTTGTCAATGTAGGTGAAATGACTTCATTTGAATTAATTACAAATTGCAAATGCAAGATAATGCCATAAGGTTTCAGAGTTACCTGTCCAGTGGGTTTAACCATTTTCCAAAGTGTTTTATTGTTATTACCAATTGTTGTTTCCATGGAGACTATTTTGGAATTCATGATATAGAAATCATCGATTGATGAAATGCTTCCAGGGTAACCAGAGAATGCCATTCCGTTTCCTGGAACTATCATTGTAGAGTGTGAACTGGTGCGGTAATAATGTGTGTACCTCTTGACCACGCGCAGCATTGACTGGTACCTATTTGTCGTTTTCATGTAAAAAAGTAATTTCATCAATTTTAAAAAACTGATAACTTTTATAAAAAACCTATACAAAATTTGTTAAAAATGAAGTCAATTTCCTAAGACTCTAATTTATTTTGTTCAAGTTTCAAAAATAGGGATAACAGTTCGTCTTCAAATTTCAAT
Source organism: Prosapia bicincta (assembly GCA_036971475.1). Lineage (NCBI taxonomy): Eukaryota > Metazoa > Arthropoda > Insecta > Hemiptera > Cercopidae > Prosapia > Prosapia bicincta. Next base: position 270,500,851 of record JBAIZL010000004.1, on the reverse strand, counting down.
GATGGATTTATAAAATTTTCTTACTCTTTATATTATTTTTTATTATTGCAGTAATTCAACCCTTAGAATATTAAATTATCAAAATCAGACAGTGTATGCTTGATTGTGAAGATAGTTCTACAAGTCTTTGCTTCATTTAAAAATTCATAGCTAAACATAAAGTGTTCAAATTGAATAAAAGTTCTTCTTTGATGACTCATGGATTTTATTGTTTGTGGTTATTAGCAAAAATGTCCAACTAAATATCAATAACAATATGCCTTACTTATAATTTAGGTAGATTACTGGTGAGACCAGTGAGATTTTAAAAAATTTACTTAAATTGTAAATTCAGCTTGAATTCACTGATTAAACTATAATTAAATAATACTTAACTAAGTGAACACGTTAAGAGCTTACTTGCTGACTTGTTTCGAAACACGTCAGCAAGTAAGCCCATACATATTCACTTAGTTAAGTATTATTTAATTATAGTTATATAGAATGGTAAACTCTATATTTATATGTTGCTTCTTTAGCTACATCATACTTACTGCTTCTTTAGCTACTTCATCTGCTTTAGTGTTTCTGGTTATTCCCCTGTGTAGCCCTGAAAAATGTTACCCCAATTTGAGGTCTATATATGGAACGTTGTATGTATCCAACTAAAAAGTTTTTAGAGTGCATCGCCTGACAATCATATTAGACTCGGCTGTAGTTACCGCTTGAGAATGGAAAAGTCTCAGCTATAGACAATTTTCATACTAAGAGAAAGCTGTAGGAGTGGTTGTTTCAAAACCCAAAAAGTATCCATCCTCAAGATTTGAACCATAAATGATAACAATGTTACAATGTTGGTAAGTTCTACAAATTTGGAAAAAACTCTGTGAGCATTGAACATCAAAACTAATAACTTACTTGCTGACATGTTTCGAAACAATTATTGGCTTCAACGTAATGATTGCTTCAATATGTGTCAGCAAGTAAGTAAAAAGTTTTCACTCATTCACACAATAACTACTTATGGTTTATTCAGTGAATTCAAGATGATTACAACAAGCAACTTTGAAAATCTTGTTCTAAATTAGGGACCCAAAACCTTAATTATGATTTAAAGATGAGTTCCAATAAAATACAGGTTTTGGGGGATGATATGACAACTAAATGCAATACAGACTATGTTTTGAGGCAAACAACTTGAAATCTGACACCTAAGCACATATGCATGGTTACTGATCAAAGTAGTTGTTAATCTGCTATTGTATTTACATCTTTGACAAAAGAAGCCTTATTTCATCGCTAAAGTAGGAGGCTCAAGTTCCAGAACAAAGAGATCATGTGCAAAAGTGCTTAATAGAAAAATCTCTAAATATAGGTTAAATATAGCATCTAAATTTGTTTTAAGCATTCATATATAGTTGTAAAACACTGTTGTACAATGATATTTTCATTCTTGAACATAAGACTTGTTTTGAAATTTTAAAAAAATAAATATACTAAAACTCCTATTAAAAATGTTTTTAAAAAAAATTTCATATGAAAGAATAATCTGAAACTATTTTAAAATCTCTGAAATGTATTGTGCGATGTCTTCTAAAGCTTGGGTTGTGACTCAGCAAAAAAATTGCACTAGAAACACGTGGCAAAAATTAACAGAGTTTGAGATTATGAGAATTCTAAATTTTTAAAATATAGAAATGTTGAAATGCAGAGAAAATCTTGGAATACATATTTCAAAATACTACTAGTTTTAAATTTGAATTGGTCTCCTTCAAGTATTTGAGGCTGTAGACATTTGAACGTAAATATTTAAAAGTTAAAATAATAAAAATTGCTTGTTGTAATCATCTTGAATTCACTGATTAAACTATAATTAAATAATACTTAACTAAGTGAATATGTAACGGCTTACTTATTGAAGCATTTCAAAACAAAGAGGCTTTGCTTCGTAAAAGGAATGATTGTTTCGAAACGAGTCAGCAAGTAAGGCCTTACGTATTCACTTAATTGAGTATTATTTAATTATAGTTCATATAATTAACTCCTTACCTGGATTGCTGGCAAATATGCATTAAAAATATCTGTTTTTCATGAGTTCGAGGCTTCTACTGGCTGGAACATTTTAAATTCTTTTGCCTCATGATTCAAGTTCAGATTTTTTTTCTGAATCACAACCTAGGCCTTCTTGCAAGTTTTATTTTAACAGATACAATTAAATTCTTTGAGGTCATACACAGATGTGTTGTTACGGCTTTTTTCTAACAAACAGACTATGGCAATAGTGTAACCAGGTGTTATAACATAATTATTGTTTCTATAACAAATATATTATAAATAATAATACAAATAGGTTTAATACATATAGTTTATATGCTCCCAAACCAAATAGCATACTTACATGAATGAAAATTAAAACTACTGAATTTGTTTTGCAATACATTAGAATTGACCTTCCTGAGTCAGGAACTAAATTCTTGCTTCTAGTTAGTAAAAAAGTACAAATCAACAACTGGCATGAATCTAGAAGGAATCCTCAGGTGTCATAATTTTCAGGTTCAAAGATTTAGGTTTCACTACATAACTTACCCACTCCATGTGTTGTGCCCAATAAGAATATCCTTGTTTTCAGGCAAAAGTTTTATAATTGCTGAACAGTGGCTATCACCCCGAACTTTAGCTGGGACATCATAGCCGCCAAGTGCTTCAGCAACATCTTCCAAGTCTTCTTGCAGTGTTAATTTTCTAAAAAGGCATTCGGAATTATGAACAACCTCTTCATAAATATTTTAAATTTAGAGAACATGACATTTTGATTAAAATATGAAACAAAATTTCATTATTTTTAATACACATACTGCAATATTATTACAATAATCCATGGTATACAAGGAATTTTAAGTTAAAACTTTAGAATATCAAAATTTACATGCATTTGTTATTAAAGTATATTTTAAAAATTTAGTGTCACAAAATGTTTTGAAATTTCATTTGGATGATTATGCCTGGTGCAATCAAAAACACAGATTATTTTGTTTCAGTCATTTAAAAAAATTGTCTTTAATTATAGGTTTATGCAAGTTACGATATTACAAGGTTTCAACTTAAAATATTTGCTTTGCATCAAGTACAACAAAATCTTTGGGAAATTTTTAATGCAACTTAATATTAAAATAGACAAATTTCATATCACTCTGCAAAATTAATTTTCTGTTAAAGAAAAACATTTAGAAAATTTCTAAATACATTCCAATATGGTTGTAGTCCATATTTCCTTTTTGATATTTGTGTTTGTCATTTTATTTTATAATTCAAGTTTTAATTCAAAGAAACTAGCGAGATTTTTAGTTTTATGCCCGTTTGTGAACTTGGGTCCATTACTACAACCTAGAGACAAAACAACAGTAAAAGCAATGGTGTCAGTTTTTTTGTACAGAAAACAAATTCTGCTGATTAAATATCTTTGTACTGGTAAACCATTATAGGATATTACTATGTTAATCTTTTGAACCAACTATGACAAAAAAAAAAAAATTCGAAAAAACCAGGTTTGGTGAGGAAGAAAGTCATCTTTTACCAAGACACCATCATCACCATTTTGACAGATCATCACTATGTCAAAAATTCAATCATCAAGCCACAAATTGTAGCTAAACTGCTAGTAATATTTACCTTGGTAAAGAAGTTTCTCTTCAAATGAAAAATGGATACCCAAAGTTGGTGGTTATTGTTCACACCTGAAGAAATCTAATTTTCTAGATTAAGGATCAAGGTGTTGGAAATTGCTGGACCAGTGTTAGTGTACAGGGAGACTGTAGTGAAAAATAAAAAAGTTTCACTGAGGTAAGTCTTTGTTCCTTTCTAATACATTCAAAGAGCTCTTAAAACTAACCACGTATTCCACTTTGTTTATGCACTTCCCTAATTATAAATTTGCACAATAATTCCTCTTCTGTAAGTTATTATTAATACAGTCGGCGCCGCTTATTGTGTTCATATTTGTCAGAAGCATATTTGATAACAATAACCGAACGATAACAATAACCGAACGCTTAATCACGATGTAGTCTACAGCCGTACTGCATTGAACTCACTGTGTTATTACCACAACTGTTTGTTCTGAACGATATGTAAGCCTATCATTACATCAAGTAATTATAATTCTGTAACACTATAATTAAACTGTACTTACCAAATTTTGATGCTATTCCGGACAGTTTTATGTACAGTAGTAGAATTTCTGTAATTTAGTTTTCTACTTGTTAAAGTTAGTGGGCATATTTCATGTCAGTTTATTTTATTCCACTGTAGATTTTTTTTAAACACTGAATCTAGCATAATTGAAAAAAAATACAGTATATAGAACTACGTAAAACACTTGATCAAAACATTTTAACACATAAAACTTCATTATAAAACACTTCAATCTTATTTACACTTCAAATTTACATTTACTTTTACTCGAAGAATTCCTCTATATGTGACTGTTTGTAGTCTTCTCGTAAAATATTGTTTATAAATTGTTCATATTCATAATGTTTGTTGAAATTTTCTGCTTTTTGTTGAACAAACTGCCTTAGAATCTCAAGAGCTTGGTGAACTTCCTGCTTAGATCTTTGCGGTACACATTTATCATTTTCGTCATCATCTTCAGTAACTGCCTTCTTCTTCTTCAGTAACTTTTGATGTTGAAGCAACTACCTCACAAATATCGTCTTTAGACATTTCCGCTGCTGTTTCAATACTATCGTCAACTTCCATCCACTCAGTATATTCTTTTAAGGACAAATCGAAAGTTCTCTTCAGAGTCTTCCTCAGATGTAGCTTGCTCTTGATTTTCTTCAACAAAAAAAAAACACCTTTTCTAAAGCAATTTTTCACAGTTTTTTCTGAGATTTCACTTCCAAGATTTTGCTATCAGATGAATAGCATCAAGTAAAGAAGTCAATTCATTTGAGGTAAGGGTTTGAAATTCATCCATATTTTCTATAATTCTAGCACGCATCTCTTGTCGATAAAAACTTTTCAGATTTTTAATTATGCCTTGGTCACATGGCTGAATAATTGATGTATTATTGGCCGGAAGGTAAATCACTTTGATGTGTTTTAGCGTAGTGCTTATGTCATTATGTGCAGTGCGGTTGTCTAGTAGAAGGACAATGTTGCATTTGAAGCTGGTATCCCAATTAGTCAGCCATTCATTAAAAATTTTTGATGTCATCCAAGCATTGGAGTTTGAATGATATTCAACCGGTAGCGTTTTGATACCTTGAAAACAACGTGGATTTTTAGATTTACCGATAATTAAGAGTTTTTCTTTATGACCAACCATGTTAACACAACACAAAACAGTTATTCTTTGTTTACATATTTTACAGCCGTTAGCAATTTCATTTTTAATTAAGTAAGTATGTTCGGGTAAAGCACGATAATAAAGTCCTGTTTCATCTGCATTGTATATGCAGCTAGGAGAATACTCGGCCAAAATCTTTGGCCATTCGTATTGTAACCAGTCCTCAGCTCCAACAAAATCAGCATTTCTTTTTTCACTACACGTTTTCTTGTAAACAATGTTTTCCTTTTTCTTCCATCGATTGAACCATCCATCTGTGGCTTTAAAATCCTGTTTTCCTATTTTTTTGGCAAGATCCTCAGCTTTTAGACGCATTAGTAGGCCGTCAACTCGAGCATCTTTTTCGCGAACATTTTTAAACCACAATTCCACTTGCAGATCCTTCCCAGAACGATGTCTTTTGTTGTCAACATTTGCATTACACTTTGATAATGACAAGATTTTTTCTTTGTTGTTCAATATTTTACATAAGAGAGGTTGAGAAGCAGCGTTTCTTTGACTCATTTTTGGTAATTTACTGTACCTATCTAGAATATCAAGTTTTTGTTTAAGACTTAAATCGCGTCGTTTCTTTTGAGATTTGGACATCTTGCTATACTGTCCTTTGAAACTTCAAGTGACACTAAACTCTACAAAACAAACGAAAAAGATCTTTAAAAATTAAGTTATGTAAAATCACACTGAAATACTGTAATAAACGTTCATAAAAATTCACTGTTAAAAAATACAGTAGGACTGTACTGTAAATGGTTTAGTAGTAACATCAACTAATGTTAACAAACAACTAAGGTCGACTCAAGCGAGGCTAGGTTGTTTGCGTAAACAAAGAGTAAGGGAGACATTCTGAGAACTGTGCTAAGTGCTGAAACCGTTATAAAGTATTTCTGTCATTCTAAAAGTAAACATTCTATTAATTGGGCGTCATTGTGTGTTGCACGTGCTGTTTACACTACTTTGTAGATATTTTTACTTGGTCTATGCTAGTATACGTTGACAGATATGATTTTGAATGGCAAATTAAATGATAATAATAAGCGAACAGATGATTACAATAAGCGACCTAATTACAATGTATTAATATACGTCCGTGTTTGTGTTTCAATGAAACGATAACAATAACCGAATGATAACATTAACCGTGATCACAATAAGCGGTGCCGACTGTATAACATTTTCTGCCTTTTCTAACATTAAAATATTTTTCTTTGACCCGTTGCAGAATAACTGTATTCTAAAAACTTTAATGGTACTCCTAATAAAGACTATTTATAGAGCACTATGGAGTTCCAAAACACATCAACAAAGACAAACATTATAGTGTTAGGAAAGGCAGAAAAATGTACTTAAATATCCCTTACAGAGGTGAAGATCAGTAAAGGGATTTCAATTGCATAATTAACCCTAGATTACTTATGTCTAAATTTTGTCACGAAATTACTTATGTATTGTCATTTTGACTACTCCAATTTGGTTTTTTTTTTACTTGCCAAAATAGTGTTTTTTTATTAATGTGTTAAACATTGTAATATCCCATGCTTCTTTAGCGCTTAGGAAAACATATTATAGTAGCTATGAATCCTGGTATTGGAAAGAAAAATAATAATTATGATGACTATGTTTTAATAGAATTGTGTAACTCAAATATTTAAAAAAGTCTTTTTAAGATAATGTTAAACACATTTTATTTACAAAACACACAGAATTTAGCAAACAAACACAATGAGTTGTAGAACAAGTAGAATGAGTTGTAGAACAAGTTTTTAATAAAATGAAAGAATTTTTGCAAAAATATGTAAAAATAACACAATTATAAAAAAGAGTCACACGATCACTTATGTACCATCAAAATGACGACATGAGCTTTAATTCACTAGGACGCATGCAAACTTTTAGCATTGAAACTGTGCTTATGACATCGGCTTCCGTAGGTATGAAGGTACTGAGAAGATGAATGTAAGCGAAACGCTTATTTGTCAGATACAGACATTTTTGATATGAAGCGTCGTCATTTTAACGAGGTATAAGTGATCTAGGGTTAATTATTTTTAAAATGCTACAAAAAGTAACTTAGCAAGTTGAAAAGAAAATGTCTAAATGCAGTTACCAAATGTAATTATATCCATAGAGATCTATAATTTAAAAACTAGATTTTTGCTCATAAGCTGTTTGTATAATAAAGTTGAAACACAAAACATGCATTTGGGTGATTGCATTGCATCTTTTCTTATGAACTTTTTCATGTTATGGTTTCCAAGTATTATAATAAATTAGGCATTTCTATAAACTAGCTGGGATATGTAGAACTATTCAGTGTTTTGTACTATAAATCTTACTATTGTATAAAGAGACAGCTTTTGTTTGTTTGTTAGGAAAAATCTCAAAAACTACTTGACCAAATGTTTTGAAATTGTAAATGAAGGTTCTTTATTACATGTAGAATGTCATAAGCTGTATAAAGTATAATTTTTTAAAGGGATTTCGAAAAAAAACATGAGACTACATCGTCATAGCGTAGTAGGAGCTACTACGTGTAGGAATGACGTCCTGCTGCTGCAGCTATGATACATGCATAGCTTCGTGTAGAGAGTGTTAGGTGGCAATTGGCTTTTCCGTTTCCATAACAAAATCTTACAGTTTTATGTAGAAAAATCTCAATTAGCTAAGATTTGGTGATTGATTACTTATTTGTTTCAGTGTTTGTGTTGATAAATACACATTTTTGCATTTGTATTTACTGAGTGTACTAGAAATATTAAGTGTTTAGAAATATTGTGACAAAATATTTCATTTTTAAAATGTCAAAAACTCATTTGTTTTGAAAAACGTTGGCTGCTATACCTAAGGCAATTGTTCGACAAAATGAAAGCTTTGAGGAACGTAAATCTCGCCTCCCCCAGAACAAATATTGAAAATAGTCGAGGATGTGAAATAAGTTCATTAAGAGAAATACTGTAATACAAGTAGATGGAGATAAATATTCTAGAGATGATGTTTAGATTGTCAAGATAACAAAGCAAGCAAGTTTCAGAGCTTCACCGTTCATATGATTCTCTTCAATACCCACTTATGTTTCCTACAGGACGAGATTGGTATTATGTTACAATATAGAGGTCACATAATAATAATAATGTTTCTTGCATGCAGTTTTATGCTTATAGATTTATGATCAGAATAAATACTATAAACTATTTGCTTTTTTAAAATTATTTAATCATATGCTTTTAATATGATAGCTAAAATGATTACTGAACCCATAAATTTTATGAGACATAATTAAATGAAGCTACATGATGATTAATATTATAACTTAACTTTTGTTATAATTATAATTTATTTTTAATGTCCTTTATTTACCTTACCTATCTAATGTCACACCTTCAGGTTTATAAAGAATTAACAATCTTATAAATTTTAAACATCACTTGCATTTATTTCTTTACATATTATACCAAATTTATATTAATATTTTGCAGTGACAGGATTGATATCTTAACTAACATTACAATTATAAAAGGTGGACTTTGAGGCTTTAGATTTCTAATAAAATAACATAACAAAGTTAATTATTAAATTTTGTACTTGCTCTCGGGTAGCTATTACGGGAACTTTGCTTCTTAAATTAGAAATGGTGAAACTAGATTAATTTTTATAAATTGTAATGAAATTAAAATTGTTCTGAACTTTACTAAAATATAGATTCTGTTGGCTACACTTATATCCAAATAATACTTATAGTTTTGTAGAGCTCCTGGAATCTTGGTCTTTGTTACCTTCTGCGCTTACACTTGACACAAAAACTTACTTTCTTAATACTTTAAAAAAAACTTTTGTCGAAATTTTTTAAATTTTACTTATAAACAAAAAAAAACTCTTTACTTAATTTAACTATTTACTTTTTTTACAACACTGCCATCTTTTGTCCCCACCAATCCGTCTGCCTTCTTTTGAAGCTCCCTTAAAACTTAAAAACCTCTCCTGATCATTTAGTTTTTATTCAAATTCCTAACCCTTCCTTTACCAATATGTTCTTTGTAGTTTCCCACAGTTTCCACAATTAGCCCATCTAACGATACCGAGTTAATTTCCCAGGCTATCGGTCACTGGATTTTCCCGTCTTAATAATTTTGTACCCTTTCTATTGTCAATGGTTGCCCGTACGCAGTTTGTAGCTTCCCTGAAAAAGAATAAATGAATGGTACCTGCTTTGTCGGCACCTTACCAAACTATTTATGTCTTTCTTTGGTTAATCCTACAGATAATTATTTTAGCTACTAACTAAATTTATCTAAAGCCTCATATGTTATGTTATAATATATACATCTAAAAGATGCAATCAATCAAGATGCCAACATTCAAGCCACCAATATGGGTCAACACGCAGGCGCGTATCCAGCGACCTGCTTTGGGGGGGGGGGCGATCGTTGCATTATATATATATATATATATATATATATATATAAAATATGTGTGTGTGTGTGTGTGCGCACGCGCGTGCGTGTATGTAAAAACATAGAACAGAAAAAGTTCTTTCTACGCTTGCGTTAGAAATTGGTAACGTGATAAAGATTCGTAGCAAATTAGACTTTTTAATAAATAATTATTCCAGTTTCGATAACACTTATGGCTAGAGAATATTATTAATTTCATAATAAGCTATTATTATAAAAATGGTTTATTAATTAATATAGGCATAAGTAGTTATTCTTCCAACACAAACAATTCTGGAGTCAACTGCGCTTGCAAAATTACGCATTGAAAATCATATGTTCGAGACTAAGCTTCACTAGCGCTATCTGTTGTTAAAACGTTTAGACGTTTACGAGGGAATGCGAAGGAAACACGTCACATTTTCAAATTAAAAATTAAAATTTTATTTTTTATTTACAATAAAAGATGAATTAACTTAAGTAAAAGTCTAATTTAATAGAAAGTACTAATTTAATAATATATTGTCGATTTTTAACCCAAAGTTCTTGAGAGTTGGGGGGGCGATCGCCCCATCGCCCCCCCCTTGGATACGTGCCTGACACGATATACTACCATAGTTTTTCATTGGTTCGTCTCCATATAGATCTACCCATGAAAAAATACAAGATGCTGTGACATACGTTCGCAAATATAGGCGACTAGATTTAATTAAACTTTTACTTGTAAATCCCAATGGCCATAGCTTTAAAATGAATTATGGGTATCATCATTATGGGCTGATAGACATGAAATTGTATCTTACCAAATGAATTTAGTACATAAAAAAATTCTATTTTTTGTATTTAAGGTATTATTTGAATGTAATAAATATAGATTTGTCTAAATTGTTTTGTTTTAGAAAAATAAATAATACTTATTGAAATTTAGTAATCTGTGATGCTGAATGATTTCATATACAATGAACAGTGGCTATAGTAGTTTCTCAGTAACACTAAACAGAAGGCAACTGTTGATGGCAACTCATTAGAAAGGTTGCAAATCGCTTTACAAGATTGTTCATATAAAGTTGCTAGTTTAGTTGTCAGAGAAGGATTCATCATTGTGTATATTTTAAGAAAGAAGCTACAAAGACATTACAAAAAAATACAATCGGTGTAGGTCTACACCTCTATAACGTCATTCATGTGAGAGAAAATCAATACATTGCTGTGCAAAACTTATGCATTTACCCAGAACAATTTTTCAATTATTTTCGTATGAGCATTAGCAGTTACAATTACCTTTTAAGTCATGTAGCCTATTTGAGAACATCAAGGAAAAAAACAATTAATTGGCGAGAACCGATTTCAGCTGGAGAAAGATTAACAATAACACTCAGCTAAGGCTAATTGCTCATTTGATATGTATTTCTTTTTATGTACAACTGCAAAACTTAAAATAATATTACATTACAATGAAATAAAAATTAGTTTTTAAACAAATAAAATTTTGTAGTTCAAATGCCAATTTCATATATTTTCCAAAAAAAATTGTTGGTAATCCTTCATATCGTATTGAAGTTGTTGGATACACACATCATTACCAGAACCAGCAATATTTTGTTTTCCTGACATACTATAGGAGTATAATAAGAGACTATTCAAAGAAACACGAAAAATACAAATAGAAATAATAATTATTTAAATACGGAAGCATTTTTAAGAAACCCACACACAACACAACAAATACTGCTGGCAACTGAGAAACTAAGCAACGAGTTAACAGCATGTCATGACTGGAGCAACTTTAGTTTCTGTGTCACTCACTAGTCACGTTCCTATCACTTCACTAAAAATATGTGCCTTCAACTCTATATGCTGTAAAAAAGCAACTCAAGTTTGCGTTGCATTGCCGTCACCAGTTGCCTTCTGTGTGTCCGCAGAATAAGTGCAATACAGCATTCATTAATACAGTTCTTCATTATATAAAAGTGAGTAAGACTGGAATTAAGATAAGTAGACTAATTATCCAAAAGAATTAGAATAAATAAAAAGAATAAAAAAACATTTTGATATATTTGCACAATGTAAATAATCAATTTTCATAAAAATGACAATTAAAATGTAATTTTTTCATCAAGAGTTTTGTTAAAGTTATGATAGGCATATATTTATTGCCCATAGTTGTACTTCCTTTTTTGTGACACTGCAGCAACAAACGATGGATAAGGTATCATATATTAACCTATTTTAGTAACAGTTTTTAATTATAAACTCTTTAATAATAAAAAATAACTTACAGTATATCATTGTAGCTCAAGATTTTGTCAGGTGTACATGTTAATTTATAACCATCATAAATTCCTTTAATTTGCCTATAAATTAGTTTTACCTGAAAAACATTAAAAAATAAAAATTATTTTAAATATGATTTTCTTTTATCAACAATATTTTATCTTAATTTCTATAAACTTACTCTCTTAATATCTGAATTTTGGCTAATGTTTATAGTCATAAATATTCATTTGCCCTTTTGGAAATTCTGTAGGTATATTAAATTGGCTGTTAAAATTAAATCATTGTATTAATTCATTATTAAGAATATTCTTAATAAACAGCTTTTATTTAAAATTAATAACTTTTTTTAATGTTTTAATAAAAACTCGATGAATGACAAAATATTCATTGTTGAAGAGTCAATGAAGAGAAGATAGAAAGATGAAAACATTAATAGTTAAAAAAAGGAAAGAGCACAATATAGTTTCTCCCAAAATAATACCAACTGGATATAGGAAAAAGAAGACAAAAATAATATCAGGAAGGTTAAAAATACTAGAAACTACGTGACAAAGCAAGAAGTTCTAAAGTAGAAACTCAAGAAGTTTCTGAATAATACTTTTATTAATTCCCTTGGCAAAAACCATTACTTACTGATATTTCTCAGCATTCTGACTTGTTGATTCAGTTTTTGTTTTGAAATAATGCACTAAATAAAATAGGGAAATAATGCAATATATGTCTGTTAAGGAATATCAGGAAATCAGTGATTTTAGGTATAACAACTATAGTGACTTAAATTATAACAATAGGTATAATTATTATGTTGAAAAATCATTGCAATCTAAAGTAAAAAGTGATTAAATTTGTATTTATTGTTCTTACACATTGAAATAATTATTTATTTTTTGCAACCTAAACAGGGTTTGTATTTGTGTATAAAAACAAATAAACAAGAATAATGTTGTAATACTTAAAATGTGCATAGTAAGCTCAAAGAGTAAAAAAAACTTAATGTGTAGAGTTCATGTAAATCAATTGTATTTTAATATACAGTATTCATAAAAACATTGCATACTTGATGCCATGGAGAACTTCTCTTTCCTTCTTTCTTAATCATTTTATCTACCCATTTTGAGTTTTTGTCTAAAAATGCATCAATTTTCTTGCATAATTTGGATTTTCCTATACAGTAGTTCTTGAAATTGTTGTAGTAATGATTATAAATGGCTTCCGTTGATAAAGTTCCTTCAATCAGTCCTGCGCCATACGCTTGCTCTACGTCCGAAACATCAGGATTTGTTATTGTTTCAAAACCATCCCATCTACACAGTAAATGTTTTGATGAAATTTTATAAAAAATTTTAAATAGCAGTTTTGGTATCACTTGACAAAAAAAGCACTACTTATTGATATTCTCAGCAGACGTGTTTCACACTACTGTCTGTTCAGGATGTGTTTGCGCCAGGGAGTGGTGAACTGTTCACGTGAACATAACGATTTCGGCAACCCTATTGGCTGAGTGACCTCGTGACAAAACTGAAATATCCTGCCGCCCGATTAACAGTTAGTCTGGAAACGTCCATGGTTACATTTGTTCGTCTGTTTATTGTGCCTAACATTTTTTAGTTGTGAGTGACAGTGGAATAATTTAAGATCGTTGTTTGTTATATTTGTGTTTGTGAGTTTGTGGTGTTGTTAAGTTTTTAAGGATTAACTTTTAAGCAATGTCATCCCCTGTCAAAAAAAATAAACGAGGACAAGTAATACACTCCGGGCAAAAACAAGTTATTTTACGCCTTTATAAAAATTTAAAGGATGAAAATCCAGAATGCCGTATCAAAGACATCTTGCAGAAAGTAGCGATATCTGCAGGAATTTCTGCTCGAAGTGTTTTTTCAATCGTTAAAGAAAAAAAAGAAACGGGTACGCTGAAGTCTCCTGCCAAAAGGAAACCAAAAACCAAAACTATTTTTAATAATATGGATGACTTTTTAAAAACTGCTATAAGAAAGAAAGTACACGAGTTATTTTTTAAAAACGAACTTCCGACTTTAAATAAAGTACTACACTTAGTTAATACCGACGAACAGTTAGGCTTACCTAACCTAAGACGAACCACTTTGTTTCACATATTAAAAAAGCTAAATTTCAGGTATGAGAAACGTAACCGTAAAAGTATACTGTTGGACAAAGAAGATATTATTCTATGGAGAAGAGATTACTTAAGAAAAATAAAAGCCTATCGCGAGGAAGGTCGTACGATTTATTATTTGGACGAAACGTGGGTCAATGCAGGCCATACGAAATCAAAGGTTTGGACAGATAAGTCAGTCTGTTCCAGTAAAGATGCTTTTCTGAGGGGTCTGTCGGCGGGTTTAAAATGTCCAACTGGAAAGGGTAAGAGACTTATTGTGACTCATATTGGGTCACAAAAAGGTTTTGTAGAAGATGGACTGTTGATTTTCGAATCAAAATCAGATACTGACTACCGTTCAGAAATGAATGGTGAAAATTTTAAAGAATGGTTTTCCGTGATAATACAGAAATTGGACAACAACTGCGTTATCGTAATGGACAACGCTCCGTATCATTCTGTACAAGTAGAACGCTTACCTACGACCCGTTGGAATAAGCAACAAATTCGAAATTGGTTGACTGACAAAGGGATTTTTTCAGATGAATCCATGTTGAAGGTCGAATTACTAAAACTCGTTTCCTATCATAGGCCAAATTACAAAAAATACGTTATCGATGAAATTGCTAAAGAAACAAATAGAATAGTTTTGAGAACCCCTCCTTATCACTGCGAATTAAACCCAATAGAAATGGTATGGGCTGAGGTTAAAGGTTATGTTGCGTCTAACAATGTGTCTTTTAACATTAAAGAGGTGCACAGACTGTTAACCGAAGGTGTCTCGCGTGTTACACCTGATAAGTGGGAAAAATATGTGAAACATGTGGTGGACGTTGAAGAGTCGAATATGTGGAAATTAGACAATATAATTGAAGACATCGAGCCATTCGTCATAGCTGTTGACGACAGTTCCTCGTCGTCATCGGAATCGGATTTTGCAGACCCCTTAAACATGAAATAATAACATGGTAAGTTAAAAACTTGTAGCATAAATTATTGAATAGTCTTATTACTTTCATTAGTCTATAATTCTCTTTTTCGAATGATTAAGTGTACCAGTGTAAGACGTAGCCCAATTGCCGATGCATGATTGTGAACCGGACTCATAGCTTACCGTCCCTTGCACGTGTTCGCCTCGTGATTGTGTTTACATCAGGCGCAAACACATTCTGAACCGACTTTAGCTCAGTGGCTTGCTAAATAAGAGAACTGTAAGTAGTGGTTTTCTTGCCAAGTGGTGTCAAAAGTATTTTGAATATTTTACCTTTTCTGAATTACATATTTTAATTTCAACTACTATATTGTTTTAGTTAATACAGTCAACTTCAACAGATAACTCTTCAAAGAAATTACTACAAGACTAACTGCATTTGGTTTATTACATTTAATATATATATATATATTTCACTATATGTACTTAAACAAGAATCTTACTTGGTATTTATGCTAGTTAACTTTCAAAGACTGGTCTTGTCTCCATCATCGGGCATACTGACAGGGGGTTGTAGTAGACTGCGGTTGTGTGGGATTCCCGTTGTCACAAGGTGTGGTGTACCGTTATGTTCTATTTTTGGATTCACTGCACTGTGCGAGTCTTTTCAGTTTGTCTTGGGGTAAATTTTGTCTATTAGGTTGAATAATTTAACATTTTTTTATTTTATTTTATTTGTATTTGTTCCTTTATGATATTATTTTTTCGTTTATAAATTTGTAAACAAAATGGGCCACATTCACATATACAGGGTACAACATAAAAGGAATAACTAAAACACTAAAAAAATAATAATATTAACATAGCTTACAAAAACACAGGAAACATAATCAATAAAATAAACCAACTGGAAAAAATGTCCCACACTTAATAACGGAATATACAAAATCGAATGCCCAGACTGTAATACAATAAACATAGGCCAAACAAAAAAGAAATTAAAAGACATATCAAGAACACCTCAATGCATACATCAAACTTGAAACTTATAACTCAAACTTAGCGACACATGTTGAATAATTTAACGTTTTTTTTATTTTATTTTATTTGTATTTGTTCCTTTATGATATTATTTTTATGTTTATAAATTTGTAAACAGAATGGGCCACATTCACATACACAGGGTACAACATAAAAGGAATAACTAAAACACTAAAATAATAATAATATTAACATGGGTTATAAAAACACAGGAAACATAATCAATAAAATAAACCAACCGGAAAAAATATGTCCCACACCTAATAACGGAATATAAAAAAATCTAATGCCCAGACTGTAATACAATATACATAGGCCAAACAAAAAAGAAATTAAAAGACATATCAAGAACATCTCAATGCATACATCAAACCTGAAACTTATAACTCAAACTTAGCCACACACACCATCAAAAACAAATACGCATTCCCTACATTAAAAAACATACATCTAATAAAAAAAGTACAAAAAAGCCTCAAAATGACAATCTGGGAACAACTATAAATTTATAAACATAAAAATAATATCATAAATGAACAAATACAAATACAATCAAAAAACGATAAATTATTCAACCTAATAGACAAAATTAACCCCAAGGCAAATTTAAAAGACTCGCACAGTGCAGTGAATCCGAAAATAGAACATAACGGTACACCAAACCTTGCGACAACAGGAATTCCATGCAGCGCGCAGTCTACTACAACCCCTGACCAGTGATGCCCGATGATGGAGATACAACCAATCTTTGAAAGTTAACTCGCATAAATACCAAGTAAGATTCTTGTTTAGGTACATATAGTGAAAGTGATAAATGAATACAAGAAAACAGTGTTGCAAAGCTTCAAATATATATATATATATATATATATATATATATATATATATATATATATTTAACGTTATCCTTTGTTTTTCCGTTGCACTGACTTTATGAAGTTAATATATTACTATTGTAAGTAATTTTATCCACCATTAAGTGCAATAATTTTACCTTGAGTGATGAGGCACCTTTCGGTCAATTGACCATTGTCGAATCACAAACATATCATAAACTATAAATCTGTGCATTTGTGACATTTGGATATTTGAACCACATCTGTGGTTCGCTTACGTATTTTCTTCTTTTTTAATTGAAAAAGGTAAAAATATTTCAATAGAGTGATGTGTTTTTTATATGTGTCTATTTATTTATTTCCAAAAGATTGCAGTTTTTGACTATTGTCACTAGGTAAGTCTGTCAGTCTCTTATCTAGTCGAAACATTCCTAATAGGCTTTCAGCTGTACTAGAACTAACCTAAATAAATATTATATATACTATATTATAACAATAATAATGGAAAATATTTCAAAAATAAGAATAGTTTTAATATATATGTTATTCAAAGCTTTTTGCTGAAAAAACTAGTACCAGGATCTTCAGGAGAAACAATTATCTGTTTTTTCCTGAAGATGCTGGTACTTGTTATATCAACAAAAAGCTTTAATTAATATAAATGTTGAAACTATTCTTGAGATTTTTAATTTATTAACTATATTACAAGAAAACATATAGCCATATATATATATATATATATATATATATATATATATATATATATATATATATATATATATATATATATATATATATATATGAAGTTAATATATTACTATTGTAAGTAATTTTATCCACCATTAAGTGCAATAATTTTACCTTGAGTGATGAGGCACCTTTCGGTCAATTGACCATTGTCGAATCACTCGAATCACTCAAATCATTCGACAATGGTCAAGTGATCGAAAGGCACCTCATCACACAAGGTAAAATCATTGCACTTAATGGTGGATAAAATTACTTACAATAGTAATATATTAACTTCATAGAGTCAGTGCAACGGAAAAACAACGGATAACGTAAAATATCAAGAATATATATATGTAAGTAAGGCCTCTCACCGCCTCCTACACTATCTGACCAATTAGGTAGCGGCGAGTTACAAATCTCTCCATCATCTGACCAATACCGCCAAAATAAGGTGCGGTCCATTAATTTGACTTGGTAAGGGAATCAACATTACAATATTTGAATTGATAGTTTTGATATAAATGTTAAAATATTTTACAAAAACTAAGACTACAACTATAACTTCAGTAATGAGAATTCAGGATAGGCTCTTTGTCAGAATTTAATAGTTATTTTTATCATATTTATTAATAATCAAACTTTCATATCTATTCAACATATTTTTTTATTTGAAATTTTTAACTAATTTTAGGTAGTTTTTTCCTAATCATGTTTTGGTTTTAGAATGAGTTCAGCAATGCTTGATTTCCCAGTATTTGAAATTTTATATTACTAATAGCTTATGTTCTTTAAATCTAGTTGAAATTTTCCTTTTTGTTTGACCAATATAAATTTTATCACAGGATTTATTTTACTTTATAAATCACTGACTTATCTAACATTAGTATTTTATCTTTTGGGTTACCTAATAAATTCCTTAGGCTATTTAGACTATTTATGTACAACTTTTAGTTACCTTTATCAAATGGAAGAGTAATAAATTTATATTTGACAGTTTCTTTTTCTGCTACAAAGTGGTGAAGTTTTATTTCAACTTATCTAATTTTGTTTTCATAATATATTATCGATGATTTTAGTCATTTCCATTAAATTTGGTTACATTTTTAATTTATCACATATTTCTCATTTTATTGAAAGGATTTCTAATCCATCTGTTAACAATAGCCCTAAACATTGGGAATTTATGTGATTTGTAATGTTTCAAATCTACAGGATGTACCTATTATCATTTTTATGTTTTCGATGTATATCAAACCCAATATTATTACTATTATTCCTAATGCATGAGATATCCAGAAACAGCAAACATTTATTCTGCTCTATTTCATATCTCTACACTCATTGTTAATAATTTATAAGAAATTTTCTATATTACATTCTGTAATACTAAAAACTGCAAAAATATCATCTATATACCTAGCCCGTACTCTTGGAAATTACTAGAGTTCATTATGAATTGTTTTTTTATAATTATTAAAAAAAGATGGTACAGCTAAGGGGAATAGCTTATTTCCTTTTATATCAAAACTCTTCATGAAAAGTTTCAAACACAATTAAATAATAAACACTGGTATTTTCAAAGAGTAAAATATTTCTTGTATTTTCTTATTAGTTTTTGTACAATATTTTAACACTAATAACAAAGCTGTTAATTGAAATACTTAAACGTTAATTCCCTTCCACGACAAGTTGTTGGACCAGATCGTACTAAGACAGTATTGATCGGCTGATAGGAGAGAGGTAGATCTTTCCGTTCCATAATCGGTTGGATAGTATAAGAGGCAAGGCGAAGGTATTAACGATGTATATGTATAAATATATTAAATGTAACAGACCGAATGTAAATAGTTTTGTAGTAATTTCCTCTGAAGATGATTTTGCAACCGAAATGTACATAGGATTTAAATTAAATGCTTACCTGGTTAAGAGGTTCTATTAATTTATAATAATTTTTAAAAAAATAATACCTCTGTACATGCTGTTAGCTTGATCTGATTACTGTTGAATAGTAGTGGCGTTGTTGGCATATTTATACTCTATGCCATCTTCTGCCAGTAACAGACTTAATTTGCTTTCTCCTAAAACTATCCACAGATAATTATATTGCTATCAGTTGTTATTATGATACACGAAATGTCTTTAACAAATAAACAAACTGAACTTTCTATTTCTTCATTTTTAATCAGCAGTTTGATTTTAAAGAAGTTAAATATCTATAATAATTCTAGATTTAGTTTGACATATATTAAAGTTTCTATTAACAATAACTTCAACATACCCAGTAGTATTGTAAGTAGTGTTGTAATATCCCATTGCAGTCCAGTCATTAGTGTTTTTAAGGTACACATAATGCATAGGCGTTTCACCTTCAAACACTTGTTTGATCAAATAGTTATCAAAATCAATAACATCTTTTGAATACGACAGTTTGGCACTAACAAATATTAGAAGTATTTCTAAGAACTTGGAATACATGCTTAAATGTTAGCGTTTGTTGTAGTTATGTCTAAGCAATTAAAAGTAACTACGCTGAAGTCTTTAGTATCTTATAGGTACTATATTGTAATCTAAATACCTTCCTATTAATCACTGTCAAAAACTAATACTTCACGTATTTCCTATAGATTAATTACTCAGAAAAGAGTTTGAATGACAACTTTAACAAACTGTAACTTTGTCTTTCATTTTATTAAAAGTAGTTTAGAAAAATGTGCACTGGTGTCTAATTTAACGTTTGATATACATTTTTAATCTGTAGTCAACATAAAAATTACTTCGTAAAAAAATATTGGTAATATATAGAAAATTTTTAATTCTATAAATATAAAATGAAATTCATCCCAATATATATTAAATAAGGTTTTTATTATATGCCTTACAAAGTATTTACTACAGCTGTTATTACTGATTTGTGTACATCTTTTCTACTTTCTCAACTCAATAAATCATTATTAACATCATCATCTTTCTAAATTTTTAACACATTTTTTACAAGTTTTTTTTATTATTAGTCTTTCCTGTGTAGTTTTATAATATACTGGTATGACAGAAAAGTAGGACATAAAACTTCACCATTGGGATCTGTGAAAAATAAATCAAAGGAGAAGACATGGGAAGCATAAAAAAAAGACCTAATATTAGATTAAATAAACGGAAGATCCAACTAGCATACTCAATCTTGCCACACCTGAGATTATAGAGTGGAACACCTTGAGTGAAATATTTATCATTAGTGCGGATTATGAGGATTCATATGTCATATTATAGATACAGATGTAAAAAAAATAGTAAGTGGGTTGTGGATCATGTTTAATCATCCTGTTGTAGTGTGTATATTCCAAAGTAATATATGTTACAATGCAAAGAAGTTTTGAACCTATTGACTAAATTTGTACAATTAGTTCTTACAGCTTGTTAAAACTTTAAATTGAGATATTGTCATAAAAATTTAAACTTTAAAACTAATTTATCTATAAATTCAGCACTTCTAAAATAAAATAAGTACTAATACAAAATGAAATTTTATAATTTTGTATAATATAATTTATACTTGTAACAGCATATTGTAAAAATATAATCCTCATTTTTGTATTCAATATTTCATTTTGTATTTTTGGCTGAAAATATTATGTGAAATCAATCAAAGACCTAATCCTGTAAAGCAGGGCCACCTTCTCAACCATAAAGAGCCCCTTCAACAATTTCAGTGAAGACGAGGGCCGCACAACTAATTCCACGCATACATCAATGAACCAAATGTAGCCAATATCATATAGTACGCATCGTATATTAGATAATATGAATGAATAAACGTTACGCAAAAATTTCCATATACATTTAATATCAAGCTCAATGTACAAAGGGTCAAAATAAGTATAATATTAAAATTCGTAAGTATGTATATGTACCTACCTCACTTAATATGAACACTGTGAGCGGGCACAACCGTTCAACAGTTCATCAAAATCCATCTGAATTGAAGTGGTTGCAACCTTTAGCAGAAAAGAAAACATGTATGGGTCTCTAAACATGAAACTATTTTCTTACCGAAGACACATAGTTTGGGATATTACTCCTCAGGGACTTGACTCCAAAATGCAGTACCAGTTTTTGACCTTGTCCAACCTATAACCTATATGTTTTAACATACATCTGGGGCGGCATAAAACAAGGTCATGGGCCACCAGCTGCTGTAAAGTATAATATAAAAGCCATTCATTCATGGATTTTGCTCAGAATTTTAAAGAACTGAATCGATTCACATGTAATTTGGCATAAACATGTCAAAGAAAAAAGGGATGTAGTGCCCATGTGTGCTTTTACCCTGGGGGTGAATACCATCCCTTTTGGGGGGTGAAAATATTTAAACTCAAAATGACTCAAAAAACCGATAGAGAATTTAATATCAAGCAAAAAATTTCCATAAACTTTTCTTGGTAAATGAATATTTTTCGAGTAAATCGTGATTGAAATTATTAATTTTCTACTGTTTTTAGGCAGTTTTTTAAAAATAGCGTGAAAACGTACCGTTTAGCCTAAAAGTCATGAGAATCAAGAATGGACATTATAAAACATCATATTGAATGGTGTGTTTTGAATTTTTATCAAAGTAATACAATCTGAATAGCAACATGACTGAGGTGACTGGTTTTTCTAATTAAAGTGGAACGTAATTTTTTATCGTTGAATAACTTAAAAAGGAGAGGTTTTTTGAACTCTCATAACTTTATTTACGTACTCAGTGGCGAACTTTGCCATGGTGCTGTCCCTAGGCACAATTCGGCCGGCCGCCCCTTTGCAAATTTATTTGAAACGTCCCAACGTAATATAATGCTTTTAATTTTTCACCGTACGAATCCGTTTTTATGCCTGTTCAAAGAAATGCATAATAAAAAAATAATTAACTTTTAATAATGATGCGCTTTGAGATTAAAAAATATGTTGGTATTCATGCAATAATGTATTTTACGTTTAAATAAATTTTAAAAAATTATTTTGGTTCCATCGATAAAATTAAAAAACAATAAAATAAAAGGAAGTTTTCTATTCTGAGGGGAGGGGGGGCGCTTGCTGGATTCGCCACTGATTTAATTGAGGTTCACATTATTACATTCATCAAATTTAACTAGGTACTAATTACTATTGTCATTAAAACTCATCGGTACAAAAAAAACGGCTGCCGCCTGCCGCCCCCTCTAGGCTGCGCCCATAGGCACGTGCCTAGTGTGCCTAATGGGAAGTCCGCCACTGTGTGTACTAACAATATATTTTAAATTGTCTAAAATTTTTCCATTATTTCAAAATTATTCTAAAATTAAAGAGATGAAAAATATGCACAAATTATAAAATGTAGTATTTTTTTCTGAAAATTTTCCTTCTTTTGAAAATTTGTCCATGATAAAGGCTAATTTAGATATTGATATTTGAAGTTTATGGATAAGTGTGGAAAGTACCTTATTTGAGTATCTTATATTCCATGCTTTCAAGAAAGTCCCAACTTCATACATTTCTCAGTCCTTAAAATTCCCTATATAATAAACTTTGGATCAATTAAATATCTGTAAAATTAAAAAGGGCTTTGATGACACAAATAAATAAAGCTTTTCCCTCATTCTAGAGAACCCCCTAAACCTAGTAACTACTTTGATGAGTCATTCTCATTACTTTTTCTGAGCACTGTAAAATGATTTGATGAGACAGTCTCGCCATTCAGTAGTTTGTTGTTTCCTTGGACGTTATTACCAGTATCCAGTCACAGTTTTTTCCGAAAATTGTTTGCATTATGAGTAATAAACATAATGGTTGTTTTTCTGACAACACTTCAGTTTGAGTGGTAAGCAAAACAATTAGGCCATTAAGTAAATGACAGAGGAAGTAAATCAGATGGTATTTTGGTGAAATTATCTTTAGATCAAGTTGACTGAGAGTTTTTAATTGATAACAGTGAAAAGATTTCAGAATGAATACGAGTCAAAATGTTTTTTTTTATTTTCATAAAACAGATGAGAGTTATCCTATATTGTTGTTGGGATCAAATAATATTAAAAAACTGTATTGCAGAGTGATTTTGGCATGTGATACCAAAAGTACTGAGTCCCAGAGTTATAAATCCTAACAAATGTGCAGAAAATCATGAACTATATGTTGCTAATTTGTTTCACTGTTGTTCCAATAAGGACAGACTTATGGATGGTCTATAGAAATCAATTTCTGTTAACAGTGGCCCACCTGATACCAAAACAAAAATACCTTGCGGCTAAGGTCTGCCAAAAAACAATTAGTCCTACCCTCAATGTTTCAGGGTGGGGATGTACGTGTTTTTGGTGAGTATTGGTGGTTATGATGTCAAAAAGAGTGAGTTATAATGTATTTGGGTGTAAGAGTCAGTTTCGGTCTGAGTTGACATTGGGACACATCTCCCGAAACACCCGTCCTCAACAATTACAAAAGTAAGTGCTACTATAGGCAAGTACAAGTGTTTTTAGTTAAAAACTAGTAGCTCACAAGAAGATGGCATCAACCAATATAAATATAGACTATTTTAATAGAAACTAAGTTCATCCCATTTTAAAAATATAAAGGTTTAATAAGGATTGCTTGATCCATTGAAGGAAAAGCTGTTCTAAACATTCACTATTGTTAATATATCTCTTCAGGAAATTGAATTAACAAAGCAATATGACATAGTTTTGATTATATAGAAGTGAGAAGATGACACCAACTTGTATACACATTGGTGAATAACAGACAGAGAGTGCATAATTTTTCAAATGCGTTTGTGGAAACTGGTAATATCAAATACCCTTCTGTTTTAAACACTATCTAAAGTTTTAAAAGGTATATTTTATTATTCCTCAATGTCAGATACTATACATAAATTCTCACTCATGCTATTTTGCTCCATTAGAATATATTACCCCTTTGTATTATCTGGTAAGAAGACAAATTCACAACTAAGACTAGCCTTTTTATATTTCATCCAACAAAATCCAGCATTGGCAGTATTTCTTCTGAGTTCAAGGACATCCATGGTAGAGCTAGACTCCTTGTATACAATCCAGGCATTTACAATGCCGTGTCAAGTATTCATGTAAATAAACACCTGTAAAACTTTTTACCACAAATAGAAACGTTACACCTCCCAACTAGCCAATCCTGCTGATCATCTCTACCCATGTATTTGTTGTAGGATTTTATGACATTTGGTTGTGGAACAGATATCTTCTGCGTTGATGTCCTGTTCTATTGTGACGCATGACACAGAAAATAGATAGTGACACAGTTATTGTCATTCTGCTTCACAAACAGAGCTTCACCTTCTGAATTGAAAGTGCCCCTTGGCTAATTGGAAAAACCCTTGGATCCTTCAAAGGACATTTGCCAAAAACTGCTCTCCTTAGAGTACCAGTAGCCCTAAAACCAAAGTCTCTCAAATGAACAAACAAATCTTTGCTGGTAAAGAGATTGTCAAAATACAGCCTGTGGCTTTTGGGCTATTGAACTAAACTAACAACCAGGACCCTAAAACCCAATCTTCTCTTTCGTTTTGAACTACTTCCTTACCATAGTTTAATTGAAGTTGAAACAGTATACACTGCACAGAACCACGACTAATTAAAAGAAATTAAATGACTGGTTTACATAAAACAGCAACATGTTTTGTTTTCCAAATACTCCACAGAGAAAGACCCGGCCCAATGTATCATCAAACATACCGGACGAATTCTAAGAAACAATGAATCATCAAACAAATCACAGACAGGGCGATCGCATGAAGCAGGTGCTGCTATACAAACTCAGCGTCTGAAGAGATAAACTGATGCAACAATGTCCTAGCATCCTATAAATAGGACAGCATGATTCAAACAAGTCCCACATAAAGGTAAACCAGATTCACACTCTCTCCTTTAAATATACATTCTGTAATGCATAATAAATATTTCTGGCAAACATTTTGCATTTGAAATATAATTTTCATTATAAAAAATATGAAATTTCTCACTGTTGGGCTCGAAATAATATTTCCAAATCAAAATGTTCTAAAATCCTTGAAAAAGGTCATTCAATGACAAAGTAACTATTATACTATTTAATGGAATATAAATAACAATTAAAAACATTAATATGTTACGAGACAAATTTTAAAAAATGAAATGTAAGCGTCCTATTTATAGTACGCTGGGGGTTAATGGGTTAAGGAAATCTTTTACTGCATTAGTGTTTGCAAAACTCATTCATTTGTCCCATTTTTTAGTAAATAGTAGGAAAAAATAATAAAACTAACATTGAAAAATGCCATCACATATTTATTTTATATTTGTATAGTTAATGTATAAAAAACATTTTGTGCTTTATTACTCTATGAGATATACATCTTCATTCTTGATATAAATAAAATAATGAGCCGATGATATTGCATGATTTGTTCAATTAAAAGATTGCACAATATATAAAATATAACTAAACAATACAAATTGTATATCTGTAAAACTGTTAAACTAAAATGATTTACTTAAATTTTCCTGAATGGCTTTCAATAAAAGTTTTATGAAACACGAATCCATGGCAATAAAAAACAAAAAATTCCTAAAGCAAGAATAATGATGCGAAAGCTTGCTTTTGAAATTATTTACATATACGTGCGGTCATTATAAAATTAATATTATGTAAAAAGCGAATAGTAACATAATACAATAGCACCTTAAAGGCTTTCTACGATATACATAATGACAAGGTTATATACAGGGCAAAGAAATTCTACAAGATTCAAAGCTTTTTATATTCATATTCTTTAGAACTTATATTATTTCCAATATAGAAAACATTTTATTAAACAAATAAATAAAGTTAACTTAAAGCAAACAATATAAAAGCAAAAGTTAAAGTTAATTTGCCATGGTTTAAAAACTTATAAAATAATAGTTGTGTTATACACTCAGTAGACAAGAGTGAGTTGTGTCTTCATATAACTGTGTTTTATTAGGATGTCGGACACTCTGGTGTTTACATCAGGAAAAGCACGTACATAGTGCTTACTCAGACTCAATTTAACTGACTAGTAAAATTTTAAAAGCCTTGATATGGTGCTCTGACACAAAACCCCCTTGCATTAAATGTTTGGATGAAATTACACAGCCCAGGCCATAAGAAAAGATAAACAACAACAGTTAACATTTTGTATGTTTAATATACAGATTAGAAACTCAAAGTTCTTAATATCAATAATAAAAAAATTATATTACATTCAATATTATCATCTGTTTTATAACAGACATAAACCCTTCATTGTTTTATAATGTAAAAAATTCTTATATGAAAATGTAAATTGACGCTTATTACTACTTTTTGATGAGGTTAATATTAAAAAAGACATACTATCACTAATACTGTGGTAAATTATTACATTTGTAAAAAAAACTAGCAGTTACCAAATTAATAAAAACTGTGACATCACAAAAATAAATGTAATAAAATTACTCTATTTCTTAACTTTAAAAACAAAATCATTCAAGACCTAAGATATAGAAATTTATAAGAAAAAAACAAAATATCTTCAAACTCTAGACATATATTTACGCCATAAAACCAATGCGGGCCTGATCTGTTGTAAAACTATACTAAGGTTAAATAATCAGACTTTATCCTTTAATTAACTGCTTCTATTACACCTTGATGAGAATTATCCAATGGCGAGTCGTCTTTTTTAATACCATTCTCAAGCATATCACCATAGCCATTTGTGGTAGTTATTAGACCTTCTTGTGTGGGCCCAATTTTCTCCTTACCCTCTTCCTTCTTTATATCACTTCCAGGCTTTGTAACTGGTTTTGGTTTCCCGCTACCAGCAGACTTCAGATCAGTCTTTTTTGTAGTAGTTCTATTAGCTACATTTTTAGATCCAGTTTTTTCAGAAGAAATTTGTTTGTTCGCATTATCTTTTCCAGTCTTATCAATTGATTTTGTTGCTGCAACCGCAGACGATGGCTTGCTCTTTGTTACAGTAGGGGCTACAGGTTTAGATGTCAGAGTAGCTGGTTTGGCTTTGGGAGCAGACGCAGCAGGCTTAGAAGCTGTAGTTGAAGTTTTTGAAACAGTTGAAGTAGTTGTTTTAGTAGTAGCCAAAGGTTTAGTAGCTGGTTTAGTCATGCTTACAGGTGGAGGTCTTTTTGCCGCAGTTGCTTCAGGTTTCTTTGTTGTTGCTGGTTTTGATACATCACCATTAGTTAGCGGTTTCTTTTCTGTAATTTTGGTTGCTGGAATTTTTGCCAAAGGTTTAGGAGATGACACAGTTGTTTTTGATAAAGTAACCGGCTTTAGTGGTGACGCTTTTCCGGAATCTGGTTTGATTGTACTGGTTGGCCTGAGGCTGCTTACTGGAGTTGAAGGTTTACTAATAGGAGTGCTGGGTTTCGATCCTCCAGTAGGTGTAGATTTGGCTGGTAATGTTTTCGTAGAAGCAACTGCCGGTTTTGTTCCTACTGTAGTAGTTTTTGATGCTACACCTAATGATTTTGGAGCAGATTTAGCACTTACATTTGTTGGTTTGCTTGTGGTTGAAGTTTTCACCAAAGGTTTAAGGGTAGCGGTAGATGCTGGCTTCTTGGCCTCTATAGGAGAGGGTTTTGCTGGGGTAGGTTTTGCAGCAGATTTGGTCGCTGCTACAGCAGGTTTCGATGTAGTTTTGGCAGTTGCCTCACCAGGTTTCTTCGTAGAAACTTGAGTACTCTTCTTTAGTGGGCTTGATATTGGCTTCTTCGCTTCTGTTTTATCAGCTGCAAGTGTGGCTGCTGCGATTCCACCTGCAGCAAAAAAAATTGTTTCAAGTAATTTGAGAAATTACATATTTGAACGTCAGTTAACTGAATTATCCGATATGCATTTGTCAAAATAATGATTGCCAGATAAAAGAAGGTGTTCTACTATTAGGAAACTAGAAAATATTTTTAAAAGCACACCAGAAAATTTTAATAAATTCTGAGTACAAAAAATTAAAAAGCTAAATACAAATAATGGAAAGATCGAAATATAGTTTTGAAACTATCAAATTTTTACAAGTAATTTGAAGACAATGTTTCACATTGGTTTGCCTTATGTCAAGGCCTGATACGCACATTTGTAGTCGTGTAATGTGTTTTTTGTGTTTTGTAATAAAAGTCAGTTTAGGCTGATAAATAAATAGTCTGTGTTTCTTCAAGGAAGATCAGTCATTGGTTTCTTTTATGAAAAACATTTGGATATACAGAGGACAGTGGACAAGAGTATTATGGTAGAGACTCAACACATGGAATACTTCGTGTTGCTACAACAAACAGTTAAGTTCGTAACATCTATATTGTGCACGCAATACAAATTTCAACAATTTTTTGGAATATCTGCATTTATTTAAAGCACACAAATTTTCAGAACAAGAATATTTTCAAAATAAGGTTCAAGCAATAGAACAAAGAGCTCAAAGCTTTTCATCAATAAAATTTATTGATATCATTAAGAGATTCGTGAACTGTAAAATAAAATTAAAAACAGTAACAAAACTGAGAGAACAAAAATATAGACAGATAAAAACACAAACAAAATAATGGTTTTTTGTATAATAAAATACATAAGACTTTTCTGTATGGTTTATTTTGTTTGGGTGTTTTTTATGTGTTTATTGTTGTTCTCACAGTTTTGTTACTGTTTTAAATTTTATTATAGATGAATTTATTGGTGTTATTTTATTTAAGTTTTTGACTAGAATTTTATTGAGTTTTTTTAAAGTTTTAAATTTTTGTTGTGAGTGTACTTATATTTTGTGTGTGTACTTATAATGCAATGTAAAATTGTTTTCAGGCTTGGTAAGGGGAACAAATTAGTTGCTGAAACGTTGCACTAAATAAATAAACTTTTGACTTGATATTTAACTGACTTATTATTTATTCAATTTTCTAAATATTAATACTGAAAATGTTGCCTAATGACTATAAAATCATTAGTATACAAAAATTGTTGTTTTATAAAGTCATACAAATTTTAATAAAATCTTCAAAATTCAAATCCAGTTTAAAAATGAATTCTGGTAAATGACCAATTTCAATCTTTAACAAAAATTTTTCTTTAACATAATTTTTTTTATTTACTATAATAAAATAATCTGTAACTAAGTGGGTACTTGAGAACTTACTTGCTGGCGCCTTTTTAAACAATCGTCCTTTTATGTTCCTTGAGAGGCTTAGCTTTGTAAAAGAAACAATTGTTTCGAAACGTGTGAGGAAGTATGCTCTTAAGTATTCACTTAGTTACAGATTATTTAATTATAGTTTATTTCATAGAATAATTTCAATTAGTCTTACTGACCTGCTGCAGCTACAGCAGCTGCAAGAAGTCCTTCTTTTATTTCACCCTTTTCTTCAACTAGACCGGGTGCAGGAGTAGGTGGTGGTGTGTCTGTAGTTGAAGATATTTCTTTTACTTTTTCTGGTACATCTAACTGTATGAGTGCTGGGTCTGACTCCTTGTTTACACTTTCTTCTTTTACTTCTTTGTCTTGAATAGCTTCCACATCAGTACTAAAAGTCAGTAATTCTTCTTCATTCACATGAGAAGATAATGGTTCAGGAACTGGTTCTGTAGATTGAATGGTTAATTCATTTATTAAAACTTCAGACACTGTTTCAGGAGTCAACCTTTCTACTACACTTGGTTGTGTAACGTCTTCAAATGTGCGGCGGTTTGAAATTAATTCTGCTTCTTTAATAATTTCATTTAAATCTTCTCGAACATCGTGAATTTCAGGTTCCGTTAAACAGATTTGGGTATCTATATCCAGTTTTGGAATCTGTGAGGAAATGTATTCTTCATTACTTAAATTAATTGCTTCATTTTGTTCAGACCCTTCAAAATCAAAAATGTTTTCATTTTCAGCATTATCTTCTGAATTTGGTTCAGTAAATTTTTTTTCAAGAATTACTTGCTTACATAAAGGCTCTTCAACTGGAACTTTTTTTGGTACAAACGGCTGAGCTGTAGGTGAAAGAGGACTTAAATCAGTTTTTGACGTAGGAGATATTTTATTTGTTTTAGGAGTATCTGGGTTAACTGTCAGTTCTAATTTTAATTCTTCCTTAATATGTGACAATAACGCATCAAAATTTTCTGTCATATTTATTGGACTCTCTACTATAGCTGCAGTTTCTCGAGAAACAATATCTTCTGATATAATATTTTCAATTGCTGTGTCAGATTCTTTCTCATTCTCTTGAAGGTGACTTATTTCTTTAGAAATGTCAAAGGTTTGGTCTTTAGAAGTCTCTGGTTGAAATTCTACTTTGTTCTCAGTAACTGCATTATTCTCTGTATTAAAAATATCTGGGATAAATTCCAATTTTACGTCAGTGGGCTCGAATTGGAAGTCCGATTCTTTTGCCTCAAATTCTACTCCTTGTGAGTTTTCTTTAAATGATTTTGGCAAAATCTGTTCAGCATTGCTATTGTCAACTAAACTTGTATCAATAGACTTTTCTATATCAACTGCTTCTGAGCTCAAATCTATACCAAAAGCAGCGTCTTTCGTTTCAATTTCTTGTTCTGATTCTTGTTCGTCCAGCCTTATTTTTGATTCCTCATTTTCATTTAAAAGCAAGTGCTGATTTGCTCCTTCTAATTCAACCTGGCCTGCTCCGAAAGTATATTCATTTGCTCTTATCTCTGGTTCAGACCCACCAAAGGCGAATTCATCTTGTTTGAGTCCTGTATCTTGATTTATAGTGTTGGTTGTTCCTTCTAAAATATCTGGAACATTTTCAGAATGGAAATCAACTTTGTTTTCAAACTCGGAACATGTGCCTGCGTCCATTTTTTTAAGATCGGCTAAGTCTATGGAGCCAGGAAGTAAATCAATATCTACATTTCTGCTATCTGAACTCTGGTTATTTTCAGTTTTATCTGTGACTAAAGATTGATTATTTTCAGTTTCATCTGAGACTAAAGATTTGTATATTGGAGAAGGATTTTCTAACAAACCAAACGGATTTTTATCACTGAATGTTTCAATTGGCTTGAAGGATAAGGTCTGGATTGGTGGAGATAACCTCTTGGTAGAGACAATAAAACCATCACCATCAGTCAGATTTGTTTCAGCCATAATGTTTGATTCAATTTCTTCAGCTCCACTTTCTGATTCAAACCCAGAAGAGCTTGTCGGCTCCTGTCCATGATAAGCACTATGCGGTTCTTCAGAAGGTGACAGAGGTTCTGGTGATTTAGGAAATCGGGCTATGGCGTCTGGAGATTCAAGATCATCGTGGAGAAGGATTGGTGAAACATCAGAAGTAGGAGAAGTTGATGCCTCTACAATCGTAGACCTTGGTGTACCAGGGTTCAGGCTGTCATCTGGAGTTGTAACAGACTTCTTTGGTTCTGCTACACATTCTGCAAAGGTCTTAAATTCTTTCACAGTTCTATCTGGTCCAAAATTGTTTGCCCTGTCAAGTTCACTAGCCGCAGTTGTAATTAAATTCTGAATCTCAAAACTACTATCAGATTTAACAAAGGAATTGCCTTCATCAGTTCCATGGTCACTGTGAGAATGTTGATCTGTAGAAAATGCATCAGATGTTTCAAAATTAAACGAATCTCCACATGTGGCGGCAACAGAGGCTATGTCACTATTCTCCAATGTCTGATGGACAGCAATTATAGAAGGATCATTAAACTCATTTCCTATTAAATGCTCATTTTTCCCATCTGCAAAAAAAAGATTAATTTTTTATACAAAAAATAACTTTTTGTAATTAGTTCTACATGTGCGTACATTCAAATGGATCAGATGATGTTATATTCGGTCAAAACATAACTATACATCTTGAACTGAAAGAAGCTTAATATCTTGTTCAGAACCACACAGTTAGAATAACATTACAACAGAGACAATAAATAGACAAGCCGCTAATATCTCATCATAAGAGCAGATAACATTAACCTGTTTTGGTTTATTGACTAGATCAGCTAGTCACAACTATTTATTAGCAGCGAGTATAGAGGCTAGCACAGCTAGTCATAAATGTCGTCGTTTGATTAACTTGTTTGCTTTAAGAGAGTTAATTTTCTAATATGTCAAGCACAAGGCGAGGCATCTGTGCTTTCCAAGAGATATTTATTGACTCTCGAAACTTACAGTATAAAAAAGAAAGATATATATAGCCCATTGACCTTCTATCAGACATCTAAACATAATAGAACACTTCAGCAGTTTTTATGTCAACTGGAGTGAGAAGTTCAGTATAAGTTTCACTTGGTGTCAGTCAGTAGCCGATGTTTGTTGTTTTTATAGTTAGTGTATTCTTGTATACATACGAAATGAAGAATAATAGTAGAAGCCTATAATCTAAAGCAAACTTCAAACAGTAACTATTAATTTTTTTTACTAATTATGATTACACATAATAATCAATTTACAAATAGCAAATGAAAAATTGCACCCGTAAAAAAAATATAATATTTAGAGCTGTGTAAGTGCGAATATTTTTGTAATGAAATTCAACTAAATTGACGCAAGGAATTAATTCGACCCACTAGTGTCTGCGGCGTACATGTAATTAGATCATTAATGGTTAATTCCATTTCTGCATGAATTCTATTTATAACATAAATTACAAAAACATTAAAAAATTACAACTTAAATTTGGCTTTATCAAGGAATCTAGAGAAAAGATGTTGAGCCTCACTGTGGCGTATGAAGTAATGAGTCAACTTCTGAAGTAATCAGGGGCAACAAGTTACTAATGATACAAATACATTTGACAGGAAAACCAGGTTAACACGTTCATTGCCAATCACGCGATATCACGTGATTCCAGATCTTAACGGACGGCCGATCACGTCGCTATCCAAATTCTAAGTGAATTATTATAACGGCCACAGCGAAATTGTGAGTAATACTTATATTGGTCACTAGGAAAGGGATTGACCTTTTTGTAGTGGGGATGGCCACCAGCCTTTTTGTTTTGTTCTTATCAGCCAATGTACACAATGGTAGCGTTCGGATAAGGTAACATCCTAACAAATTTACTAAATTTAACGTTCGGATAGTCATAAACTATTGTTTAAGTGATTAAAAACTAATAATTTTGTTTAGTTATTCGTTGATTTAGCGTTTTGAAGTTCGGTTTTTATTTATTTGAGTGTTGATTTTAATTTTTTAATTATTAGTGACCAACCAGGACTCTCGAAAAGGCTCGGTTAAATGCCGGATCGTTCAAAAATCATTTTTTTAAAAATCAGAGCTGGAAGAGTTATTACTAGATTCTGAGCCACAAACAACACAGAAGGCACGAGGAGACCGAGTCCAATACAAGCTAACTAAAATTGAAAAAACCAAACCGCGATGTCTCAGCACCGGCGAAACATGCAACTACTAGAAAAGATTGCAAAAATTGCTACAAAAATAAAAAGAGGATAAACACCCACAACCAAGTGTAAAAACTGCCCAGGTGCTGCACCATTATGTTTTGACTGTTTTTTTTAATTGCTTGATTGCAATGCTAAATTTTTTTACATTTCAAAACCATTTTGTAAATTTTGAATGTATAAGTGAATTACAATCTAGAGTGAGTTTTTCAAATTTTGCCTGAATATAAATGTCAGCAAATTATAGTCATTACAATTAATATGTTTAAATAGCTTTTATTTGTAAACTATGTACCCTTTATGGCCGATTTATATATCACGGTATATGGCGTTTTTTGGCCATATGGGCAAAAATCGCATAATGTATGGCCAATCACGCTATATCGCATGATGGACATTAGAGACCATAATTCCCAAGTACATAATAATAAAAGGTTGTAAATATTATATTTACTTATTTTGAACACTATATAACTAAATAAAACAATAAAAAAAAATTGGCCACCACACAAAATTCCAATTTCTGGCTTGGCAATGAACGGTTTAAAAGAGTTTATATATGAAAAGATTTACCTACATTTTATTCAAAATGCAAACTTTACAAATTTAATATAAAGCATCAACCACATGCAGTTTTTTAACCTTCGAGAGGGTGCATGCGGAGTTTTTCTCCGCACGTATCATTATTTGTTAAGAAAATGTCTTTCTAGTTGTCATAAGTTTATTTCCAGCTCGTTACTCCACTGCACATTCTAGGAAATGGCCCAACCAATTTTTGTTAATTTTTTCCTCTTAACTTTAGAGTAATTTTAATCTTTGTCAAGTGTAGGTTTTGTCCGCAAGCGCCCTTTCGAGTAAATTATTTGTGCTGAGATCCTCTTGCAGTTATTTACTTTAGAAAAGACTTTGTGGAGTTAAATTATTACTTTTTGGTTTTTGTTGTTATTATTATTTTAGTGTTGTGTGTATTTTTAGTACCTAATTTTCACATTTTACTGTTGTTCTATTTGAAGAGGAGAGAATTCGTAAAATGCTATGTGGTGTGAAAAAGAGGGAAACCAATAAATACTTCCTACCAGAAATTTTGTTAGGCAAGTCTTTGATGATTCTGATGAAAATGAGTCTCTTTGCCAGACGATGAACCTGATGAAGAAGCCAATGAAATTGTAAATGAAACAAATGAAGACATAATAGGTGAATCTGAAAATGACCAATTTGTTGAAATGTTGTCAGATTTTGACGTTACAGAGAAAATCCCACTAAAAATCCGCCAAATAGCTGTTATAGTGCAGTTTTACAATAGAAAAGAATTTTTTTTAGTAAAAAAAAAATGCTGTGGTATACTGAACCAGAAAGGCAAGGGAGAAATGCAAAAAGAAACATAAGAGCAGGTCATGTTCAAGCTACACTAGTCGTGAGCAAATGAACAATTATGAATTGGTTTTTCAACAAAGACTAAAATTCTGCTAGAACTTGTTTTGTTATAAACACAATATTTTTTTTTTATCCACTAATTTTTAGGGTTATATATTTGAATAAAAGTATTCCTTATTTTCACTAAATATTATAATTAATTTCATATTCTTATATTTAGGGCCTACCATCACGATAAAATATTTTATACATTTAAACGTTGAATTACTTTATTACAGAAAGATAACCTGCAAACACCTCTCCCGTAATGAAAACAGTGGTGTAGTATACATTTCTTACACGTTTTAACAATTCGTTTTAAGAAATATGATGTTTAGAAAATTAAAACTAAAATAATAATGTCTAAAATTACTTACAATGCATTTATATAGTATTTAATTATGAAGTCAGCCAAATATAAAATCGTAAACCGTTTAAATGTTAAAGGATATTTGTGTGGAATAAACCTCCGCAAGCGCCCTCTCTCATTTGAAACTCTATATGTCCTCTCGAAGGTTAAGTAAGTAAGCTTGTTTCGGAAGGTTCAATCCCTTTTTCATTTTAAAAGCAGTTTCTGTAGAATTTATTTTTTTTTTACAACAATAAAATAAAACCTATACCTTAAAAAAATCAAGTTTGAGAATTGGATGTTTACCAAGAGCCTATAACAAAAACATATTTTAAAGCAATTCAAATCTCTTCATAGTCATAGTATTTCCTAACACTGTAACTTGACAAACAAGGTATTAAGGCATTCAAGTTATTTTTAGACTCCATATTATTACTTCATGTCACATCAACTTCCTCTGGCCTTATTACTGTAGTTCATCAGTTCTGACAAATACCTTGATTATGTAATACCAATTCTACATATAATAATGTTTTTACTAGAAAGAAAAATACGTTTTTAACCTATAAATTACTTGTACTACAAAAACGACTACAATACATTACATGTTTTGTGAATACCAAATGAAATTTGACTCATTATCAATAAATATTTATATCACCATGAGATTTAACCCATTATCAATTGTTCTTCAGTAGTTTGGTAAAACTATTTGGAGCATTTACGCTATAACGAGATAATATCCCCCCTTGTAATTCTTATAAGTACAAAACATAGCAGCATTCATATATTTTATTTAATCTTCAAGACAACGTGTTTGGTGAAGTTACATGATTTAAGATAGGGTCAGTGAATTATCCACACAAAAAAAAAAACTTAGTGGAGTAGAAGCTCGATAATCCAGACTAATTGGGACCATGGCCCATCCAGGTTAGCTGGACACTGAGAAAAAAAAAATTGTACTTACAGAAAAACTCCTTTATATTTCGCAAACAAGGAGTATTATAAACAGTGTATGAATGTACATATCACACATTAACTATTGTATATGCTGTTAAACTCCATTGCAATTTATTTCTTAGCAAAATATCTGTCAATTTTGGCCGTTTAATTTTGTGAGCTACTTTCGTGCTGTGCAATCCCGTAGTTTTTTCAGCATAAGACACACAAAACATTACATTCATTATTTTGTTTACCTGAGGTCTGAGATGATTTTATTGTTGTGTTAAACTTGTAAGTATGTACTGTACTTATTTGATTTTTGTTATTTCTCATTTATTGTATTTTTTTCTACTTCAAAATCATTCCAGGTAACCACAGAATGAATTAACAGAGTCCGACTTATCAAGATTCTACTGTAAAGAGGATATGCATCACTGATATGTGTTGAATTCTGTCTTAGAATTCTGTGACAACAAACAACCACTAAAGTGTGGTAATTCAGAAGGGATAATTTACGTACTGAAGCAACTTTGAACCAGAGTGGTTACAGGTGATGAAAGTAGAATTTATAATTCCTCCAGAACTGAGAGCAAGTCTGTTTCAGGACAGAGATCCTGCTCGAACAATCAATAGTTCTTCTTCATTGGTCCTTGATAGGATTTTATTGTTTTTTGTAATTTTGCCAATTTGTTAATCGAATACAAAATAGAACATTGATATTTTTTAAATAATCACCACGCAGTTATCAGTTCTAATTTGTTCAATAATTTTAAGTTTTCTAATTATATTTAAAATAGTATTTGCTATAACCTAACATTCTCCTATTACATAATTAATGTGTCCTAAAAACGTTTTTAAATATAAATATTAAATTAAAAATAGTTAGCAGAAAAGTGTTCTCGAAAACAAAGTGTCTTCATAATAATTTATTAACTAACAATTTTCAAAATTTGAGTGAAAATGATTTGTACTCATAAAATTAACCAACTTCCAAACAAATACATTATTTAAATGGTATGCATTTCAATGACAACCATTCTCAGTAACACAAGCACATGTTACTTCACACTATCTAAGAGTTGGGTTTTAGTTATTAAACAATATATGAATTTGTGTCAGTCAAACTTAAGGTACTCACCATTTAGATCGAGTTGGCCTGGGCATTTTGATATCTCAGAAGCAAACTCTAGCTGAGTTGGAATCAAAATGTTGTCGAATGACCGTTTGAAATTTAAAGAAGAAGAAGAAACGTCTGGATCTGAGTCTCCAAGAGTCGTTCGCTTGGGCGATATTGGTATAAATTCAGCAGCATTTGGATTTAACTGAGAGGACATATCGTCGTCTTCTTCCTCCTGACAATTGACAAAATAATTTAGATAAACTAAGACTGAAATATGATCACTTTTACATTTTAAAAACACTAATTTCATTTCAGTTCGTGGACGTCATGAATTTCTGCTATACTATTGATCTACAAATTGAAATCCAGTCTAATAACTCTAGTCTACATTCAAACAGTAAAACATGTTAACACTAATGAATTCAAACTAGCAACAAATTCAAACTTAGATATTACTTGACACAGACTGGATCAAATTACTTTTTTTGTTTTTAGGTATGCCATTTAAAAATACATTATGTATAAACATGAAAAGTTATATTAAATGTCACAAACTTAAATATTGGTTAAATTTTAAAAAATACAAACATAACCTCAATTTACACTTGAAACCGTATAAATTTAATATATATATATATATATATATATATATATATATATATATATATATATATATATATATATATATATATATATATATATATATATGGAATGTATATATATATATACATTAATGGAATAAAAAAACTATTTAAAATTGAAAGTTGTAACTTAAATAATATGCAACAGGAAGAAAAAACAAACAATTGAGGATTATTCCTTTAATAGCAAATTTTTATTTTCCACCCCTTTCTCAAGAATTTCTGGATCATCCCCTGGTAATAACACAAATAGCTGATGAATCAAATAGCAATTGAAAAACATAATTCGCTTACATTAAGAAACTTTACCTTCATTGTAACCAAAACTAACCCGGCCAGATACTTAGCAGCTATATTGCAATATATTACACTTAGTAGCTATATTGCAATATAATACAACATTGTGCTCGGCTTCATAAAGAAGCCTTCAGTTAAAAAGTTATTTATGTGTTAAAGTTTGGTTATTTTTTCCTTTGGTAAAATTTGTTAAGTGACATCAAAATCGGTATATTATTTCTTTAGTTTTTTTTAAAGTTGTGTTTGTGTGTATTGAGAATCTTTAAAAAAAAGTGGAATGTTTTTCAGCAAAATCAATAAGAAAATTTTCAATTTTGCAAAAAATATTCGTAATTCCCAAAAACTTTGAAATCAAACTATTTTTTTATTGATTTAACTAAAACAAATTAACCTTAATAACAATTAACTTGTTTATTTTGTAGAAAAAGTTACCTGTTCAGATTTCTCTTCCTTTTTGTTTTCTCCAGAGCCAGGGATGAAATTCCACTCCTCTTCTTCCGAATCTTCGCCTTCTCCACTCTCTTCTGTTAAATTGTCCACATCTGCATTACCCGCCACTAAGAAACAAATGATTATACTTGGTTTTATTTAATATTTATTGTTACACTGGAAACAATAAATTGCAGATACAGTGTATGAAGATATTATTAAAAGCGATTAAAGCCTAGGGCTAATCTATTCTAAAAAAAATTAAATATCTAGACCTATTGTAATGAAAAATTATTTTATAAATACACTATTAGATATGTGGAATTTGGATTTGTAGTATATATGTGGCTATATGAGTAAATAAAATCCTTAATATGTTGTTTGTTGCGGAGTGTTATCAGTGAAATGCATGAGAAATGACGTAGCACTTAGAGACGAATAATGCGAGTGTTAAAAGTAAACTTGTTGAATATTTTCAACAAAGCTCTAAATTCCTTTCACATGTAATTCCTGTGTAGCAATAATATACACAACTGGTCCAGTGGCACAACGTGACTTATTTGTCTTGAGTATTAAAATAGTCTACCTACAAATAATGGGGAACTGGTTTTATTAAGGTCGTCTGGTGTGAAAATGCAGAGGTAGTTTGCCAAAATAACACTACTTGTTATAACTAAGGTGAAATGCAAATTTATGTAAATTTAAAATAACATGCTATGTAATGTAAATGCTAAGTTTCTGAAGTTAGAATGACTTTCGAATTTATGGGAATTGTCAAGATAAAATACAATATCAAAGCATCTAATGAAAAAAAACTACAACTCACATCCCCTCATAAAACTTATCACACTGAAGTACAAACAAAAGAAGATCATCAATGAACAAACATTTACATAAAGAAAACAATAAATGTTTTAACAAACAAAAATGTCATCAACACAATTAAATGTTAGCAAAAATCTATTTACTAAAATGTCATGATGGGCTATTAATCACAAAAGCTTGAAAACACGACCATTTCCAAGTGTAATTTAAGAATTCTTGAATTTTATAGTCTATTACGTTCGGTGAATCTTATTAATCACTTAATCAATAGTTTATATCTATCCGAACTTTAAATTTAGTAAATGTATTAAAACTTACTGAGACAGAAAGTTTTCGATCGCTATGTGCCGATCTTCATCAGTGTCTTCCTTCTCTGAAGACGACACTGAGAAGATACTGATGAAGATCGGCACATAGCGATCGAAAACGTTCTGTCTCAGTAAGTTTTAGCAAATTTACTAAATTCAAAGTTCAGATAGTCATAAACTATTGTTTAAGTGATTAGTAATATGAGAGGTTTTATACCATAGTACGATACCATAGAAGTGATACTTCTCACAAAGAAAGAGAATATTATTTTATACTTTACATGGAAAGAGGTTCATAATGATTTAAACCACAAAAATTGTAATTATACAATAAACAAACAAAAAACCATTACAGAATGAGCAAATCCAGCGGAAGAAAAACAATTAAATTTCTGATTATCCATATACAAGAATATTTATAACAAGAAATACAAACAAAAATTGTTTAAAGTCAACTCCTAGTTAGGTCATCAACAAAAATTTTTATTCTAATTATGTTTCATTAAATAATATAAATATATGTAACATATGACAGAATCACAATATTAAGTGGCAAAATAGAAAGCGAAATAAATTATTAAAATGAATACATTAAATTTAATTAATGAGTTAATATTTGAATAAAACTGTATTAACATCAAGTGTCATCTAGTACACATTTTAAAAAATGTGTTTGAACTTGAGTGGATGAATAAAAATTATTTTATTACCGATTGAAAATTTGAACAAGATATATAAATATCTCTTGTATAGGGAGAGCAAGAGCTAATAGTAGGAATTGAAATGTAACAGGTCAAAGCTTTCACCAATTCAGTATATTGACATTATCAAGCGCCCCATTCACAGACAGCACTAGCACAAAAACATATTTGTTTAGCTTGTTGGCTGTGAATGGGGCTCTTGTTAATGGCACTTTTTTGAATTGACAAAAAGCTTTTAGCCATTATATTTATAAATATTCTTGTTTGTGAACGTTGTAAGTAAGAGTTTGTAGTAGCAATACTCACTGATGATGATGACTTTGTCACTGAAATGCGTTTGAGTCAATAAATGATTAATTTGTGAGTTTTGTTTATGTCTTTTATTTGTTTTAACTTAACCTGACAAGCTAAGCTCAAAGAATAGATATAAAAAAACTTTTATTTGAATCTGAATTTTATTCATTTTATCAATATTATATATATACTTGTGTGTGTGTGTGTGTGTGTGTGTATATATATATATATATTTAAATATACTTAACACATATTTTCATTTACATTTAACTTAGCTTAAAACATAAAAGTTAAATAAATTTCATTGTATTAAATTATGTTGTATTTAATTAAATATAATGCCCAAAAAATTTACATATAATACTTTATTAATAAAATTCGGTTGCATTACACAAAATTAATGTTGCATAAAGGTTATTAATTAATCAGGTTATTCAGTTGTGAATGTTACCAGTAAATGATATAAATCCCTATAAATATCATCACAATACGATTCAACAGTGTCTGGCAGTTGACTAATAATTCTATGGTTTCATACCATTCTGGGAAAGTTATAGTTTATAGTAACATTATTACACCAGTCTCTGTTTCAGCCGGTTATATTTGCCCTTTCAGTCTAAGGACTCTACTAAATTTGACGATTTTAATTTTAATTAGGATAATCAAGTTTGACTTTATAGTATAAAAATAACCTTTA